>JALAZF010000120.1:6260000-6740000 GCA_022829125.1 Lathyrus tuberosus
CATTACCCTCCGTTGTGAATATTGCAGACATCAGCCGTGTAACACGGAGTGGTAGAATCTTCAACAGAGGAGTTGGAGAGTCCAACAAAGAAAAGGAACTTCAGACAGAAGCTCCCGATCCACCAGTCGGTCAATCCAGTAATCCCGACCTGTCAAAAAATGATGATGAGATGCTAAAGCTCATCCAAAGGAGTGAATACAACATTGTTGATCAACTATTACAAACTCCTTCAAAGATCTCGGTATTATCACTGTTACTCAGTTCAGAAGCGCACAGGGAGGCTCTACAGAAAGTCTTGGAGCAAGCCTTTGTGGAACAGGATGTAACAATCAGACAGTTCGATAATATTGTCTCTAACATCACTTCTTGCAATAACTTGGGATTTAGTGATGAGGAATTACTAGAAGAGTGTCGCCGTCATAACATGGCGCTCAATATCACAGTCAACTGCCAGGACAATGCTTTAGCCAGCGTACTGGTAGACACAGGGTCAGCCCTGAATGTTATGCCGAAGTCCACTTTGATGCAATTATCCTTCAAAGGACCTCCGATGAGAACCAGCGAGGTCGTCGTCAAAGCGTTCGACAGATCCAGAAAATAGGTTATCAGCGAAGTCGATCTTCCCATAACTATTGGTCCTCCCACTTTCCAAGTCACTTTCCAGGTCATGGACATCCGGGCAACGTACAGTTGTTTATTAGGAAGACCTTGGATACATCAGGCTGGAGCGGTCACTTCAACCCTCCACCAAAAGTTAAAGTTCGTCCAGAACGGCCAACTCATCACAGTCTGTGGGGAACAGACCTTGCTCGTTAGCAATTTATCGTCATCCACTTATGTGGAACCAGAAGGGATAATTGGAACCCAGTTCCAAGCGCTTTCGCTACACAAGGACGAAGAATCCGGAGGAGGAACTTCAATTTCCTCATACCAAGATGCTATTAAAGCAGTTGAGAGTACCGATGCAACAGGATGGGGACAGCTTGTCATTCCTACTAGCAATACAACAAAGAAGGGTCTTGGTTTTTCTGCAACCTGCACCCAGACAGCTGCCAGCGATGAAAGTATTCATCCCATTCAGAACCTCTTCCATAGTGGAGGTTTTCTTCACCCACTGTCTCAAATAGTCCATGCTATCAATGAGGAGGATCCCTCCGACACAGATGAGGAATGGAAGTCATATCTTAACAAGGACGGTTATATGTCCCAGGAAGAGGTGCCTACGCCATTTTGCTATCCCGCACAGAGTCCGAGATTTATACCATGGTCAGATGTCGAAATGATATACGGAGGTTGTGATCCGGAAGGATGTCGTGCTCCGCCAAATTCATTAGAGGAGGACACTCTGATGAAAGACAACTTTGACCACAATTACTATGGCCCGATGGATGGCCTGCCAATGTGGTAGCCTTACCCAGGAGACTTGGGGCCAGAAAGTCAGCCGAGTAATGAAACTCAGCTGAGCATCATTGAACAGAATACCTGTGTCCCCACCATGTCATGGGATCAACACTCAGGTCATTCAGAAACTACTCAACATGACGATGAATTTGCAACGTTTGTAGGACTTGAGTTCATCAACTATACTTTTCCCGAGGTCAACGTCATCGAGAGGGATGACCCCTCCAGTTCCAGAAAAGTGTGGGACACCTTGGGACAACCGAGTGGGAAATACGACTATATGGTCAAGTACACCGCTCCCGAAAGCTCTCGTATCAGGCTCGAAGACATCCAGCCAACTGGATGGGGAGATACAGCTGAGAGTACAAGTGCTATGCAAAATGCAATACAAGAATCCTCCTACGACAACTCTGCCTGGGAGAAAGATTCTAATGATCCTGCTCCACCAGAAATCAGCGTCATTTCTGAAGACAAATCAAGGAAGGTACCCGACTTTGTGATTCATCGAGGAGTTCGCCGCTAGTGGGTCGCTGTTGATGCTCCGAAGATCGTTCATCAGTCAAAGTAATTGCCATCTTTAACCTTTCACCCTGCCCAGGTGAAACAGATGTTTTGATAGGGCTCACTTTCTGTAAATTTTCCCTCTTCGCTTCGCCCAAAGTGACAGAGTTTTGTTTTATAGGGCTGTAGTTTCAAGAATCGACTTGTTCATTAATAAAATAACGCCGTTCTGTAATTTCCGCATTAATTGTTGTTTTCTCTTTTTGGTTTTTCTCAGAAAATGGTAATCCTAAAAAATAATTCAATAATAAAAACAAGCAGTAATAAGAAAAATACACTGCACACTTTTGCATTCTCTCTATCTCTTCTAAACACGAATCATCACGTCATGCAAATTGCTTGTTTTAAACCCCATTGAAACATACGATCTGATGCCTTCTCCCAACTTTGAGTTCCCGGTATTTGGGGCTGAAGAAGAAGTTGACAACGAAATTCCAGAAGAGATCTCCCGATTACTCAGACAAGAAGAAAGATCTATTGAACCTCACAAAGAGCCGTTGGAAACGGTAAACTTGGGTTCAGAAAAAGAGAGAAAAGAAATCTGGATTGGGGCACTACTCAGTCCAACTGCCAAAGAGAGTTTGATAAAGCTTCTCAAAGAATTCCCCGATGTATTCGCTTGGTCCTATCAGGATATGCCAGGGTTGGATACCAGCATCATGGAACATCACTCACCATTAAGATCGGAATGTCCGCCAGTAAAGCAGAGGTTGAGACGGACTCACCTGGACATGGCCATCAAAATCAAAGAGGAGGTACAGAAACAGATTGACGCGGGTTTCCTCGCTACATCTGAATATCCTCAATGGTTAGCCAACATAGTACCTGTTCCGAAAAAGGACAGAAACGTCAGAATGTGTGTCGACTACAGGGATCTGAACAAGGCAAGTCCAAAGGACGACTTTCCTTTACCACACATTGACATGCTGGTTGACAGTACAGCAAAGTTCAAAGTTTTCGCCTTCATGGATGGATTCTCAGGCTATAACCAGATCAAGATGGCGCCGAAAGACATGGAGAAAACTTCGTTCATTACCCCACGGGGTACCTTTTGTTACAAGGTAATGCCGTTCGGTTTGAAGAACGCCGGGGCAACCTATCAAAGGGCCATGACTACTCTGTTTTATGACATGATACACAAAGAAATCGAGGTATATATTGATGAAATGATTGCCAAATCTAAAATAGAGGAGGAGCATGTGACCCACCTGTCGAAACTATTCGAGCGTCTGAGAAAGTACAAACTCCGCTTGAATCCCAACAAATGCACCTTCGGTGTCCGTTCAGAGAAACTCTTAGGGTTCATCGTCAGCCAGAAAAGAATTGAGGTTGATCCTGACAAGGTCAAGGCCATTCAAGAAATGCCTTCTCCGAAAACTGAAAAATAAGTCAGAGGATTCCTGGGACGTTTGAACTACATCTCCAGATTCATATTCCTCATGACCGCGACATGTGCGCCGATTTTCAAATTACTCAAAAAGAACCAGGATTGCGTTTGGACAGAAGACTGCCAAACTGCCTTCGACAGTATTAAGAAATACCTGTTGAATCCTTCGATTCTATCACCTCCAATGGAAGGAAGACCACTGATCATCTACCTCACAGTCTTGGAAGACTCAATGGGGTGTGTACTTGGCCAACAAGACAAAACCAAAAGGAAAGAGTCTGCCATTTACTATCTAAGCAAGAAGTTCACCGACTGTGAAACTCGGTACACGATGCTCGAGAAAACTTGCTGTGCTTTGGCTTGGGCAGCCAAACGTCTTCGTCAATACATGATTTGTCACACTACTTGGTTGGTCTCTGAAATGGATCCAATCAAGTATGTATTTGAAAAACCTGCTCTCACGGGAAGGATTGCCCGTTGGTAGATGTTGTTATCCGAATATGACATAGAGTACCATGCTCAGAAAGCCGTTAAAGGGAGTATTTTAGCCGATCATTTGGCTCATCAACCGATTGAAGATCAAGAATTAATCGGGTTCTACTTCCCAGACGAAGATGTCATGTATTTGAAAATGAAAGACTGCGACGAACCGCTACCCAGTGAAGGGCCAGAACCAGGTTCCCAGTGGGGACTTATCTTTGACGGAGCAGTTAACCATTATGGAAACGGAATTGGGGCAATAATTGTTACCCCTCATGGTACCCACATTCCTTTCACCACTCGACTTACGTTCAAATGTACAAACAATGAGGCCGAATACGAAGCTTGTATTATGGGTCTCGAAGAAGCGATTGATTTAAGGATCAAAAACATGGACGTATATGGCGACTCAGCCTTGGTTATCAATCAGATAAAAGTAGATTGGAACACATACCAATCAGGATTGATTCCTTACAAAGACTACGCAAGAAGGTTGTTACCTTTCTTCAACAGAATTGAGTTTCATCATATCCCTCGTGGTGAGAATCACATGGCTGATGCATTAGCCACACTCTTTTCCATGATTAGTCTAGGTCAATGGAATGACATACGTAATGCGCCTAAATCGGCCCGCTTACATCTTCACGATTGAAGTAGTCATAGACGACAAACCTTGGTATCACGATATAAAATGCTTCCTTCAAAAACAAGAGTACCCACCTGGGGCACTAAGGAAGGACAGAAAAACCCTCAGAAGATTGGCTGGCAGTTTCTTCCTGAGTGGTGATACCCTCTATAAGAGGAATTTTGACTTAGTTTTGCTTCGATGCATCGACAGACCAGAGGCAGACATGCTGATAAAAGAAATTCATGAAGGATCCTTTGGCACTCATGCCAACGGACACACAATGGCGAGAAAAATTCTAAGAGAAGGGTACTATTGGTTGACAATGGAATCCGACTGCTACAAGTACATGAGGAAGTGTTATAAGTGTCAGATATACTCCGATAAAATTTATGTACCGCCAACGCATCTCAAAGTTCTTTCTTCCCCATGGCCTTTTTCCATATGGGGAATCGACATGATTGGCTTGATTGAGCCCAAAGCTTCAAACGGACATTGGTTCATCCTTGTAGCCATTGATTACTTCACCAAGTGGGTCGAAGCAGCGTCGTACGCTAATGTAACCCGACAAGTGGTGGTCCGATTTATCAAAAACAATATCATCTGCCGTTATGGTGTTCCAAACCAGATCATTACTGATAATGGATCTAACTTGAACAATAAGATGATGAAAGAGTTGTGCGCAGAGTTCAAGATTGAACACCATAACTCATCTTCATACCGACCCAAGATGAACGGAGCGGTAGAAGCGGCTAACAAAAGCATCAAGAAGATTGTTCAAAAGATGGTTGTAACCTACAAAGATTGGCCTGAGATGCTACCCTTTGCTCTTCACAGTTATCGAACATATGTCCTCACTTCAACAGGGGAAACCCCTTTCTCTCTAGTATATGGCATGGAAGCACTGCTCCCCATAGAAGTAGAAATCCCATTAATTCGGGTATTGATGAAAGCTAAGCTGACAGAAGCTGAATGGTGTCAAAGTCGACATAACGAACTGAATCTGATCGAAGAAAGGCGAATCACAGCTCTATGCCACGGTCAGTTGTATCAGCAAAGAATGAAGAGGGCGTTCGACAAAAAGGTCCGACCTCGCGTCTTCAGGAAAGGAGACCTTGTGCTAAAAAAGATACAATCATTTCTCACTAATTCATGAGGCAAATGGACTCCGAATTTTGACGGCCCCTATGTGGTCACGAAAGCTTTCTCAGGCGGCGCCTTGAGACTTGCAACCATGGACGGAGAGGAATTTTCCTACCCCACAAACGTTGATGTAGTCAAGAAATACTTCGCCTAAAAAAACGTCTCGGTGGATTGAAAACCCGAAAGGGCGGTCCAGGAAAAAGTTACAGACAAAACAAAAAAAATCATCCCGGTGGATTGGAAACATCACAGTACAATCCAGGAAAAACTTAGGGATAATGGCAAGTAACTATGTTCAACAGAGGCAAGTCCCTCAGTAGCAGTTACACCATCCATCGGAGGAAAACTCCAGTCAAGGTCATCTTCGACAAGAAGCTCAGGATGTCCCGAATTCAAAGTTGGTAGAAGGATAGTGGTCGTTATGTTTCAACGTAGCCCTTTTTCCCTGAAATTACCATTTTTCTAGCTTTGTATATACTCTTTGGAATCACGCGTTTGGCTGATCTCTATCTTATCAATAAAATTTGAGCCCTTGTGCTTTTGTTTGTAATTCTCATTTGTTTTAGCTTTACAGAACGACATTTTAACATGCTCAACGATTCTTGAAATTAAAAAAAAAAATGAATTTGCTTGTAAAACTTTTTCTGCTTTTAAAATAAAGATGGCAATTTCTTTTGACTGTTGAACATCAAAAGAGCATCAACCGCTTCTCCAGAAGTAAGCGAACTTCAAAGTGCAGAATCAAAGTACTCCTTCTACGCCAGTGCGCCTGAATGAAGGATCAATAGTGTCAGATGCAACTAATCCATCTGACATCATTGGCAGAGTCTTTATCTCCTAAGCCCGATTAACATGGTTCCCCGCGAGGACCATTTCTCCTAAGCAAGGTAGAATTGCTACTTATTGGACAAACGGTACTTCTTCGACCCACGATGGCCGAGTATCCAGTCATGTTCATCTTTTATTTTGTATGTCGCGTTAGTTTTGTCAGCATATACATACATACATCATGTATTATTGATTTGCATTCGCGTTCACATTGCATCATTACCACTCTAGTCGGTCTTATCCCCTAGTGATAAAAGTCCTCTCAATCGAGTTGTCGTTTCTTTCCTCGTCGGGAAATACTGCGTCTGAACAATCTCTCTCTTCCAGTTTATTTCTAGATGGAAGTTGGCTCCTCGACCACTTTGATAACTTGAACCTCTGAAAAACCAGAGAACCTTCAGTCAACATCACTCTTCGCCATTGAAGATGATATCCTTTCTTTCCCGGATTAAGGAAAATCCCTAGAGAAAGCCTTTTAATCAGAGATTCGGTGGTACAGCAGTTTTTCTCCAAAAAAACCACTGATGAAAAGGTCATCGGCACCTCAAAATTGGATCCCATCATATGGCATTTCTCCGGGAAGATCCCGAGAAAAGTATGATGTAATATCCCCAAGCGTGAAGGCATTCTCTCAAGGGACTCGCATTCCCCAAATAGAGTCAACAAATGGCATCTCCAACAGAGAAGATTGTACACCTCTACGACTCAGACGACTGGGTTCCCCAGCAAGTCTGACATCAAAACTTTTTCCATCAAATGGCATCTCCCCAGGAAAATTCGGTGAGAAGTTTAAGGAAAACCGCTACGCCTAGTGTCCATTGTCAATTAAGTTTATTGACTAAAGAAACTAAGACTAGTTCCTTGGTAGGAAACCAGGATCTAGGGGAAGTTTAAATCAGAAACTAAGACTAGTTCCTTGGTAGGAAACCAGGATCGAGGAGAAGTTTAAATTAGAAACTAAGACCAGTTCCTTGGTAGGAAATTAGGATCAAGGGGAGGTTTATTTCAAAAGAAAACTGAGACCAGTTCCTTGGCTGAAGACCAGGATCAAGGGGAGGTTTACCTTTTCTAAGTATCATTGCTTAGCGAAAGAAGATGAATGTGTGAATTACCATTCATAGACGCCGTCAAAATTTCAGATATTCCAATATTTAATCCTCTTGCACCTCGAATGCCCGAATACCTTCGCCATTCACATCTTCGGGTCCAAGAAGATTAAATAGGGGCATCTGTCATACCCCAAATTTTGACCACTAAGATTCCTATCATTGTGTAAATCCTCATCACAATATGGATGTACCTTTATGCCTCATCAATATCCTCAAGGAATTGTTGAGCTTTCACCACAATCAAAATTAGGGTTTCAAGCCCACTCTGAGCTCTTAGACAAATGATCAATCAAGAAATGACATGATCTTCAACTTGTCTAACCTCTCAAACATCCATAATGGATCAAGAAGACTCCCACTTCAAGGATTAAGCACAAGGTTGCTCCCTTCTAGATGGATTAAGCTTCAAGATCGATAGTGTCACCAAATTAGGGTTTTGGTCGACCAGGGCCTCCAGATGGAAATTTTCATCTGGGCATAAGCCAAAGATCCAAAACATAACCTAATATGCTCCATGGAACCTCATAAACCCAATCATTAAGTCAATCTTGCCTCAGGGGATGCATTCACCAAAAATCAGGAATTGGGGTTTCTTGACCTAATTCACCCCTAAGTTGACTTTGGGGACAAATCATGAACCAAGACCTCAAGACATGATTTGAGGATCTCTAACATACCACATTAATCCATTTACAACAATGGATTGATCCAAGAAGCTTGAGCAACAAGTCTCAATTCCATCATAGCCACAATTAGGGTTTCGCGAGAAAAGTCAATTGTAACTTTGACTTTTAACCAGGACAAGCTACCAAGCCCTAAGACATGATTCAACATACCCTATAACACCTATGGAACATGTCCATCAAGTTTGATTTAGGTCAAGGACATGATTTCCTGAAGAATTGCACAGTTTGGAATTTATCTGACAAAAAGTCAACTGTGCACAAAAGTCAACTTTGACTTTTTAAGATTTTTCACAAAAATGGATTTTTAACCCTAAAATGATGTTAATGTATGATTTGAATCATCATTCATCAAGAAAAATAAAAAAAATGGGATAACTTGTAAAAGGGGTAACCATAAAAACTTAGAAAATTTTCTAAGTTATGAAAAAAAGTGACAAAGGTACCAACTTTGGAGGATCATAACTCCTAAACCAAAAAGCCATTTTTTTCCATCCAAAGCTTGATTTGTAGATCTCATTGCCCCCTACAAAAGCTTCATACTGACCTATGTCCAAATTCCTCATGGATTTTGAGTTATGGAGTGATCAAAATCAAGAAAAGCCACTTTGTTCCAACACTTAGTGAAAATTTCACTAAGTCAGATTTTGCCTTACTTTTTTCCAAATGTAGGGACATTTTTCACTTGGATATAAAAAGTATCAAAACCAAATATGATCAAACAGTTGGTGTATCATATAAGAGCTTTCCAAAATGGCCAAGAACATCACCAAATTCAACTTGAGCCATGAGATGTGACATTGGCAAGTTGCCTTGTTGAAATCTGCCAAGGCAAGGCAGATTTTTGTACTTTTTGTCGATTTGCCAAAATCAGCCAATTCCAAGCCTTGTCATCACCTTGGACACATCTAAGGATTGAATCTAAAGGGGACAATCACTGAGCCAAGCCTCCAAAGTCCTTGGAACAAGAAAATAGCATGCTAAACCTAGAATTGCCCAAAATAAGGACAAGACTCCAATTTTGGATTGGAGCATTCAATGGAAGCACCAAGGTGGCATGGACTGAGCCATTAACAACTGAATTCAGTCAAGACTTATCCAAGACCAAGGGGACCAGCAGCTTGTGTCCTAACCTCTAGTCAATGGCTAAAGGAGACTTGGATTTTCATTTGCCAACATTGGCCAAACCTACTCAGCAGTTGCCATTCACTATTCCTTGCAAAACAAACTTGCTCTACTATAAATAGAGCTCAATTATGATCAGTTTAAGTACACCAAAGGCCTACAACACTTGCCTTTCTCAAAATCCACTTCTCACTCTCAAAAACGCCTTTCTTAGCAAGTCACTATTGGGATTTTCATTAGAGAGCAATTCCACTCAAACCAATCGCACACACACCTCATATACATCATATGTGAGCTGATCAAACACTTAAACAACATCTGGAACACAGATTTCTCAGAATCACCATTCAATTGCTCAAGGTTTTAACCAAGTTGCAGTTGAGATGCCATGAAGTGATCCAACCAATTTCCATCAAGTCCAAGCATTCAAACACACTCCATAGGGTGTAGGGAAGCTGTTCAGATCATCACAATTCATCCGTAACACCTCCTACTCAGAAATCAATTTGCTCTTGCTGTCACGACCTAGAGGTAAGCCTAAACTTGGTCATCTCTCAATTTATGCATATTTCCTCGCACAATACTTTTGCCAAATGTTCATAATCGTGCATGGAATGTTTCCCCTCAAGTAATTGCTTTATTTGAATCGTGTATCAAAAATCCCAGCCTTCATACGAAATTTAGGGTTCTTGAGGATTTTTCATGATTTCTTGTTTTATGCTTAATTTAAATGAAATTAATTGCCATAGACATGATCGTGAGGTTGAAACGAGTTGATTGGTATGTGGATTGCATGATATGATTAAGTATTCAGTGAGATTGGATAGAAAATGCAAATTTGGGCAAAACTGAAAAACACGCGTGTTCTTCAGCTGTTCTTGGCGCCATTTCCCTCAAATTCAAATATTTGAATTTTGTGATTTTATTTAATTGATTCAAAAATTAATTTCTCTCTGAGTTTTAATGATTTTGAGTTGATTCTTTTTTTAATAATTCACAAAAATTTTAAAATATTTTATTTTCCCAAAAACTCCCAAAAATATTATTTATTTCATATAATTGATATTTTTGCAAAGAATTAATATTTTAATTGTTTTTTGACATTTTGAATATTTTTTCCACCTTGATTTTGCAACTTTTAATGCCTTCTAATTATTTTGTAGGTCAATACTTAATTTTTGAAGCATTAATCCAAGATCACAATTTATTTTCCATATGTTAAACAATTTTGATCATTTTAATTGAATTTTTATTCAATTAAAACACATTTTGAAAACAAATTGGGGTTTTTGATTAATTCAACCCTCATAAATCATTTTCAAAACACTTTGGGCCTCTAATAGAGTGTAAGACCCAATCCTTTTTGTAAAATAACCTTTCATGGGCCTCAGTTAATGTATAAGTCCCTCCGGGTATTTTCAAAAACCTCGGCGTAATCGTCGTTTTGTACGCAAATAACCATGGGCCTACCCTCGAGTAGTAAGACCCATTCTTCTTTTTTTTTTAACCTTCTTTGGGCCTCTATTAGAGTTTAAGACCCAACCCTTTGTAAATACAATCTTTTTGGGCCTCACTTATTGTATAAGTCCCGTTGTATTTCAAAAAGTTCAGCGCGATCATCGTCCGTTGAAAAACAAACTCTGGGCCTACCCTCGAGTAGTAAGACCCATTTTAAAACTTTTAGGCCTCTAATAGAGTGTAAGACCCAATCCCCTTTTAACCAAAAACAACTAGGGGCCTCAGATATTGTCGTCCATTACACATATCAATGAAATGTCATGAGGACACATTGGCTAGAGTTCTCGTAGATACAGGATCTTCTCTGAATGTTTTACCGAAGAGGACTCTCGATAAGTTGGCATGCCAAGGAGGAATAATGAGACCCACATCACTAATTTTCAAAGCTTTTGATGGTTCACGTAGATCTGTGATGGGAGAAATTGAGCTACCTGTTTTGATTGGCCCTCAGGAATTCAATGTTCTGTTTCAAGTCTTAGATATTAATCCTGCCTATAGTTGTCTGCTAGGAAGGCCCTGGATCCATGAGGCTGGTACTGTCACCTCAACTCTACATCAGAAATTGAAGTCTGTGATTGATGATAAGTTGGTCATTGTGCATGGGGAAGAAGATTTGATGGTTTGTAATCTGTCATCCTTCTGTTACATCGAGGCTGATGAGGACGCGTTGGAGACTTCTTTCCAAGCCCTGGAAATAGCTAATGCAGTTATGATGGACAATAAGAAGCCAGTGGTACCAGAATATCCATCCTTTGCTTCGTATAAGAGTATCCAGTCTGCCCTTCAAGAAGGCGTGCCCGAAGGTTGGGGCGAAGTTATTGAGGTTGAAAAAAGGAACTGACACCAAGGGTTGGGTTACAGACAACCTCCAGGAGATGAGGCTGCTTCAGGTATAAGAAGAAGAGGGATGAATATAAAGACTGTGCAGGAAACATTTGTCAGAGGTGGACATTAGGTCCACACAATCATTGGAAGTGCTGAGGAAGAGGAATATATTAATCGTTTAGTTTTACGCTAGGAAGGCACGTTAAGCAATTGGGAGTCTGTTGAGATCCCAACTTTGTACCCAGAACCAGAGTAACTTGTTTTGACTTGTTGTTTTCATTTCCCTAGTCTTGCCCAAAGCTAGTGGATTATTTTGTACGGGCCTCCGTTTTCAATATCTTAATCAATGAAATGACATTTTGCTAAAATTCTCGTTGTCTTTACTTTATTGCATTCGGTTTCTAAAAAATGGCAATCTTTTCAAAACAAAACATCTTCATCTCGCATGTTCCTGAATTGTTGTGCATTTTAATAAGATAAGTCATTATATCATGCAGAATGATTCATAAACCTATTGTATTCAATGACCTTGCTCTTACCATTGACTTTGACTCCCCTGTCTATCAAGCTGAGGAGGAGGAAGATTATGAGGTGCCCAAGGATCTAGCAGATATGTGTGATTACCAGTATACGGATCTCCAGCCTCTGAGGAGCAAGTGGATGCCATCAATCTTGGCACTAAGAAAGAGAAGAAAGAGGTTAAGATTGGGGCATCGCTAAAGCCAGAAATTAGACAGCGTTTAATTTCGCTCCTTGAAGAGTATGTGGACGTGTTCGCTTAATCCTACCAAGACATGCCTGGCTTAGATACAGATATTATGGTCCATAAGTTACCGCTCAAGCCTGAGTGTCCGCCAGTAAAACAAAAGCTTCACAGAAGCCATCCTGACATGGCCCTCAAAATTCGAGATGAAGTTAAGAGACAGTTGGATGCCAGTTTTCTAGCATTTTCCAAATACCCATAGTGGGTAGCTAATATTGTTCCAGTTATGAAGAAGAATGGAAAGGTATGAATGTGCGTGGATTATAGGGATCTTAACAAAGCTAGTCCCAAGGATGATTTTCCTCTACCGCATATCGATATGCTGGTAGACAACCCGGCTCGTTTCGCAATGTTCTCGTTTATGGATGGTTTTTCAGGCTATAATCAGATTAGAATGGATCCAGCTGACATGGACAAGACTACTTTCATCACCCTGTGGGGTACTTATTGTTACAAGGTTATGCCTTTTGGATTGAAGAATGCTGGGGCAACTTACCAGAGAGCTATGGTGACCCTGTTCCATGATATTATCCACAAGGAGATTGAAGTGTACGTGGACGACATGATAGCCAAATCATAGAGTGAGGAGGAGCACGTAGACCATTTGTTAAAATTGTTTAAGAGACTTCGAAAGTATCAGTTGAGGTTAAACCCTGTAAAGTGTACTTTTGGAGTCAGATCAGGGAAGTTATTGGGTTTCATTGTTAGCCAGAAGGGCATTGAAGTGGATCCAGATAAAGTGCGAGCAATTCAAGAAATGCCAGCTCCGTAAACCGAGTCTCAAGTCAGAGGATTTTTGGGCCGTTTGAATTACATCTCCAGTTTCATCTCCAACATGACTCCTATATGTGCACCAATTTTCAAATAACTCCGTAAGAATCAGCCAGTAGAATGGAATGCTGACTGTCAACAAGCTTTCGAGAAACTCAAAAGTTATCTCCAAGAACCTCATATCCTGGTTCCTCCGGTTCCCGGAAGACCTCTCTTTATGTATTTGACTATTTTGGAAGAATCCATAGGCTGTGTTTTGGGACAGCATGACGAGACTGGCCGGAAAGAACATGCAATTTATTATCTGAGTAAGAAGTTTGCAGACAGTGAAAGCCGCAACTCACTACTTGAAAAGACTTGTTGCGCTCTGGCTTGGGCCGCCAAACATCTAAGACAGTACCTGATTTATCATACTACCTTGTTGATTTCCAAGATGGATCCGATAAAGTACATTTTCGAGAAACCTGCTCAAACGGGTAGACTTGCCCGCTGGCACATGTTATTATCTGAATATGACATTCAGTATGTCACTCAAAAGGCCATTAAAGGAAGTGTTCTTTCATAATATCTTGCCGGTCAACCAGTTGAAGACTATGAACCACTCAAGTTTGATTTCCCTGACAAGGATATTATGGCTGAGTATAGGTGGAAAATGATGTTCGACGGTTTGTCCAATTACAAGGGGCATGGGGTAGGTGTTTTTATAATTAATCCTAAAGGTGGCTGCACCCCTTTTACAGCCAGATTGAATTTTGGGTGTACGAATAATATTGCTGAGTATGAAGCGTGCATTATGGGTCTGGAAGCTGCAATCGATCTTGGAATCTGTTTTCTTGAAGTTATGGGTGACTCTGCTCTAGTCATTTACCAAATCAGAGGGGAGTGGGAGACAAAAGATGAGAAGCTTATCCCTTATCAGGCATATGCTTTGGAGTAGATTAAGTGTTTTGATGAGATAACTTTTCGCCATGTGCCACGTACTGAGAATCATGTGGCTGATACTTTAGCAACACTGGCTTCGATGTGGCAAGTTAGATTTATCAACGAAGATCCAGTAATCAGTATTGGAAGGAGGACTGGGTCTGCCTACTGCCAGTCCATTGAAGAAGAATCAGACGGCAAACCTTGGTTCCATGACATTTTGAATTTCATAAAGAATCAAGAATATCCGGCCAACGCCTCCGTTCTCGATAGGAAGACTCTGCGAAGATTGTCAGCCAAGTTCTTCATCAGCAACGATGTACTGTACAAAAGGAATCATGATATGGTTTTGTTAAGATGTGTCGATAAGAGAGAACCAGACTTGCTGATCCATGATATCCATGAAGGAGCTTTTGGCACCCATGCCAATGGACACGCCATGGTTAAGAAGATTTTGAGGGTTGGATACTATTGGTTGACTATGGAGACTGATTGCATCCAGTACGCTAGAAAATGCCGTAAATGTCAAATTTATGCGGACAAAATGCATGTTCCTCCTACTCTATTGAATGTGCTATCATCTCCCTGGTCGTTCTCTATGTGGGGCATCGATATGATTGGGGCAATTGAGCCTAAAGCGTCTAATGGGCATCGTTTCATTTTGGTGGCTATAGATTACTTTACCAAGTGGGTGGAAGCCGCCTCTTATGCGAATGTGACTAAGCAAGTAGTTGCTCGCTTCATTAAGAATAACATCATTTGTCGTTACGGGATTCCGAGTAGAATCATAACTGACAACGGAACCAATTTGAATAACAAGACCATGAAGGAATTGTGTGATAACTTCAAGATATAACACCATAACTCTTCACCGTATCATCTGAAGATAAACGGAGCGGTCGAAGCTGCAAACAAGAATATCAAGAAAATTCTTCAGAAAATGGTCAAAACATATAAGGATTGGCATGAGATGTTGCCATATGCACTACATGGATATAAAACTTCGGTCCGAACTTCGATAGGGGCAACCCCTTTTTCGTTGGTATATGGAATGGATGATGTCCTCCCTATAGAACTTGAGATACCTTTTTTGAGGATATTGATGGAAACAAAGCTTGATGAAGCTGAATGGGTTCAAGAAAGATACGAACAGCTGAATCTAATTGACGAGAAGCGCCTGACAGCCATGTGTCATGGTCATTTGTACCAGAAGAAGATGAAGAGAGCATTTGATAAAAAGGTCCGCATTCGAGAATTCCGAGTAGGTGAGTTGGTACTTAAGAGGATTCCGCCGTCGCAGAAAGAGGCCCGTGGGAAATGGGCACCCAATTATGAAGGTCCATTCGTAGTCAAGACAATGTTTTCAGGAGGGTCTCTAATTCTTACAACTATGGATGGTGAACAGCTTATGCATCCTGTGAATGCTGATTCGGTGCAAAAGTATTATGCTTGAGACAAGGACACCTCAGTGGTATCTTGGAGTCCCCAAGGAAGCTCAAGTTTTTGCTACAACTAAAGTCCTTAGTCATTAGGGTTATTGGTCATTGAATACAATGTAACCTTTGCCAAATTGCCATTTTGTTGCATTTGTAATATTTCATGGGGCTCTGCTATTTGGCAAGTCACCATTTTTCAATGAATATCAGCTATTGAACCATCTTCTTGTTTAATACGCTATCGTCTTTATTTTGCAAAACTTTGTCATTTTCACTTGATTTTTGAAAGCGGAAATGTTGCAATTTCTAAGAAAACACAAAGATAAATTAAGTTTTACTCTGGAATTAAGACGTCTTGGAATCAAGTTTGTACAGGAAGAATTAGCAGGACTGTATTTTTGGCATGGATCTACCATCTCCAGGGAAATGAAGATTGCTCCAGTTATCCTTGATGTTTGGATTTCAGGGTGTTGGTTGCGTTATCTTTTCTTCTCTTTGTTTTTGCGTCGCTCGCGTCGTTTCTCGCATGTAGCTAAGCATATGCATCATACCTTAGCATCTTTGCATCTTTGTGCTCTATTTTGCTTGTGATCTTTTATTGGTGTCTGTCATTATTTCCCCAGTGAAGTAAAGACATTCCCGGTTTGCTTTGTGTCGTGCTTGTTCGGTCTTAACCTTTGCGCGCCAGATTTGAATCTTTATACCTTTTCTGTTCCTCAAGAAGTCTTACCTTAATATTTTTTGAAATCGTTCTTGTCTGAATCGAGTCAGACCTGAACCGAGTCTTTGTTTGAATCGAGTCAACCATTGCCTCTTGTTTTAAAATCGTTCTTGTCTGAATCGAGTCAGACCTGAACCGAGTCTTTGTTTGAATCGAGTCAAGCATTGCCTCTTGTTTTAAATCGTTCTTGTCTGAATCGAGTCAGACCTGAACCGAGTCTTTGTTTGAATCGAGTCAACCATTGCCTCTTGTTTTAAAATCGTTCTTGTTTGAATCGAGTCAGACCTGAACCGAGTCTTTGTTTGAATCGAGTCAAGCATTGCCTCTTGTTTTAAATCGTTCTTGTCTGAATCGAGTCATACCTGAACCGAGTCTTTGTTTGAATCGAGTCAAGCATTGCCTCTTGTTTTAAAATCGTTCTTGTCTGAATCGAGTCAGACCTGAACCGAGTCTTTGTTTGAATCGAGTCAAACATTGCCTCTTATTTTAAAATCGTTCTTGTCTGAATCGAGTCAGACCTGAATCGAGTCTTTGTTTGAATCGAGTCAAGCATTGCCTCTTGTTTTAAAACCGTTCTTGTCTGAATCGAGTCAGACCTGAATCGAGTCTATGTTTGAATCGAGTCATACTTTGCCTCTTGTTTTTTACTTTCCCTGTTTGAATCGAGTTGAATAGTGGACCTAAACCTTGAGTTATCATGGGCTCGTTGTTTATCCTTATTTATTTCTTTTTTTCTTGTTCGAATCGAGTCGAACATGAACCTTTACCTTTGTTTTTTTGAAAAAGTTAAGCTAAGCTTCTTGGAACAATTTACCTTACCAGGACTCTTATCTGACGCGCAGAGTTTGTCTCTGTCTTTCTAGATTTTCTTGAAAATCCCATTTTGAACTCTTCAGCATAAGAAAACCCCAGGAAGTCCTTACTTGTTTGTTTGTCTCATTTGGACTGAAACCCGGTGACCAGGTTTTTCTTTCTGGTTTCATGCCCAGAAAGAGTGTGTTGCTTTTTTCCCAGTAGTCTATCTCCCCGGATATTTCCCTAGTGGAGGCTTGCTTTTTGTTTTCCCTGGTGTTGCCTCTGATCTCCCTAGTGAGTCTCTTTTATTGGTTAGCCTGCATCCCCAAGGAGTCTCTTCCTCGTGGATACTAACCTTCTTTGCTTCCCCAGTGAAGCTTTCCTTTGTGTCTGGTAGCTCTTCTTTCTTTGGTGTCCTGTTTTGTCTACATTTTTTTGCATCTTTCATGGCATCATATCAGCATATTAGTAGCATTGCACGTCTTTGTATCTAAGGGAAAAATTTTCGGTTTGCTATATTTAAATACCTTTTACCTTGGCATTCCGAGGATCGTCGTTCCTCGTGCCATCCGGTGAAGCTATTTAAATAGGGGCAACTGTTGTACCCCAAATTTTTCCCTTAGACCCATTGATCTTCTGTATATCATATTAGGTCAATCATGTTGCATAGCTAACCTTTTTTTTATCAGGTTTTGTTTGTGTTTGTTTCATCCTTTTATCAGGTATTATCTTGAGGAGATTCAAGGAGTAATTAATCAAGATTTTGAATGGAGCATTGAATCAAGCAAGCCCCTCATTTCAAAGAGATTTCATCCTTAACCCTAACCCCACCGTGACCAAATTTCTACCCACTTTATCTACCCTCAATTATCACTTAACCTTTTCTAAACCTATTTCATTAACCTTTTCATTTAACCATTTTCATTCAACTTGTTCAATTTAATTCTCCTAAACTATTTTTAATCCTAATCAATTTGCCAAATTATCCATTATTGTTTATTTCTTTTCCTAATTACTTTGTTTACAACAAAGAAGAAAAAATCCTTTTTTTTATTTTCCTAAGCCCATCGTGACCAAGAAAGGAGTATGTGTTACAAATTATTGGAGTTTTTATTCATTGTCAATTAACCAATAGAAATCAAGTTTGAGCATGTTGACTTTTCAACTCATTGGCCAGCCAATGAGAAGGCGACGCGTGGTACTAAGGAAGCAAATTAACCAAGTTGTTCGTCTTCTCTATTTTTGCTCACGAGTTCAGCATGTAAGGAGGAAAATTCAAGCAAATTCACTCTCAAATTTTCAAATCCTTGGCGCGAATATTGAAATGGTTCATCCCAGGACATTTCCTCTTTGAGCTTCTTCATCTGGTTTCATCAAAAGCGATTCTGGGGATTTACCATTCTCATCTTTCAATCTGATTCGCTCTGATACACCCTGCATCGCCTGCGAAATGTTCATGACACCGTCCCTATCAACTTCCTCTTTCTTTGCTTACTTGTTTGGCAACAGAAGTTTGTTTCAGAAGCAACACACCAATTTGAAGTTTTGACCCTGCGAACTCTGAGCTATCTGTGCAACATAGGAGCGTCTGTCTCCATGAGTTGAACAACGTCTAAATTCAAATTGCAAACCCTAGCTCTTTCTTGCCCATCAAGTGTTTGAAACTTAACCCGGCCCATCAAGCAGCCTATATAAGGAGCTCAACCTCAACACTTGAGGACATCAACAACTCTCTCAGAAAAGCACTTAAAAAGTTCTCTGAAGTTTTTTTAAAGAGGTTCGAGCTAGCAATTTGGAGTTGGTCACTGGAGATGGTTCTTGGAAGAGAGGGTATTCATCACACCTAAAGACAGTGGAATTTATTCCATTTGGTATTGTGTTCTTACCTCTTTTGTTAAATATGTTCATTTGATTTAGTCTTTACCATATGCATTTATTGTATTTGTCTGAATATATGCCTAAAATATGTTGCTATGGTTTGAATTTACAAAGTAATTGATTGTTCTACATTATTGTGCTATACGTGTATGTGATCGAGTTACCGTAATAGATGTTGTAATATTCATGGTTCTGTTTAAAATTGATCTGCATTTATGATTTGTTGCTTGATCACATGTTTAAGGGTAGATGGTGTGAACTTTTAGCTATTTGCTTTACCCCCTGTTGGATTATTTTTGTAGCCATATGCCTCTATGTTGTGAGTTAGATGTGTCTATGTCTGCTCTATGTTTTATGCCCCTATTAAAAGTGTATGTGTTAATCTCTTAGAACTTTGGTATGAGACTCTTGCTTTGTGTTTTGCTGACCCAATCTATTAGTTGGTTTATATGTATGTGGCAGATGTATGTCTTGTGTTGAGTTTGTTTCATGCTTTTGGTCTGATCAAATGTGCTAGCTTGGTGTACATGTGTGTGGTAGATGTATGTCTGATGTTGAGTTATTTTCATGTTTTGCCTTTGTGCTGTTGAATACCATTGCATGAACATCATGATGTTTGCTTCATTGTTTTATCAAGGTTGTAGCTACTCTCTTATAGATTGACTTGTTGTTTGGTCCTTAGGTTAGTTCTGGTTTGAGTGAACTGATATAGCCTACATCTTTGTTCCTTTTATTGAGCACAGTGTCCATGCCTTTAAGTTTGTTTTCATCTTGCTTTTGTTAAGTTTCATGCCTTGCTGTAATCCTGTGCCAAGAATGTATACAATAGCTATGATAATAATGCTACCAATCCATAGGTGTTTGTGTTCTTGAAGATGTTTGATCAAAATGGTATTTTCTAACCTTGCTGCTAGATCATAACTTGATGCCTTGTGCTTTTGAAATGCTATTTTAATAGACTTTAATCCTTTATATGACCTTGTTGTCTTGATGTGTCTCTGCTATACCATGAGCTTATGCCTTTGTTTATCTATTCATGCTTGTACACACATGGATATACACATACAACATGCCACCAAGCTACTGATTTGTCAACTGTGAATGCACCCAAGTCATGTTTGTTTAGATCTCTGGCAAATTATACTAGTTTGTACTCATTTATGTGGTGACCTGTTTTGAATTCCATCATTGTGTGCTATGTGTCCATGACTGTTTGAGTCCTTCCTTTTGTGTGTTAAATTTGTTGACTGCCACACTACAATCACTCTAGCCATGGTCCCTACCACTGATCACACAATCACACACAAATCACAAATCTGTTCTCATGCCAACTATGTGTCTTGACTTTTTGAAATTATGCCCTTTGATTCTACTCTTTAATGCTGACTTGGAGATGTTTGGTTTTATGTTGAATTTACTTTGTGGATCTACCTTAGTGTCTTGACACATTCCATCTTTGTTCATGCTTCTTTGTGAGTAATTTGTCATACTACTGTCAACACCTGATCATTGAATAAATAACTCATGACATATGTGTATCAGTTTTGTCAACCCTTTTTTACCCAAATCAATGTACTTTGATCGTTGCTTTAAGTTAAAATTGGTTGACGTCCTTGAAAACAATTTGTTCAAATCATTATTTTCATTTTCTACCTGATGTATGCGTGTGTGTGTTATCTTCACAACTGAGCTGAGCATCTGAGAATGAAAGTTTGATTATGTTTATTTTGCTTGCTACTCTCATTTTTCAATCATGTGCCACCTGATGAGTGTAAGTTTGTAAATATGAACCTACTTTAGTTGAACGGTGTATGAAAATATGTTGGTGTGATTATATGCTTAAACATGATACCATGTGGTTTTTGATTGAGTTTAGAATTGCTAAATCTTGAGGTGTTTGTTTTTATATCATCTACCTTCCATGACAAGTTCATATTGTTGTTAGCATATTGTTGGAACTATTGCTCTCCTAATGCTTTCATTGTGTGATATCCTACTATTTTCGTTTATGATGAGTTTTATGCCTAAAATATTTGTGTGAATTTTGAGTTCATCATCTAACCTTCTTGACTTACGAATGTGCCTGTTATTGTATGCACTCATCACCATGTATGTTTGAACCTATTTTGAAGCTGCATTACTAAAATGTTAGAATCTGCACTTTTTCTTGGATCCAAGTTATTTCATACTAACATGGTTTAGCAACATCTTGGTTTGTGACTGCCAAGGCCTTTCTTTGTTTTCAATATATGTCAAGCATCCCTATGTGTGCTAACACGAACTCTTATTGCTTATGATTGTTCTGAAACATGATAGTCAGAACTGATTCAGTATGCAATGCCTGTTTTGATGTGGTAACATCTTTCATCCTTGTTTCAACTTCTTGATACCTCTCTTTTGACAGCTTATGTGTGTATTGTGTGCTAGGATTTAGTGTAAACGAATGACACCTTTGTTTTCCTTGTTCTTTGCTGATTAATTTAGACTTTTACTTTGTGTAATTTGGTTGAGTTTTGAATGAGTTATGATCATTTGAATCTGGCTGGGCTATGAGTAAGATTTGAGTTTGAACATGGCCAGGGCGCGTGCTTGTTTTGGTTACTTGGGCATTTATGAACTTTTTTGCCTTATATTATTTTTGAGTCGTATTATATATTAGATGAAACAGCCGTCCCAACGGTAGCACACTTGCCATGCCTTTCCCTTTCACACACCATACCTGGGTTCGATCCTGCGGATCAACCCATTTTGCGTTTTTTATTTTTCGCTTGTTTTTAAAAATATATTTATGTTTCCATCCTATATTCAAGGCGCGTGCATGGTTGATTTGGTAAGTGTTTTAGTCAGCAACCACAAGGGCACGGGTTCAAGCCCTTTGGAACACTTCTCTTCTTTTTTTATCACTAGTTTGTTTTCTTATTTCTTTAATTTATGCTTTATTTCAAAATATCATAACTTGTCTGATTTTTATCCTTTTTATCCTGTTCTTTTTGCTATATTTTTCTAATTAAATGTACTTTTTAATTATAAAAATAAATTAGTAAAAATATTTATTTTTGAGACCTTTATGCATGTTTGGTTTATAAATGTTTATTAAGTCTTTATTGCACTTCTTGATGAATCTTGCCATGTTATCTTTATCCATCATGGTTAATCTTTGTTTATTGTGTTTAATTCTCCCTTTTTATTGATATCATGATTTTACCTCATCTCATTATCCTATGCACGTATTATTGCATCATCTTATTTGAATCTTTAGCTTATTTTTTTAGTATCTTATTAAGTATTATCTTTCCCCCCATTCCAAAGGAAGGTGAATTAATGTTGACTCTTAAAGTCATAACCCCCATCTTACCTTAGTAGCCTCATAAGAGCTTGCCCTCATTTCTTGGCCTCATGAGAACCATGGAATTATAACTAGCCTTAGGAGAGAGTTCTTACACTCTTGGTGATATTCATCCTAATGAATACTCACTTTCCCTATTGACTAAAACTTCAACATAGGACCATTATAACTTAGATTTAGAGAGTTCTTGAACTCTAGAATGAGCTTGTACTCATTCTCCCCTGTGAACTTTGACCATAGTCAAAAGTTCATTACTTAGTAGAACTACGCATACTCTGATTCTATTCCCGAGGATACGTAGGCGTAAGGTGCGATGCCTTGTCGAGTATACTTAGATACTAACCCCTAGGATTTTTAACCTTTAGCATAGTACCCTTAGCAATCGAGTGAGATATAACAAGTAAAACAAGAGGCTCCCATAGAGCACTACGGACGTTTAGGGTGCTAATACCTTCCCTAGGTGTAACCAACCCCCGAACCTTAGATCTCCCCCCTTTAGGTTTTTTTAAACGATCTTGAACCTTTCCTTTGGATAAATCAAAGTCGGTTGTAAAAGAAAATATGATTCAAGTTAATAAATAGCTTGTTATCCGATTTTCACCGCAACAACTTCTTCCAACTACTCAATTCACCACAATCAAGGTTCAGATATGGAACAACTCCGAGCGGAGGTGACTGAGATGAAGGCCCAACTGGGGCATTTTATGGTGGACATTCAGGCGTTGTCCCGAGGTCAGGAACTGTTGAGAGAAGAAGTCAACCGGATAAAGACTCAGATGGGTCGGGTTATGGAAATTATGAATGAAGTGTTAAGAAAGGAAAACAATCAGGAATCTGCTTCCGCAACAGAGGTTCTCATTTCTCCTATCTCTTTGGGGTCTCCTCTAGACCATGGATTGCCTCGTGAATCTCATTCACCACCAAAATTTTCCTATAGGCAATCACTTCCTGTTCTCCAAGAGGATCCTAATCCAGAAAATCTTGAAAGGAAGTTTGATCCGATTCCGATGCCATACGCTCAGTTGCTTCAACACTTGCTCAAGTTTTGGCTAATTGATTTGATTGATGCGGGACCTCCACACACCAGGTTTCGTATGGGTTCCAATGTCTGTGATAGGTGTGAATTCCATTCAGGGGTACCTGGTCATAATGTTGAAAATTGTAAGATGCTCAAGTATAAGGTCCAAGAGCTTATTGATTCAGGGGCAATCGAGTTTGCGCCCATCAGGACTGTCAAGCCAAGAGATTTTCCTCCAACTGCTGCTAAATAGGTGGATATTCCTCCCTCCTCTCAGGGACCTTCCTCAATCCAAAAGCCTTGGGTTCCGAAATTACCGCATCAGCAAATCACAGCTGGGACCCTCCCGGTTGCATCCTTTCATCATCAACAGAAGCAAGAAAGGGTTTTTGATCCTCTACCGATGTGTCATACCGAATTACTTCAGCAACTGCTTCAGTTAAGATTGATTGAGCTCCAGAAGTTGACTCCTCCTACAAAGCTTCCAAAATGATGGGATGCCAAGGCTTATTGTGATTTTCACTCAGGGGCACCAGGCCATGATACTGAGGGGTGTAGAGCATTCCACCACCAAGTACAAGACTTAATTGACTCCAAAGCAATCAAGTTTGGACCAGCTGGCTTGAAGGTATCAGGTGATCTTACGCCAGTAGCTGCAAAGGAAGTGAGTATTCATTCCCCTTCTGTAGGGTCTACCTCAGGTCACGGGTGTATTCCTCAGCTTCAGGTTTCAAGGTCATCACGTCAGCAACCTTTGTTTGTTACTCGGCCAAATATGGAAAGAAAAGTACAGGGGCAGACTAGGCACCATAATCAACATTGGCAGCAAAACCGTCAACAACAGAGGCAACGAGGACTTAGGAGGTCTGAGAGAGTGTCTGCTCCAGTTCCTATTTCTCAAAGCCGACTTCTTGCTCGCCTTCTCCAAGGCTCTTTGATTCAGCTGGGCAAGGTAGTGCCAGTGCCGTTTCCTTTTCCTCCGGATAATGACATGAATGCCAGGTGCGAGTTTCACTTGGGAACATTTGGACATACAATTGACAATTGCAGAGTGTTCAAACATAAGGTGCAAGACTTGATTGACTCAAAGATTATCACACCAGACGGGTGGCCCATAAATTGAACTTTCTTCATCATATTGAGCACCCAGTTTACAAAGACATCTTCAGAATCAATAAGTCCAGACGGAGTCAAGCCTCCTCAACAAGGACAATCATTTAGCTTCTTTACTATATTCTCATGTGTAGCTTTTTATGTTTGTTAAAACATTTGTATGCATGCATGAAATCAGTTTTTCTTTTTATGTTAATCCTAATAAAGCGCGCATGTTTTTCCTGAAGTAATCCATTCGTATTCACTCATAAGTTTGTATATGTGCATTGCAATACCAACTGTCGTGCTTAAACTCTTGAAGGAGGATGATGAGTTGAAAACGCAAAAATCTCTAATTGTGTGCTTTTGGATAAAACCCTGTTGACGATGTGTAAAGGCATTGTTTCAAATACTAAACACTGAAGATATAAGGAGATATACCCTCGTCCAAATAGGAGCCCTAAAGTAGGAGTTTCTTTTAGTAAAAAAAACCCTAACATTTAACCCCGGGGCAGGGTAGGCGTCAGTTAGTTTGACCAAGCGTTCAACCCTAAAAAGGAGTGTGCATCTGAGGATCCATTACTTTTTACTCTACCGCATAAAGAGGTCCAAAGAGCGGAAACCACTATGGTTATCCCTCATCAACTGAG
The DNA here is from genome assembly GCA_022829125.1 of Lathyrus tuberosus. Lineage (NCBI taxonomy): Eukaryota > Viridiplantae > Streptophyta > Magnoliopsida > Fabales > Fabaceae > Lathyrus > Lathyrus tuberosus. The sequence goes on from JALAZF010000120.1 coordinate 6,285,078, forward strand.
AAGTGAAACAGTCACAACCTTTCCAAAGAAATCAAGACAGCCGGTGTCACACGACGTGTTCAAGAAAAAAAAAAGAGAATAAAAAAAAAAGAAATGAAAAAGCCCGCTAAGTTGAAACTTGAAAACAAGCAACTTAGGCAAAAGTTAGGGCATCCCGCTGGACTCCGAAATCGAAGATTCAAAAGAATCTGTCCAGGCAAAAGTTAGGGATAAGCAAAAGAATTTGAAAGCGAAATGCGAACAGGATTACCCAAGAAAGATCCTCAAAAGAAAGAACAAAGTCATGTGACACAGACACAAAGACGAAAAGGGATGATTGTTACTCCAATAAACTGATTGGTGCTTAAACTGTTAAAAGTCAATGGTTCCTCAACCATCACAAAGGTTTATTTTGAGAGGTGAACGCTAGTGCCAAACTAACTGAACGTAGGACTGGAGGATATCACGAAGAGTGGGTGGGCACTAATAAATTTTGAGCCTTATATCCCTTGTTTCAATAACCGTGAACCAGGCCCCGTTACAAAACCGAAAGTCCTCAATTGAAACAGGGTTATTTCGAAAGCATACTACCAAGAGATAGCGTTCCTGACTCTTGTGAGTTGTGCTAAAAGATCTTTGTTGGTGTTGCATGTGCATTGCATTCTTTCATTCAAAAATTAATGTCGTATCCTAATTTGTGATCTGCTCACAAAGGGTTTGCGACATCTTTTCAGTAAAACTTCAAGATTAACATGTGTGTTGCATTAGAATTTTCATTCTCAGACTAAAAAATTTTCTGCTTGCATACATTTGTTTGACATCAAAAGAAGTTTACATATGGAAATTCAGTCCAGAAGCTTAATCTTTCCGAGTTGAGAATCCTGAAACTCCCGAAGGACAGCCACATCCAGTGGTACTTCCTCAGGAAACTTTGTTGAGCGGGAGCTTTCCCAATAAGTTGTGTTTAGACGTAGCCGATCTGGGGCAATTACGTCAAATCATCTCTTTAAGGTGTAGCCAATCCGTGCCAATCATGTCGAGCAATCTCTTCAGAGTTCAGCCAAACTGGGGCAATTACTTCGAGATTCAAATCTCTCCAAAGGCAGGTATTCGGGGTCTTCCTTCAAAGATCAGTAGTCAGGGGCAAAACCACTTCAAGGTTCATACTGGGGCAGGTCATCCCAAGAGCATGAGAAGTTAGTCTATCCAGACGACTGATCAGCCTATCCAGGGTTCAGAGTATTAGAGCACAATATCTCACGGTGATATAAGATTGTTCATGAATCTTCTCGAGGCGAATTCCTCTGTAGACCATACAGTCTGAGGCATTTACTTCGAGATCCGGCGAATCTCTCTAAGAGTTTGAAGGCATTGAGGCATTTCGAATGTCAAGTCTTCTGTAAAATCCTCTTGAGACAATTTCTTCTGGTGGACCGTGTTGTTCTGGGGAAAGTGTAAAATTGTAAAAAACTGTTGTTCACACATATGCAGTCAATCAGCCAAAAGGCTTGAAACAAAGGGGCATTCCAACCCAAGGCATTTATGGTCCCCTGTTTTCAGCAGGCTTCATTAATCATGTTCCCAGTAAGGGATGCATCCAAACCTTTCTCCCCAACAAGTGGTGGTTCAGAGTTGGATTTTCTCAGTTGCAGAAGTCATATCTGGCATGGGGCATGTGTGCGTATTCTTTTGCTTGCAGGTAACAGGTACAAGTGACTTCAAAGGTGAGAGCCATTTTCTTCATACAAGTGATCACTTATCCCTAGGCACGATACATGGGCGATTATATTCAGGAAGGGGCTTCTGTGTCACCCCTTTGTCCCAACTTTTACAGATTGAGTCCACCGTTTGATTGGCGGCCGATTACAGCAAGATGAGATCAACGAGGCAAAGATAATAAGGGATCGCAGACCTTGCAGTTAATGTTCAAGACTCAGTGAGTGTCCAGGAGTTTGAAGATACCAAATCTTCTGTAAAATCCTCTTAGGACGATTTCTTCAGATCAGCCGCGTAATCTGGGGCAAAAGTGAGTTTATGACTCTCCCAAGCGTGTGGCATCGTGAAATCCCTCCGACAAGATGTGTTCCAGATCTATTACCTCCAGTAGAGTGACCTCTCAATCATTGTATTTTTAGCTCAAGTCCCGCCATTTGCTTAAGAGTTTAAAGATGCTCGTTCTTCTGTAAAATCCTCTTAAGGAGCATCTCCAGCATGAGACGTTTTGAAGCGGTTTTCCCCAGCAGAGTTTGTTGTAAATTCATTATCCCCAGTAGAGTCGTCAAGCGGAAGGTTTGCCTAGCATGGGACATTGTGGCTCTTATTCTAAGCTCGACAGCTTTGTTCCTCAACAGATTACCGTGCATTTTCTTTGTGTTTTCCCAGCAGATCTCTAGGGACTCTTTCCTAGCATGTCGCAACAGAATGTCATCTAACCAGGATTTGCGTATCCCCGACAAAGTAGTTCCAGTCCCCAGCAAGATCGTGTCCCCGGCGGTTTGTTCTCAGCGAGAAGAGACTATAAATTCATTGCTTAGCAACTAGGGCTAAATACGGTTGTATCCCCCACAGAGTTCAGCATTGAATCGTGCCAGTAATACTCCCCAGCTGAGTTGTTTTTTCTCCCCGTAGAGGTTAAGCAGATCAACAGAATCTCTTCCTCAGCAGAGTGTTAGTACATTCTTTCCCCAGCCAAGTCGGAAAGTTGTCATTCCTCCAGTGGAGTTGCTATGATCAGAATTCATCCCCAGACAAATGAAATAATTCCTGGCAGAGTCATCACTTCCCCATATCTCAAAGTCCAATTTATTTTTGGCAAGCGTGGCAATTTGGAGTAGACGGATTATTTAGTCATTCTCCGACAGAGATATTATCCTTTCAGGAGCTTCTAAGGTCAAATCATTGATCATTGTTCCTCAGCAGAGTCAGTAGGGATGTCTGATATGTATGCAGAGCGTAATCCAGTGTTGAATTTTTACAAAAGTCCACCTGCAGTGTGGCCAATCAGTAGTCAACTGACTTCATCCAAAAGGCATCTTTCAAAAGTCCACCCGCAGCGTGGCCCATCGACATTGTTCCAATTTTATTCGAAAGACAAAGCAAAGTCCAACCGCAGATTAGCAAAAGTCCATCTTAGGGTGGGAAAGCATCAAAGTCCAACCGCAGATTGGCAAAAGTCCATCTAAGGGTGGCAAAGAAGCAAAGTCTAACCGCAGATTGGCAAAAGTCCATCTTAGGGTGGCAAAGCAGCAAAAGTCCAACCGCAGATTGGCAAAAGTCCATCTTAAGGTGGCAAAGAAAGTAAGAGTCCAACCGTAGATTGGCAAAAGTCCATCTTAGGGTGGCAAATCAGCAAAGTCCAACCGCAGATTGGCAAAAGTCCGTCTTAGGGTGGCAAAGCAGGGTAAAGTCCAACCGCAGATTGGTGAAAGTCCACCCGCAGTGTGGCAAGCCAGTAGTCATCTGGCTTCATTTAAAAGACATTCTTAAAGTCCACCCGCAGTGTGGCAAGCCAGTAGTCGTTTGGCGTCGTTTAAAAGACATTCTTAAAGTCCACCCACAGTGTGGCAAGCCAGTAGTCGTCTGGCGTCGTAAAAAAGACGTTCTTAAAGTCCACCCGCAGTGTGGCAAGCCAGTAGTCGTCTGGCGTCGTACAAAAGACGTTGTTAAAGTCCACCCGCAGCGTGCCAAGCCAGTAGTCGTCTGGCGTCGTACAAAAGACATTGTTAAAGTCCACCCGCAGTGTGGCAAGCCAGTAGTCGTCTGGCGTCGTTCAAAGGACATCTCTCCAATGTTATGGTTATCATCAGAGTTTTATCTGAGCATTGTTCATTTGGTTGGGTTTATATCCCTTTTCTTTTTCTCCACAGAGTGCAAATTTTCTAGTTATTCTTCAGTATTCAATCCCTCCATACCTTGAAAGTCTGAAAGCAACTGCTATCATCCATTCAAGTCTACAGTGATTGAATAGGGGCAGCTGTAATACCCCAAAATTTTCCCTCTTATCTTTCATATCATTTAGCATATACTTTCATTGCATTGCATTGCACTCAATTCATACAAATAAAACATTCAACATTGGTTCAGCATAGGGCATTTGATCAGTTGATTTCAGAGTATTGATCATCCAAAGCAAGAGAGCTAGAGCCACAGGTCTGCCAACAAGCCTCAATGGTCTCTTATATCAGATGACATCCCATTTGATCCTACAAGTCATTGGAATATGGGAATTCATCAAGAAGTTGGACAGTTCATCATCTCCTAGCAAAAGCAGTCCAAATTAGGGTTTATGATTCAAGCAGTCTCCTGATGAAATTTTGGTTCAAGCTTGATCTCAATGTTTTCTAAATGATATCAAGTATCTAGGGATGGAAGATTGCCCATTGGTTCATTTCAGAAGAGGTTCAATTGGTCAGTTGCTTGAGAATCAAGAAATTGATGAAAAAGTCAACTGTGTAGAAGGAAAAGTCAACTCCTGACCTTTTTGGGTCAAATTCATGAAATTCAAGTTACATATGTTCATTGGACAAGATTTGATCAAGAAATGTCAAGAGTTTCATCAAAAATCAAGAATTGTACCAAGTTTCCATTTTTAGAAATTTAGGGTTTCCAAAAATGGCAAGTTTGGATCATTTTGCACTACACTTCAAGGCATTCCTTCTTCAAGATAAAAGTCTCAAACTTCAGGCCTAAGTTGAGCCAACCAAAGATCACATCTTAAGCTTCAAATCCATATAAATAACTCTTCCATTGGATCAAAATTGAGTGAGTTATGATCAATCAAAGTTTGACAAAATCAAGGCAAAAACCAGGTCATGACAAGGTAATTCCAAGGCACCCGGCCATAATTTCATCAAACATGTGGTGTACCAAATGTCAAGCCATTTTTCTCCATCAAGGAAGCTTCAAATGAAAAAATTTTGAACACCAATCTTGTTCATCTCCATGCCCTCTACAACTTCCATGTTTATCACTCTTTCATTTGATCCATGGATTGGAAGTTATGGTTGCTCAAAGTTGGTGATCTCACACTGAAAATTCACAAGCCCATAGTAATGCATACCATGCCAGTTGACACGCCCATGAAACCAGTTGTGTTCCCTTGTCTTTCAAGTTATTTTTATGCACTTTAGAGACTTCCATTCACTTTGATCCCAACACCAAACATGTTCTATCTTGTATCCTCTTTCCATAGCCACCAAAACCTTGCCATTTCATACATCCAACATGGAGAATTTCATCCTCAAACTTCCACAGTTTCATTGATATTTTGCTGCCAAAAATAGGATGTTATGGCATTGTTGTTGTTGTTTCAACTTGCTTGCACGCATGCATTTTCACACCAGCCTTTGCCTTATTTGAACACACACATACCTTACATGCCATGCATACTTGCCATCCCATACATGAAAAAGGAAAGATGCAGAAGGGAAAACTTACATGACAAGCCTTGCTGCACAACATCATAACATCACCATCATCATCTCTTTTCCTCATTATTCATCAACAACAACACAACACACGAGCCTCTCCCTCTGATTTTTTAGTTTTCTTAGTTCACCCTCATTGCTCCAGCCACCTCATTTAACCATGGTTCTTACCATCAACTGTGATGGTTAACCATTAACCAGAGATATAAAAAGCAATTCTAACAGAATTTTGAGGGGAGTTCATTTTTTCATCATTTCACAAAAATTTCACTCTCAAAGTTTCTCTGAATTCTCTCTTGCTCGAAGCTTCTCCCACAGTTTTCATCACATTTTCTTCAATCTTTAACATCAAACAATAATGGAGTATTGAGGCATAGTGTGATTCAAGTTCATCATCAAAGTTTCAGATTCTCTGTTTGAAGTTTTCAAAGCAATTCACAAGGTTTCAAGCCTTTATTTGGCTCTCTGTGAAGCTCAAGAACTCAAGCATCACCTCTAGTTTTCTTGCAACCTAAGATTTCTTCAGTTACAAGTTCATATTCTTCAAACTTACTCTTGAGTTTTTTCACGTGATTTACATTTGTTTCTGATTGATTTGAAGCTTAATAGAAGCTATTGGTTATCTGGCTAGTTGATAGGCTTATTAAAAGCATAGATTCATTTTTTAGGGCAAAACTTCTTGCATTCGATTCTCTTTGTATGAATGTGATTTGTGAATTTTAAGGCCAGATCCTTGTTGTGCGTGAGCTTAACTTTCGATTGATGCATGATTTTTTAATTTCTAGAGAGTTTGAAGGTTGCAGGTGGTGGTGCCTCTCCGGAGAAGATGACCGGAGGTCCTTCTCCGGCCGGTGAGGTTTAGTTAGGGTTTAGAACCAGGTTATATTACATCCGTCCGATCATCATCATCCTAAGGCCATTAGCGTGCCAGCGAATTAATGAAAGGCCTCCCCTCATGTGCCTCTCTCTCTCTCTCTCATATCTCTGACTTTGACCATTGCATGTGTGCATGTGTATGTTTGCTATGATGCGCGTGTTGTGTGATTCGTTAGATTTGCTTACTTATTTGATCATCCTTTGCTGACTGCATCGTGTGGCTTTGATTGAGTCAACATTTGCCTGAGGTTCCATCATAATTGTCATGCATACACGCGTTCGTGGACTGGATTTCAAATTTCTTTTCACACACCTCACTTTGGGCCCAGGCGTATTTTAAACTACATAATTACTTTTTCTACACCTCTGCTTTAATTCCTTTTACATTTTATTCTTACTTTTCATATAGTTGTCATTTTCTTTTATTAAAAATACCAAAATACCTCTAAAAATTCCAAATAAATTCACATAGCATTATAACACATTTAATTAATTTTCCATGTTTTAAATTCTGATTTTAATACTTTTTTCATATTATTTCACAATTTCCTTTTAATTTCTTTTTCAATGTTCATCCCTCTTAATATATGTTCATTTGTGAATTAATTGACATAGTTAGAATCAGATTTTTGGCTTGAGCTTTCATATGTGTGTTCATGACATCTTAATGTACTTAATTCATATTTTTTTCAAATTTTAGAAGCATCCCATATTAGGTTTTGACATGCATCATTGTGCATCATTCCATTTTACCTAAGGTGAATTTGTGAACTTGTTTGAACTATTTTCTTTGTGAATATTTGCGTGAGCCTTTTCCACTTGATTTGTTTCTGACTTAATTGTTTGGTGCTTGATTTTCATAATTTTTACAAGTCCTTTGCTAATTGTTTGATGCTTGTTAGAATAGGTAACTTTTTGTGATCCTTTCTTAACTTCTAACTTTGTGTGATTAGGAGGCACTTGTGCCATCATATTAGAAATTGTTTATGCATCATTATACGTCCTCATTAGAATATTATAGGTCCTTTTGCTTAGAATTATAGGTCATTTACATTGTGATTCCATTGGGGTGGTGTATGTGATCAAAATGCATCCTTACTTGAAATGTTTGACCTAAACTTGCTTCTCTTTTCTTCTAATCATCAACATGACTTGTTTGTGAATCATCAATGCCTATTCATGCATTCTAATTTCATCTCATCTTTGGTATGCTACTGACCCATAATCATCTCATGCATTCAAATGTCATTCATCTTGCATACTTGTTTATGTTTGATCTATTTCATCTTTCTTTCTTAATTAGTTTCAATGTGATTTGCATATGCATATTGTATGATTAATTCTTGCATTCTAATTGCATCTTAAATGTCATTTTGTACTGACCTATAAACCATGATCATTCATATTTTATTTTCAACTTTGACTTAGGGTGCAACTTTCTTTTCTTTAAGTGAAACTTGTTTCTTTTCTTCTCACTTCTTCTTCATCTAATTGCTTATACTTGAATATCCATTCTCACAAATTGAATGCTCATTCATAGGCATTATAGGACATCCAAATATGATGTTTAATTCTGACTTGTATCCATTTGCATTTATTTTCATGTTCTTTTTCAATTTTGACTTCTGTTACAAGTTTCTTCTTTTCTTACTTGAACTTGAACATTGTTTGCTTCTACTTGCTTCACCTTCTTAAATAATTTCACTCATGCTTTGTATATTCATTCATTGACTTCCATATGCATTATAACATGTAATTCAATTCTGATCTTGAGGTTCACTCATGCATTTATTCATGTGTATATGTCATACACATTCATACTTCATTCATGCTTCATAACTTGAACTTGTGTGAATCTTTGGCATCTTTCTTGACATAGTTTGATCTCATTAGGTACCTTAGCCTTAATAGAATATCATTAGACATGGCTACTGACTCTAGAAGTCCTTGGACACTTAGGATCCTTTACCTTTAGACTTAGGCTTTGTTTGAACCCTAGTTTCATTTTATAGGTTGTTTGATGCCTAATTGTCTTCCTTCTTTCATTTTGCTTTCATATTCAATTGTTTTACTAACATTTTCAGGGGCTAATGGTAAGTCAAGTGTGTGGGTGTGCTCCCACATACAATCTTTTCTCTTATCTTTTTAAGTTTTCAACTTGTGATTGTGATAAGCATTCAATGCTTTCTTTGACACTTCAATTCTTTCATCCCTTTGAGTTCTTAACTTAACTTCAATCTTTGAAGTAAGTTAGAACTTGTTCTTCTTCTCTCTTCTTTTAGCTTAGGGTTCTCATACCACACTTAACTCTTAGGATCTCCAAGCATGACAACATTAGGGTTTGAGTATTAGTCCCCTTTAGTCTTTACCTTTGTTTCTTTTGAGTCTCTCCTCTCTCATCTCAAAACAACTTCAAAATATCTTAATAAGGGTTGAAACCTCTTCATGAGCCTTATTCCATGGGGGGGCTTGCATACATTCCATCTTGGAATGTGTTGTAGGTTCTCTAGCATGATGTACAAGTCTTTAACATGAAGTGATTTCACAAACAAAACTCAAAATACTTCTTCATTTAAAAACAACAAAAAACATTTAATAAAGGGAATGGGCTAGTGTACTTAAGCCTTTAACTTTGGAAAGTAAGTTTGAAGATCTTCCTCATACTTAGTGTACTTCTTTTATTTTCCCTACATTTGTTTCTCGTTCTCTCTCGTTTCCTTTTCGTTTATCACCCTCTGAGCAGTACTTCAAGCGTGGATCCCGTCGAGTACGACGGACGTGGAGGGGTGTGATAACCTTCTCTTCACGTAACCGACTCCCTTACCCGTTCTCTTTGGTTCGCGAGACCTCGTTCTTTCCTTTCTCCCGGGTTTGTGCAGCATTACCCTTCCCTTTCTTTGGGATGAAAATGCCTGGCTGGCGACTCTCTTTCTTTCTTCCGCGCCACTTTCGCGTTTGTACCTGGATGAAAATCCCGGGAGCGACAGACGTACACTAAGTACCCTAGAAGAATGAAGGGATGTTCCCCCATACCTCACTTCCCATATATAAGGCTCATGTGCAATACCCGTTAACCTTTATTAGATGTTTTAGAAAGGTTATGAGATGAGAAGAGAAGACTCAAAGAAGAAGAAAACACTAAGGGGAAACTAGATTTCTCCTAATGTTGTCATGCAAAGGTGGCCCTAAGGTCAAGGTTTAAGAACCTAATTCTAAAGAAGAGAGAGGGATAGCACTACCTAATGCTTATCCTACCTCACCTTAATAAAAAATTAAGGATGAGCTAGGATCCCAAAGGGTGTGGGAAAGTTGTACACAATCAAGCATTATGTCATGTAATCCAACACATAAGAGAGAAAGAGAAGTAGAAGAAATGAGATACGAATGAACAAGAACAGCAGCTACAACACCGCATCTATACCAATACAGCAGTAAATTCCAGCCAACACACTAAACATCATTCAGCAGCTCATATTCAGCACAAAAATAGTTGTAAAAGGCTAAACATCAGTACATACAACAACACCTATGCACATGGTCAGCAGTAGAAAACAGGGAAGCATGCAATGTATCCAAACAAATGCTCATAGAAAGATCTCAATAATGACTAATCACATCAAGAAGTCAACAACGCAAACATGAACATTCACCAATGAAAATCAAAAGTCACGTGTCGGAAAACCATGTTCATGTAAAGGTGATGTTAACAAAATGAAGTGAGAATGGAGCAAAGTCAGAACTTAAAACATATTATGATCATTCAATTCAAACATGCAAGACGACTTCACATTAACATACATCAAGACTAGTTGAACATTTACCATGATTATTTTTAAAGGAAAACAAATGTTCAAGCAAGGTAAAAGGCATACATGATCCAACTTATGCACACCATAGCATCATACTCACATGTATCACATCACATTCATTTCCAAGAGATCACACAAGTTCAACAAGTCATCAATCACACATGAACCAATATGCCTCAAGAACATGCTTCAAGAATGCGAACAAATGAACAATCGGACAATCATGCATCAAAGATTCACATACATCCAGTAACTAGAGGTTAAACAACCCTAGAAAATTCCACAAATATGCATCACACAAAGCCATAAAGGTTAGGGGTGGAATAGGTATCAATATATGCTTCCAAACAAGCCAAAAACACAAAAGTTACAGGTACAAATCGATTGCAGCAGGGTGCAAATCGATTGCACAGTTACAGAATGCAGTTATTAGTGAAAAAACACAGGTGCAATCGATTGCACTAGGATGCAAATCGATTGCACAGTACCAGACCTGCAAAAATCACTTCTCATAATCACTTTTCCAGCACCAATCACTTATCCAAACATCCAAATGATCATGTAATCAAACATACACGAAAATCCACATCAAATATCAGTAATCAAGCACACACTTCAACACTCAAACAACAAGATCATGAATCCGATCAAGCAAATGGATCAAATCACATTGAAAACCATGGATCTACACTGTACAAGTTGAAATTAAGCTAAATCAAGCATAGATCTAAGCAAACCAACCTACAAAGCTGAGATTTGCTTTGGTGATTATTGCAAACGAAAATTGATGAATCCAAGCAAGAAATCCAGAGATCTATGAAGCTCTATCAAGAACACTTGAAGATCCAAGCTATAATCCACAAATAAGAAAAAGCTCTCCAAGAAGTGATTCCAAAATCTTGAATCTAGATCCAAATAAGTTTCTACTACAGAATTGAACCAAGAATGAGGATGTTTTGGAGGTTTAGCTCAAGAATTCACAAATTCCAATGAAGAATTTGTGAATCTATGGAAATGGAGCTTTGTTGAGAGGTTGAAGATGGAAATGGAGAATGAAAAAGTGAGAGAGAATTAAGAGAGAATTCTGAATGAGAAGTGTAGAAAAATCTGAAAAAATGAAGTCATTCTGTGTGGTTTGGATCAAATTATTTTAAATATGACTTAGGTTTGGAATGAGAGTGAGTTGAATTGGAAGTGAAAAATGACTTGGAAAGGGAATGTGGAATGATGCGTTCTATTCGCAAGTGTACGAATCGCGTCAGAGTAATATAAAAATTTATCGTATCCACAGAGACCAAATGTCGATCTAACAAATTTTGTTTGTTACAGTGCTTATCTAGGGAAGTTCAATTCAGGGTTTACTAATGCAGAGGAAAATAAATAAAAGTAAATGACGAGGTAATTAAATTCGGACAAAACAATAGGCTTGAATGTAATTCTCATAACCGATAATATTTCTATATTCATCAACAGAACTACTTACGGGCAATATCTTCTATTTTAAGAAAAGAATTCAATTTAACAAGAACTGTCGCTTTCGCGTAGTCAGAACCAAGTTTACCCTCTAAACTAACCCCTTTATTGTCACTTATAAAAAGGCGCGCATTGCGTTAGGGTCATGGAAAACTTACTTTTAAGAAATGTAAATTCTAAACTAAACAGAAAAATATTTTGACCTGAAATCTCTAAACTAAAGAGGTTCAAAATGAACCAGATTCTAATCCCACTAATGCGTCCGAAAATAGTTTTAAAATCTCTTTTCTAAAGTGTTAAAAATCCCTACTCGACTGAGCAAAGCGCTTTCGCTGTATTTGATCAGTTGAGAACTAAACAAGTTCACAAAGGGTTGGACGGCTTTCGATCTTACCCAACATTGCTTTTAAGTACAGAAAACTTGTGTTAAAGATTAAAACAGCCCTTAAGTATTTCTATTAACATATAGACGTATTACGGTGGATATGGTCTTTACATTCTTACCTATCTAAAACTTAGCCAGCCATGGTAGTTATAACAGTCATATTAATTTTTATCATGTATGGAATTAAGTCTTTTGAAAAGTAAGGCAAGACAATAAATAAAGAAAATAAAGCAAGTGCAAGAAATAAATGAAAGTAAATGCGATTAAAATAAAACCTGCTCCAAAGCGGAGTCTTTAAATCTGGTACAATGTACGGAAAAGAAAATGCTGGCAGGATTACTTCTACCAAAGTGCTCCAACTTGATTACAGACACTCCAAGACTTGATTACAAACTCGATCACACACAGTGCAATAACTCCTCGATGTGAGAAGATTACCGCTTTACAAGAGTGAAATTTATGCCTAGGGTGAAGTAAACTAAGATTGGATGATCCTAAAATTCGAGTTTTGAGAGTATTTATAGGCAAAGTTGGCATGGTTCAAAGACAAAAGTGACCTTGGCTTGAAAAATGGGCGGGAACTAATTTTGCCTTGCCGCGCCCGCGACACGAAGAAAACGGCAAAGGTGATTGCTGATCGTGGGAACGTGGCAGTTGAGTTGTGGAGATCATGGGACACGTCGTCGCCTACCCTGGGGCGCCCGCGACAAGAGAAGCGACCAGAGTAAATTGCTACCAAACTTGAATTCTAGCTCCTTTTGCATCCTTTTTCGTCTGGGACTTCGATTTTATTGAAAACCTGAAAACAAAGGAAAACACAACAATAACAAAGCATAAAAAAACAAAAAAAAACTAATATGCATGTGAAATCAGAGTCGAAAATACAGTATAATTTAGTGTCATCAAATTCTCCCACACTTAGACCTTTGCTTGTCCTCAAGCAAAACATTTAAAGCTCATAGAAGAAAAATCAGTGTCGATCGATGATTTTTGGGCGAAAAGGGCTTCTAAGTCCGAGTCTGGATGCAGTGGTCGATACTAACTGAGTGAACCAAGGGCATCGTGATGACACTAATCCGCAAATACGGACATAAACTTCGCTCCTATACCAATCAACCCATTATATCCCACAATACTTAGGCCTTCCTTTTCCATCTCTTTTGAGTCCTTTTCATTCAAGCGCAATCACATTAAACCTGTTTTCCGCACATGCTTCATGGTAGAGTGACCTGTTAGTGATTCTGATCTTTTCATACCGGATTTCTGGCACAAGGAACTGTGTAAAATCCTTTTATTCCTCTCAAGTGCAGTTGTGGGGGATCGGATCGTAATCCGCCCTACCGAGTTCAGCGCCAGATACCTCTGAACCAACTGAAATGAGCAAACTAAACATCTTATTACTTTTTTTTTTTTTGCACTCAGATCAGTCACTTATATTCGTCGGTCTCCTACTTAGAACATGTTTAGGCCGAAGCTGATAGCTGAAATAAACTACTAAGGATGATTTTGAAATGAAATTAGGGCCATGGTACATGGGGTTTCAGGTGTGATTCTTATATTTACGAAGTTCATGGTGTAAGGACGATACTGATGTTTCGAAGGTTCTCCCAAATCACCGCATCCTAACCCGAACCTGTCTTAAAGTCCAGAAATTTTTCAGAACAACACTTTTTTCTAGAAATTTTTTTTTTTTTTTTTTTGGGGTTAAAAATATGTGGGAAGAAATGAAGGTGAACCAAAAAATATACTTATACTAATGACTCTTCAAACACATGCATTTTCTAAAACAGAAACAAAAGTAAATAACTGAAGGGAAATAAAAATAAACTACTAAAATGACAGAAATAAAAATGATAAAATCTCCTCCCACACTTAAATCAAACATTGTCCCCAATGTTTCGAAGTAAGCTAAGGAGAAAGGAACCTGGCAAAACTAGTGAGGACCGCTGGTGCCCTCGCCGCCCTGTGCTGAACGCTCGGAACGACGGGATCTGCTACGGTGATGGTCTCGCTGGTCCATCCTAGCCTGCAATTCTGTCTGGGAAGCTTTCACCTCACGAAGGTTACCTAAGATGGAACCCTGAGTGGCCTCCATAAGCTGAAAGTGCTGATGGTTATATTGCTGTTGACGGGACTGCTTAGTGGTGATCGCAAGCAGAGTACGGGAGATGGTCTCGTAAAATTGGCCCGCTCTCCGCTGCGACTCTTGCATAAAGCTCATCTGGTCCGCCATCTGTTGCTGAATGGAAGAGAGCAGGTCTTCATGTCGTGCTTCTCTAGCCATATGGTCTCGCCACATCTCCTCCGTAATATAAAATCCGGGAGCAGGTTCTGCAAAAGTGTTAGAAGAAGATGGTGCAGTGTGTGATTATGTAGGGTGAGGGGGGGACACACGCTCTCTATGGTCATACTCATCATATGTGTCAGGCCCCTCATTGTCATGGACATTAGGAGGAATTGGACCTAGAAAAGGTGGGGCAGTAAGGTCATAGATCCAGTTCCTCTCGAATCGTACATCTGTACGTCTACTGCACGACATAACAATTGATTCGACGGCTACCCCGTGAATCATCAAATCATAACCACCAGCCCTCCTCGATCAGCACAATTTCATGTCTTTCAAAAATTTTAAATTAATTGTGCGAGGGGGCAGTGGTTCTAAAGTAGCTATCTCATCATTCAAATTTAGTGCCCGAGCAATAGACGTAATCAATCCGCCAAAAACTATCGGTCCACCCTTATTTACCGTTAAGCACATATGGGCGATCATAAATGGAACCGGATTTATTCTTACATTTGTGAGGCATCCTTGCAAGAACAAAAGTTCTTTGCTATTAACTTTGTTTTGATTCTCCCGGCCAAAAATAGAGCATGCCAAAAGATATCTGAAAATTCTTATGGCCGGGTTATGAATGGTCGAGGCGAGTATTCCCTTAAAGGAATCAACAATAGTATCTGACAACCTACGCCAGAAGGCGAATATCTCGACTGACCATTCAGCATCTAAAGGAGCCTCACAAACAGCACCCTCCCTATGAGGGAATCCCAATAGACCTGCTAGTTCATCGGTACTGAACTAATACTCAACAGCAAACAATCTAAAATGCACGGTACCGACTGTGCTAGCAGTGTCGGGATGGACGGTATAAACCAATGAACTCAAAAACTCAACCGTCATCCTCTCATATGTGGGTTCTTTTGTGGTGAAAACAGTGCCTAAACCTACAAAGTCTAACATATGGAAAACGCTATGATGAATCCCTAAAGTGTGCAAGCAAGTATCGTCGACATACCTCGTCGAGAGAATTTCTCGATCCTGAAGCTTTTGAAGTTGCCGCCTCTGCCTATTCCCGGATTGTCCTTCCCGAAGAATGACTCCATTAAACTCCATTGATGAAGATGGTCAAGAGGGTGGAAGAAAAGTGGTATGATAAAGGTTGGATTTTTTTGGGTTTTTGTTGATGGAAATTGAAATGGAAAGTTAAGAGATGATTGGTGAATGCTAGAGATATGAATTTCAATGGGGTTTTATAGGGATTTTTTCGGAGGGAAAACTGGGTTTGAAAAGGTTGGAGCTTCAAAAATGGTGGGAATGGAGGTTCTGGCCCGATTTTACAAGGACGCTGCCGCAGGTGCGACAGATGTGTCGCGGGCGCAACGAGAGCAAATCCGCTGATGGGCCTCAATTTGTCTTTTTGAATGGGCTTTTTGTCCTTCATTTGGCCTTATGGGGTCTTTTTAGCATTCCATATGTCCTAAAAATGTAGGTTTGCACAAAATTTTCACAAGCATATATATTTTTTATAAAAAAAAATTTATATATTTTGTCAAAGAAAAAAATAAAATAAAAGAAAATATTAGCATATGAACATAAAAAACTCAAACCTTAATATAAATCGGAAATATATCAAATGCAAATAGTAGGAAATATGTCTGGGTGATACTGGAAGTAAATTAATGCATAAGAAATATAGTAAATAATACGAAAATGGAAATCAAGATGTCTGGTCATCAGTCTGGTCATCTCCACGGAGTCTTGCTATCTCACGACGGAGCTCCGCCATGTCTTCATATAACACATCGTACTCAGTAGCGTGGGTCAGCTCTGACACTTCCATCCCCAGGTGGAGGTCAGCAAGAGTCTGTCGGAGATCTGCTATCTCTTGGCGCATCATCGCCATCTGGGTCTGCATATCTGGAGTACCTAATGAATGATTATTTGACCATACCGTGGTCCTATCAGGTGGTGGAGCTGGAACGTACTCTGGCTCTGGGCAGGGTCGTGGTGTGTCCACCGTCTCACCGTGTCCTTCTAAGGCATATGTCCAGTTTGCTGGGTCATGGACACTGGTCATAACAGAATCTGGCAAAGTGAAATGATGTATGGTCTCACCGTCGATCAGGAGTCTAAACTGAGAGGGATTAAAGGAGTTTCTTCTCATCAGCCCCCGATCTAAACAAAAATCAATATCCATGGTGGTATGGCTGCAGTAGGGAGTCAAATGAAATAGCTTTTGCCCAAGGCCTAGAGCAGCAGCAATCTCAGTCACATTACCTCCTACATGTATAGGTCCTCCTGCCCAGGTGGCAACACCACTAAAAGAATACAACATAAAGTTACCACAAGCTAAACGACGCGACTGATTCGCACAAAACATGAAAAATATGTCCTCCTCAGTAACGTGGTCATCAGCATCTGCTCTCCCAAAGAATGTATGGGCAATGATCATCTGAAAGTATCGGAGAGCTGGGTTATGGATAACCTGCGAAATGTGAGTATCAGGGTCAGGGCCTCCACCTCCAAAGATGTCACTCCAAAATTTCTCCACGTCTCTACTCATGAAGTAACCCATGGGCAGCTCAGGGATAGCGCCAACTCCAGTCTCAAATCCAAGAAGATCACCAAACTCAGTATGGGTGAACGAATACTCTGTGCCAAATAACCTGAAGCTGGTGTGGCCATCTGGTCCCAAGTACGGATCATAGGAGAAAGAGCTGAGGAACTCCAGAGTGAGGTTCCTATAGGTGGGATGCAAAAAATTAGCGTACTGGTCCCATTTGAGCTGGTGGGTCAAGTATCGGACACTGGGCTCTATTCCCAAAGCTTCCATGCAATCACTGTCTGGGTAGCAAGTGGGTGTCATAGGTCTGAGTGAAAGCATCGCATAACTCTCTCTCTGGGCGTCGTCTCTAAAGGTCACGTGCATGTCGTCGACTGGTGGCATCCTAAAAGAAAAGATTAGGAAAAACAGGCCCTGAAATCAAACACACCAAACAAGTTAGACATATATATACAAACAAGCAAACAAACATAAATCAAAATAAATGGAAAGAAAATAAATACGAAAAGGAAAAGAACCATGGGTTGCCTCCCATGCAGCGCTTGCTTAACGTCGTTAGCTCGACGAGTTCAAGTCATGTGTCTGGTGCGAGGATAGGTGGGTCTGTTAACGTGAACCTGGAGTAGTATGCTGGAATGTCACCTCCTTCATAATGCTTAAGCCTTTGTCCATTTACAACGAACGGACTGCAAGATTTGTTCTTAATTTCCACTGCCCCGGATTTTAGGACTTTGGAAACTTCGAACGGGCCCGTCCATCTAGATCGAAGCTTACCTGGAAAAAGTCGCAGTCTTGAATTGTATAGAAGAATAGGGTCACCTATGTTGAAGTCTTTCTTGACAATCTTCTTGTCATGCCATGCTTTGGTTCTCTCTTTATATATGATGGCATTTTCATAGGCTGATTGTCGGAGCTCTTCTAGCTTATGTATGTCTAAGATGCGTTTCTCACCAGCTGCTAGGTAATCAAAATTTAAGGTTCTAATGGCCCAATATGCTTTGTGTTCCAATTCAAAGGGTAAGTGACATGATTTTCCGTAAACTAGTTGGTAAGGGGTAGTTCCAATGGGAGTCTTATAGGCTTTCCTGTAGGCCCACAGTGCTTCTGAAAGCTTCTGTGACCAATCCTTTCTGGATATCGAGACAGTTTTTTCTAAGATATGCTTGATCTCTCTATTGGATACTTCTACTTGCCCACTGGTTTGCAGGTGGTAAGGTGTGGCTACTCTATGTTTAACTCCATACTTCCTCAACAGTTTGTCAAAATTCCTAGATATAAAATGTGATCCTCCATCACTTATGACTAGTCTGGGAACTCCGAATCTAGGGAATATATTCTGCTTGAACATCTTAATCACCACTCGGGTGTCGTTTGTGGGTGCAGCTATAGCTTCAATCCATTTGGACACGTAATCGACAGCGACTAAAATATATTTGTTTCCTAAGGATGATGGAAAAGGTCCCATAAAGTCGATTCCCCAAACATAAAAAAGTTCTACTTCTTGAATGTTTCTTAATGGCATTTCATTTCTCCTCGAGATGTTTCCGGAGCGTTGACACTGGTCACACTTGGTTATATATGTATGAACATCACGCCATATAGTTGGCCAATAAAGACCAGCTTGTAAGATCTTAGCGTGAGTCTTAGATGTGCTTGCGTGTCCTCCGTAGGGTGCTGAGTGACAATGTTCTATGATATGGTGCACTTCTTCCTCTGGAACACACCGGCGAAAGATTCCGTCAGTGCCTCTCTTAAAAAGGAGTGGTTCGTCCCAATAGAAATGTTTAACGTCATTGAAGAACTTCTTTTTTTGCTGATAGCTGTGGTCAGGAGGTATTATATCTGTAGCAAGATAGTTAACAAAATATGCATACTAAGGTACATTATTTACCGCTAAGGATTTTTCAGAATCTTCTAAGGTTTCTAAACTTACATCTCCAATGGCATCTAGCTTAGCGATTAACCTGTCATAAGCAAAGTCATCATTTATGGGTACTACATCAGTTTTCAAGAACTCAAGCCTGGAAAGGTGATCGGCAACTACATTCTCGGTGCCTTTCTTATCTCTGATATCAAGGTCAAATTCTTGCAATAAAAGTATCCACCGGAGTAATCTAGGTTTAGCATCCTTTTTATTCAAAAGGTATCGGATGGCGGCATGATCAGTGTAAATAATTATTTTGGCTCCCACCAAATAGGATCTAAATTTGTCTATGGCAAAACTATGGCTAGGAGTTCTTTTTCTGTGGTTGCATAGTTTAGCTGAGCGGCATCTAGAGTTCTACTGGCGTAGTAAATCACATGTAACTTCTTATCAGATCTTTGCCCTAGCACTGCTCCTACAGCGTAATCACTAGCATCACACATGATTTCAAAAGGTTTTGTCCAATCTGGTGGTTGCATAATGGGTGCTGAGATTAAAGCTTGTTTTAAAAGGTTGAATGCTTCGTTGCATTTTTCATCAAAAATGAACTCGGCATCTTTCATCAGAAGACCTGTCAAAGGTTTAGTGATCTTAGAGAAGTTTTTAATGAAACGCCGGTAAAATCCAGCATGTCCAAGAAAACTTCGAACTTCTCTAATTGTTTTGGGTGGTTTAAGATTCTCTATCACCTTGATCTTGGCTTTATCAACTTCAATGCCTTTTTCAGAAACGATATGTCCTAGAACTATACCTTCAGTGACCATGAAGTGACATTTCTCCCAATTTAATACCAGGTTTACTTCAACACGTCTCTTCAAGATCTTTTCAAGGTTGACTAGACAGTTATTGAAATCAAATCCGTAGACTGAGAAATCGTCCATGAATACTTCCATAATTCCATCAAGATAATCAGTGAAGATTGACATCATGCAACGCTGAAAAGTTGTTGGGGCATTACAGAGTCTGAAAGGCATACGTCTATAGGCAAAAGTTCCATATGGGCATGTGAAGGTTGTTTTCTCTTGGTCATCAGGGTGTATAGGAATTTGGAAAAAACCTGAATATCCGTCGAGGTAACAGAAGTAGGAATGTCTAGCTAGACGTTCCAACATCTGATCTATAAAAGGTAATGGGAAATGGTCTTTCCTAGTGGCTTTGTTTAATTTTCTATAATCTATGCACATACGCCAACCTCCTTCTATCCGTTTTGTAACGTGCTCACCTTTTTCGTTTTGAACCACGGTGATGCCTCCCTTTTTAGGTACTACATGCATAGGGCTTACCCATTTACTGTCCGAGATCTGATATATTATCCCTGCTTCCAACAACTTAAGAACTTCCTTCTTAACTACCTCACTCAATTTAGGGTTAATCCTTCTTTGGTGTTCTCTCGAAGGTTTAGCATCTTCTTCAAGTGAAATCCGGTGCATGCACACGGATGGATTTATTCCTTTAAGATCTGAGATGTTGTACCCTAGTGCTGAGGGATATCTTCGCAAGACATCTAAGAGTTGGTTTGCTTCATTTTGGTTCAGAACGACACTGACTATAACTGGTCTATCCATTTCTTTGTCTAAAAACTCATATGTTAGATTCTTGGGTAATTCTTTTAATTCTAAGGTTGGTTTGCTGGGGTTTTGTCTAGGATCTGGAGTTAAGGATATACATTCAAAAAGGCTATCATCTATGTAGGGTTCCATACTGTCATCATCTTTCTTAATGGGCGTTGAAGGTAGTTTTATTCTTTCTATTGGCTCTTCCTAGTTAAGTTCACGGACACATTCATCAATGACATCAACTGTATAACATGCATCTCCTATTACTGGTGCCGCGAGGAACTTTGCTAGGACAAACTCTATTTTTTCGTTACCTACCTCAAAAGTCAATTTTCCTTTCTTGACATCTATTATGGCTCCCGCAGTTGATAGGAAGGGTCTACCTAGGAGGATTGGGATATCTTTATCTTCTTTGATGTCCATTATGACGAAGTCGGTGGGAATGAACAACTTGCCTATTCTAACTGGGATGTCTTCTAATACGCCTACATGGTATTTTATAGATCTGTCAGCTAATTGGAGAGACATCTTAGTAGGTTGCAAATCTCCTAGTTTGAATCGTTCACAAACTGCAAGGGGTATTAGGCTTACACTGGCTCCTAAGTCCAGAAAGGCTTTATCTATGACATGATTCCCCAAAATACAAGGTATGGAGAAATTCCCCGGATCTTTGTCTTTTTTGGCAAGTTTGTTCTCGAAAATGGAATTACACTCCACTGGTTTTGGATCGTCAAGTCTACGTTTATTGGTGAGGATGTCCTTCAGGAATTTAGTATAAGATGGTATTTGGGTGATGGCTTCTGTAAAAGGAACCTCTACATGGAGTTTTTCTATAACTTTAACAAACTTTAGGAATTGGTCATTGATCTTAGTTTGTTTAAGTCTTTGTGGATAGGGAATTGGTGGTTTGTATGGCTGAGGGGGTGTTGAAGCTTCGTCCATAACTTCTCCTTTATCTTTGTCTTTTGGTTTCTCAATTTCTACGGGTTTCTCACCTTTGGGGGTAGCATCCTTTTTGTAAATTTCGGAGTCATTCAATGTCAGGTCTTTAGGCCCTTCATAAGTGGTTCCACTTCGTAAGGTAACAACGTTAGCTTGCCCTCGAGGGTTTTGTTGAGGTTGTCCAGGAAATTGTCCTCCAGGAGTAGTTTGGGGTGCTTGCTTTAAGGCTACCTGAGAGATCTGGGTTTCAAGCATCTTGCTGTGGGTGGCCATTTGATCCATTTTGGTTCCTAGTTGGGTAAGCAGCTCATTCACATGAATATTCTGATTTAGGAACTCTTTGTTTTGCTGGGCTTGTGCTGTCATAAAATCATTTAGCACTTTCTCAATATTTGGCTTAGGTGGCACTGCTTGCATAGGTTGGTTTTGTCTAGGTGCTTGATTGTTGGTTGATCTCGGAGGTGCTTGGTTTTGGATAGGGTTATTGTTTTTGTAGGAAAAATTAGGGTGATTCCTCCATCCAGGGTTGTAAGTATTTGAGAACGGGTTTCCTTGGGCATAGTTGACTGGGTCTGGGTTAGTCTCGTTTAACAGATGGCAGTCAGCTGATTGATGACCTTTAGTACCACAAAGTTCGTAATCCGATACTACTGCTGCTGCTGCGGTTGGTTGTGCGTACATTTGATCGATCTTGAGGGCCATAGCATCCATTTTGGCTTGCATCATGTCTATAGAGCTTACCTCATGTTTACCTCCTTGGGCTTCTTTCTTTTCCACTGTTGCTCTTTCGTTTCCCCATTGATGATGGTTTTGAGCCATATCTTCAATGAGACCACAAGCGTCAGGATAGGGTTTGTTCATCAGGACACCACCAGCGGCAGCGTCGATGAACATCTTTGTGTTATAATGAAGTCCGTGGTAAAAGATATGTATAATTAACCATTGCTCCAAACCGTGGTGTGGACAAGACCTTAGAAGGTCTTTATACCTCTCCCAAGCTTCAAATAGCGATTCTCCTTCGTTTTGGGTAAATCTTGTTATTTGGTTTCGGAGAATGGCTGTTTTGCTTGGGGGAAAGTATCTAGCAAGGAATGTTCTCCTAAGGCCTTCCCATGTTGTTATAGAATTGGCTGGAAGGGAATCTATCCAAGTTAGGGCTTTGTCTCTAAGGGAAAAGGGAAATAGTCTTAAACGAATCGCCTCAGGACTAGCACCATTGGTCTTAAAGGTGTTTGACAACTGGATAAAGACTTTTAGATGTTGGTTTGGGTTTTCAGATGGTAGTCCTGCGAATTGGTTTTGTTGAACTAGTTGTAATAGGGACGGTTTTAGTTCAAAATTATTGGAAGGTATGGTAGGGTTAACTATACTAGAGCTCGGTTCTTCGTCAGCAGGCTGAGCGAATTCCTTAAGGGGTCTTTGGTTACGATCTTCGGCCATAGCTTGCTTAATTCGACGAAGCCAAAGTCGTGCGCGAGCGTAACGTTCTGGTTCCACTAAAGGATCTATTACACTACTGGAGCTGCGAGATCTTCGCATCGACCAGTTCGTGCGGCCCTAGTCTAAACGATGATAACAAACGAAATTCAAAATTCGGCTAAATTGGTCCCCGGCAACGGCGCCAAAAACTTGATGCGTTGTATTCGTAAGTGTACGAATCGCGTCATAGTAATATAAAAAGTTATCGTATCCACAGAGACCAAATGTCGATCTAACGAATTCTGTTTGTTATAGTGCTTATCTAGGGCAGTTCAATTCAGGGTTTACTAATGCAGAGGAAAATAAATAAAAGTAAATGACGAGGTAATAAAATTCGGACAAAACAATAGGCATGAATGTAATTCTCATAACCGATAATATTTCTATATTCATCAACAGAACTACTTACGGGCAATATCTTCTATTTTAAGAAAAGAATTCAATTTAACAGGAACTGTCGCTTTCGCGTAGTCAGAACCAAGTTTACCCTCTAAACTAACCCCTTTATTGTCACTTATAAAAAGGCGCGCATTGCGTTAGAGTCATGGAAAACTTACTTTTAAGAAATGTAAATTCTAAACTAAATAGAAAAGTATTTTGAACTGAAATCTCTAAACTAAAGAGGTTCAAAATGAACCAGATTCTAATCCCACTAACGCGTCCGAAAATAGTTTTAAAATCTCTTTTCTAAAGTGTTAAAAATCCCTACTCGACTGAGCAAAGCGCTTTCGCTGTATTTGATCAGTTGAGAACTAAACAAGTTCACAAAGGGTTGGACGGCTTTCGATCTTACCCAACATTGCTTTTAAGTACAGAAAACTTGTGTTAAAGATTAAAACATCCCTTAAGTATTTCTATTAACATATAGACGTATTACGGTGATTATGGTCTTTACATTCTTACCTATCTAAAACTTAGCCAGCCATGGTAGTTATAACAGTCATATTAATTCTTATCATGTATGGAATTAAGTCTTTCTAAAAGTAAAGTTTTGAAAAGTAAGGCAAGACAATAAATAAACAAAATAAAGCAAGTGCAAGAAATAAATGAAAGTAAATGCGATTAAAATAAAACCTGCTCCAAAGCGGAGTCTTTAAATCTGGTACAATGTACGGAAAAGAAAATGCTGGCAGGATTACTTCTACTAAAGTGCTCCAACTTGATTACAGACACTCCAAGACTTGATTACAAACTCGATCACACACAGTGCAATAACTCCTCGATGTGAGAAGATTACCGCTTTACAAGAGTGAAATTTGTGCCTAGGGTGAAGTAAACTAAGATTGGATGATCCTAAAATTTGAGTTCTGAGAGTATTTATAGGCAAAGTTGGCATGGTGCAAAGAGAAAAGTGACCTTGGCTTGAAAAATGGACGGGAAATAATTTTGCCTTGTCGCGGTCGCGACAGGCCTACTGCGCCCGCGACACGAAGAAAACGGCAAAGGTGAGTGTTGATCGTGGGAACGTGGCAGTTGAGTTGTGGAGATAATGGGACACGTCGTCGGCTACCCTGGGGCGCCCGCGACAAGAGAAGCGACCAGAGTAAATTGCTGCCAAACTTGAATTCTAGCTCCTTTTGCATCCTTTTTTGTCTGGGACTTCGATTTTATTGAAAACCTGAAAACAAAGGAAAACACAACAATAACAAAGCATAAAAAAACAAAAAGAAAACTAATATGCATGTGAAATCAGAGTCGAAAATACAATATAATTTAGTGTCATCATGGAATTAGAGTGGAAATTGGATGGAAATGAAATCAAGTTCTGCAGCTCTCTAGATCCTTCTACTGATATAGCATTGATCCCAAGTGAATGTGGTGCATTGGGAATTGACATAGTGCTGAAAAATGAAGGTTTTAGGCAAATCTGTCACAGTGCATTCGATTGCACAGCAATGCAAATCGATTGCAAACCCTTGCAAAGGCCAAAAATGTGAAAACTGAAGGGGTGCAATCGATTGCACACTTATGCAAATCTATTGGACCAAGGCAAAATGGTGAAAATTGATTCAATGCAACTTGTTTTGAGTCATGCTTCATATCTAATCCTTAGCAACTGATAATACCCTTGAATGATGCCTGAAACATGATATAAAACCTGTCTGGAACAAGATCAAATTAACCCTGCTATATGACCTTGATCCTGAAATGATTAACCCATCTGTTGATAAAATAAATGACTGATGCCTCTGATGATTGTACAAACTTGGTAAGAGACTTTGATGAATATGAACACCACAAGATTGAGTACATTATCTTACTTTGGCCTTGAGACACATCCCATGCCGAAAACCAATGATATGCACAGACGAAAAATGCAAGAATGAAATGAAACATAAGCCAGTTAAGGTTAAAAACAAAGAAGGCAAATTTTGAGGTGTTACAGCTGCCCCTATTCAAACTCCTTCGATCCGAGGGTATGGGAGCAAAGGATTCCAGACAATCGGGATACACGGGGTTTGAATACCAAAATAACCTGGAAATTTGTAACCTGTGGGGAGATACAAAATAAAGTGTTTGCCAACCAAAGGTGGACTTAGAAACAGTGGATACCAACCAAAAGTTGGGATGAACAAAGGGAATACCAACCAAAAGTTGGAATAACAAAGAGAATACCAACCAAAAGTGGGGATGAACAAAGAGAATACCAACCAAAAGTTGGGATGAACAAAGAGAATACCAACCAAAAGTTGGGATAAACAAAGAGAATACCAACCAAAAGTTGGGATGAACAAAGAGAATACCAACCATAAGTTGGGATAAATGGTAGAATACCAACCAAAAGGTGTACTCAACCAAGGATACCAACCAAGGATACCAACCAAAAGTTGGGATAAAAGAAGGTTACCAACCAAAAGTTGGGATGACGAAGAGTGTACCAACCAAAAGTTGGGATAGCAAAGGGGACCAACAAAAAGTTGGGATAACAAAGGGGACCAACCAAAAGCTGGGATAACAAAGGGTACCACCAAAAAGTTGGGATAACCAAGAGAATACCAACCAAAAGTTGGGATGAATGAAGGGTACCAACCAAACCTTGGAATAACCAAGAGAAGACCAACCAAAAGTTGGGATGAACAAAGGGTACCAACCAAAAGTTGGAATAACCAAGAGAAGACCAACCAAAAGTTAGGATGAACGAAGGGTACAAACAAAATGTTGGAATAACCAAGAGAATACCAACCAAAAGTTGGGATAAAAGAAGGGTACCAACCAAAAGTTGGAATAACCAAGAGAAGACCAACCAAAAGATGGGATGAACGAAGGGTACCAACCAAAAGTTGGAATAACCAAGAGAAGACCAACCAAAAGTTGGGATGAGCGTAGGGTATCAACCAAAAGTTGGAATAACCAAGAGAAGACCAACCAAAAGTTAGGATGAATGAAGGGTACTAATCAAAAGTTGGAATAACCAAGATAAGACTAACCAAAAGTTGGGATGAACGGAGGGTACCAACCAAAAGTTGGAATAACTAAGAGAATACCAACCAAAAGTTGGGATGAACGAAGGCTACCAACCAAGAGTTGGAATAACCAAGAGAATACCAACCAAAAGTTGGGATGAACGAAAGGTACCAACCAAAAGTTGGAATAACCAAGAGCAGACCAACCAAAAGTTGGGATGAACGAAGGGTACCAACCAAAAGTAGGAATAACCAATAGAAGACCAACCAAAAGTTGGGATGAATGAAGGGTACCAACAAAAATTTGGAATAACCAAGAGAATACCAACCAAAAGTTGGGATGAACGAAGGGTACCAACCAAAAGTTGGAATAACTAAGAGAATACCAACCAAAAGTTGGGATAAACGAAGGGTACCAACCAAAAGTTGGAATAACCAAGGGAATACCAACCAAAAGTTGGGATAAAAGAAGGGTACCAACCAAAAGTTGGAATAACCAATAGAATACTAACCAAAAGTTGGAATGAAAGAAGGGTACCAACCAAAAGTTGGAATAACCAAGAGAATACCAACCAAAAGTTGGAATGAAAGAAGGGTACCAACCAAAAGTTGGAATAACCAAGAGAAGACCAACCAAAAGTTGGGATGAACGAAGGGTACCAACCAAAAGTTGGGATGAACGAAGGGTATTAACCAAAAGTTGGAATACCCATGAGAATACCAACCAAAAGTTGGGATGAATGAAGGGTACCAACCAAAAGTTGGAATAACCAAGAGAATACCAACCAAAAGTTGGGATGAGCGAAGGGTACTAACCAAAAGTTGGAATAACCAAGATAATACCAACCAAATGTTGGGATAAAAGAAGGGTACCAACCAAAAGTTGGAATAACCAAGAGAATACCAACCAAAAGTTGGGATAAAAGAAGGGTACCAACCAAAAGTTGGAATAACCAAGAGAATACCAACCAAAAGTTGGGATAAAAGAAGGGTACCAACCAAAAGTTGGAATAACCAAGAGAATACCAACCAAAAGTTGGAATGAAAGAAGGGTACCAACCAAAAGTTGGAAGAACCAAGAGAATACCAACCAAAAGTTGGAATGAAAGAAGGGTACCAACCAAAAGTTGGAATAACCAAGAGAATACCAACCAAAAGTTGGAATAAAAGACACTAACCAAAAGTTAGAATGAAACCAAGGAGACCAATCAATAGTTGGGATAACAGGCGAAAATGCGCAGGAAGTAGAATCAACAGACTTACAACCTGAAAAGAAGATGACTCCGCTGGGGAAAGAGAAATCTATACAGACAACTCTGTAGGGGAGTATAGGAAGGAACAACAGTAAGAAGGATGAATCCACTGGTTGCAGTGTAAGGTCAAACAACATCTCCTAAATTACATCTCTTTCTGCTGGGGACAGAAACTGGTAACCGATATCAATCCTGGCTTATGTTTCGAATGCATATGTTTGAATTTTTCTATGGCGTAATGCTCCATACAAGATGGAAATGCTACGCGTTTAGGAGGATGCCATGCAAAAATGCTTATGCAATGCAAAAGAGGCGTCTCAGCAAAATAAATGTTGAAGGAAGCTCCACGGGATGACAAACTAAATTGTCCTCTGAATTAAAAGACCCTGCTGAGGAAGATTTCACTGAACGACTTCCTGATCACAAACTCTGCTGGAGATGAATAACTCCGAGAGAACTTTCACTCTGTTGGAGATGAAGACTCTGAGAGAAATTTCACTCTATTGGGATGGATAAAGATGAATATTGAAGATGGAACCCAAGAAATTTCTCTCCGCTGGAGATTACCACTGACTTCTACCGAAGACAGAACCCAAAACTTGGATCTGAAAGATGCCAATAACAATAGGACTTAAGACCTGCTGGGGATGTCAACCGCTGTTGAACAAACCGCTACAAAGGTCATCACCAAACTCTACTTGGGGAAATAAGTCAATAATACCGAACCTGCTTAGGGATATTACTGAACTTAATCTACTGCTGGGAGACATCTGTACCATCACCCTGCTGGGGAATGTCAGCCCCTACCAATCAATCTTCTTGGAGAATGGTGATTGACGCCATCAACTCTGCTAGGGGATACCATCAGGCTTACTCACCTGTTGGGGATCAGACCATACCGTTGCTGGTGAGAAAACATTTCCTGACTAGCTGAGGAAAATGGGTGCCCAGACTCTGTGGGGAAATTAACCTCCTTGTCCAAAGAATATATTCCATCAGTTTCTTGTTGGGGATGCAACAACATCAACTTCTGACTGCTCGCTGAGAGAGTAATAAATCAACCATAACTCTAGCTGGGGAAATAATTCTCTGTACCCTGACTGGGGAGAGCAACTACCTGCTAAGGAGGATGAGACTTCACTGCTAAAGAGAATAGCTCTACTAGGGAGAATAGTCAATGAAACCTGCTGAGGGATATCATTGAGCTTAACCTGCTGTTGGAGGAAAGAGTTTACCCTACTGGGGATTAGAGCATGTCATTGTTGGCGGAACTACACTTCCTGACCTCCTGAGGAAAGTGATTACCAGCCTCTTGTGGGGAAAATAAAGTCTTTTCAAAGACATCCAACACACCTCCTACTGGAGATACAACCACATTCACCTCGGAGCAATCCACTTTAAACTGCTTGCTGTGGAGAATGAGTTCTGCTGAGGATGATGAACTTTCAGTGCTGGGGAGAGTAACGCTACTGGGGAAAAACAAACTTGTTACTCAGCCTGACCTGTCTCTATGGTCATAAACGGCCCTTTGAATTCTCCACTTGCCCAAGACCATCAGGTCTAAAGGAAGAAATCATCTCAAAAGGATTTTATAGAAGATCGGGCATTCACACTACCCCAGGGTCTTCAAACTCTTGGAGAGATTTATCAGATCTCGACGCAACTGCCCCAGACTTCATAATCCATGAAGTAAATTACCTTGAAAAGATTTGTAATGACTTGAAAATACTCTGGCCCAATATTTTGAACCTTGAAGAGGTGCTTTCAACTGACCGTCTTCAGGATTGGACAACTTCTTACGCTCTAGAGGTGGCCTGCCCCGAGTCTTGAAGAAACTTTGCCCCTGACTGATCTTACAGAGATTTGTCAAATCGACCTGATTGCCCCTGTTTGGCTGCTTTAGGGAGAGTTTTCAGTGTGACTGCTACAGATTGGCTGCATCTTATCACCATTTATCGGGAACCCCCAGGCTGCGCACAATCTCTTGGCCACATACCCCTTGACATGACTGTCCTTTGGAGTTTTCACCCTCTCAACTTGGCGTGATCGAGCTTCTTGACTGACGTTCATTGTGTAAGCTTCTTTGATGTCAAACACATGCAAGCAGAAAATGTTTATTATGAGAATGACAATTCTAATGCAACACTCATGTTATCCTTGAAGTTTTATTGAAAATGCGTCGCCAAGCCTTGTGAACGAATCACTAGCTGGGATGCGACATTGAGTTTTGATTGGAAAACAATAGGCACATGCAATACCAACAAAAATCTTATTAGCATAACTCATAGAAGTCAGGAACGCTATCTCGTTAAAGTACGCCTTTGGAATAAACCCTGCTTCAATTAGGACTTTTAAGGGTTGTAACGTGGCATGGTTCATGGTTTTGAGAAAAAGGGATTTAAGGCTCAAAGTTTATTGGTGCCCACCCACTCTTCGTGATGTTCTCCAGTCCTACGTTCAGCTAATTTGGCACAAGCTCTCATCTCTCAAAAAGATTTTGTGATCTTTAAGGAACCCACGCAACTGATGGTTTGACACCTAGTGAGGTTTTAGAGTGACAGTCACCACTTTTGTCCTTTGTTCGTAGTTACACGACTTTGTTCTTGCTCGAGGATTTTCTTTTGTAATCCTTTTTGCCTTTCGCTTTTTGTTCTTTTTTTTTTTCGTTTCCCTGATTTTTGCCTGGACTGACTCTTTTGAGTTTTTCGATTTTGCAGTCCAGCGGGATGCCCTAACTTTTGCCTAAGTCGCTTGTTTTCAAGTTTCGACTTAGCGGGCTTTCTTTCTTTTATTCTTTTTTTTTAACAAAGCGTGTGACACTGGTTGTCTTACTTGCTTGAAAGGGTTATGACTGCCTCACTCATTGATTGTTGATGGATAACCATTGTGGTTTCACATCTCTTGACCTCTTGACGGTGGGATAGAAGGTAATGGATCCTCAGATGCACACTCCTTTTGAAATTTGAACTCTCGGTCAAACTAACCGACGCCTACCCTACCCCTGGGTTAAGTGTGAGGGTTTTTTCGATTGAAAGAAACTCTTACTTCAAGGCTCAAAGGGGGTTAACGGGGGTCTATCTCCCTTATATCTCTAGTGTTTGGGGATTTGAAACAATGCATGTACATCCTTAACAGGGTTCCATCCAAAAACACACAACCAAAGATTTTGC
The DNA here is from genome assembly GCA_022829125.1 of Lathyrus tuberosus. Lineage (NCBI taxonomy): Eukaryota > Viridiplantae > Streptophyta > Magnoliopsida > Fabales > Fabaceae > Lathyrus > Lathyrus tuberosus. The sequence goes on from JALAZF010000120.1 coordinate 6,315,595, forward strand.
GTTTTTCACTTCATCATCCTCCCTCAAAAGTTCTAGACAAGAAAGTAGGTTTTGCAGTGCATATTAACATGATATGAGTGAATAAAAGTAAGGTGCTTCAATAACAACACATTCATTGCATTAAAATCAACATTCAAAACACAAACAAGTTTTTCATGCAAACACTGTTTAAACAAACAAATGAAAGCTACATATGAAAATGCAGTAAAGAAACTGATGATTTCCATAGTTGAGGAGACTTGACTCCGTCTGGACTTATTGCTTTTGATGATGTCTTCGCAGCCTCGAGTGCTCACTCTGATAAAGCAACTTCACCTTGTGGGGGTACCATCTGGGGTGATGACCTTTGAGCCAATCAAATCCTGCACCTTGTGCTGGAACGCATTACAGTTATCAAGTGTGTGCCCAAACGTTCCTGAATGGAAATCACAACTAGCATTCATGTCATAGTCCGGAGGAATAGGGTATGGCACTGGCATGGCATTCCTCAGCTGAATCAGAGAGCTTTTGAGCAAGCGAGCAAACAACTGACTGTAAGGAATAGGAATAGGATTAAATATCCTCTTGGGCCTTCTTGGTCTGAGTTGCCTCTGCTGTTGATAGTTCTGCTGCTGATGCTGATTTGGGCGCCCCACCTGCCCCTGTATTTTACTTTCCACACGAGGCCCAAACAAGTGTTGCTGACGTAGAGCTTCTACAACATAAGGTTGTGGAAGAGATCCCTGACGCGAGGTGGATCCTTTGGAAAAGGAGGGAGTCCCAAATTCCTTTGCAACAATGGGAGTAAAATCACCTTGTTTACCTGTGCCAACTGATGTAAACTTGATTGTCTCTGAATCAATGAGCTATTGGACTTTACGCTTGAACCTTGTGCAATTCTCAACATTGTAACCAGGTGCCCTAGAGTGGAACTCACATCTAGCATTAGCATTAGGTCCCAGAGGAATCTTTGTTGAAAGAGGTCTCAAACTAACACGTTCAATCAGTTTGAGCTCTAGCAAATAAGAAAGCAACTGCGCATAAGGCATTGGAATGGGATCAAACTTCCTCTTAGGCCCCTCTGACTTAGGATCCTCTTAGAGGGCAGGAAGTGATTGATGATGGGAAAGCCTTGAAATTTCAGATTGTGGAGGGAATTCACTAGTCAATCTGTGATCTAGAGAAGACCCCAAAGAGATGGGCGGATTAAGAACTTCTATTGCAGAAGCGAACACAGGATCGTCTTCCTTCTTTAACACCGTATTCAAGATTTCCATGACCAGGCCCATCTGAGTCTTCATCTGGTTGACTTCCTCTCTTAGCAGCTTCTGTCCTTGGGACATGGCCAACATATCTTCCCCAAATTGCCTCATCTGAATCTTCATTTCAGTCACTTCTGCACGGAGTTGTTCCATGGCTATCATCTGATTATCATAGGCTGAGTAGTGGTGGCAAGTCAAGCTGGCAATTCCGAAGATAATACCAAGTCAGAATGAGAAATTCGCTCCTGAGCCCCTGCTATGTGTATGAATATGTGAATGAAAATGCCATGTTCGAATATTTCCAAGGAATCATTCTACTTTGATTCAAGTTTTTTTTCCCAGAAGAACCACAGGAAATAGACGGAAACGCTCAACAGCGAGTCTCAAAGTTAATATCCATTGGAAATACAAGAACATGTATGCAAAAATTGATGATGCAAATGCAACAGACATGGGATCAAGGCTTCCATAAAGCTCTGTACTACTGTGCTGCTGAATGGATAAGACCCAGAATATCAGAAATCCAGAAATCCAAAGTAACGGCTCATTCAAAATACTAGAATACCAGGATGATTAGCTTGCACTGATAGGAAATCCAGAATACCAGGTAGGTTGAAGGTTACGGTTACCTGCAGACCTGTAAACAACCCGCCCCTCTCACATGTGGGTACTAGAAAATCGAGGATCCTCAGTATCCCGGGCTCTCAGGTCGAGAAATGATGATACGTTCACCATTTCTGGTTTGACATCATCATCAATCGAGGAGGCCTCAACTGATTCCCCTCAAAAAGGATATCCTATAGCCAGTCCCCAGCATGGGTCCTCGGATCAAGAATGTGTAATGGGTTTGCCATTTCTGGTCTGCCATTATCACATCTCGGGAGGAGTGCCTTTACTGAGTCCTCGGGAACGGTCACCAGAGTCGATAATTCCTCCAGAGAATATCTATTGGCCTGTATCAAACATACAGTAGCAGATAGCTCCGGATAGAACCTCGTCTGGTTGTAGGTCTCGTGAACACCCGCACGTGGCCAACACCACGGGAGCGTCACGCCTGGCCACGCTAATACCTATGTGTATGCTTAAGCCTGGGTAGTGGGCTTATCTCTCAGAAATCCCAACCTGCCAAACAGAAAAATCCAGCACAGCACGGCACAGTCTAGCATAATAATGAAATGCAATGTCATAAATGAGGTAAATACAGTAAAATAGTAAAACAGTAAAATAGTAAAATAGTAAAACAATAATACAGTAATACAGTAATGCACAACAAAATAAAGCACCACAATAAACACCCAATGAAAACAAACAAGCGCTAGGATTGACTCGCAAAGGGGATGGACCAGCAAGAGGTCAACCTGTCCCCAGCAGAGTCGCCAGCTGTCGCTCCCGGGATTTTCATCCAGGTACAAATGCGAAAGTGGTGCGAAAACAGAGTCGCCAGCAATGTGTATTTATCCCAAGAGAAAGAAAGGAAACACTGCGTAAACCTGAGGAAAGGAAAAGCATGGTCTCGCGACCAAGAGAAACGGGTAAGGTAGTCGGTTACGCGAGGGGAAGGTATTAGCACCCCCACGCGTCCATCGTACTCGATGGGATCCACGCTTGTTGTCTCGATCAAAGGGTGTCGTCATCTGGAGCTCCACTGCTACTGGAAACGAGAAGGAATGCGAACGGAAGAGAACAAAGAAACGGGGGAGAAGAGAAAAGAAGTGACTCGATAGGACATTGGCGTCCTAGGCCTACGTATTCCCTCGTGCAATGGGAAAGTCAGACTCACCGTAGTTCGGACACGAACTAAAGGGGGAGGTTGCTCGCCAAGACATCGCCGCCTTGTGCCTACGTATCCTCAATCTAACTAGAAGGAGGAAATCAGAGCAATCGTAGTTCGACCTAACGAGGTCGATATTTTTTATGAGCAACGTTAAGTTCGCGTCCGGCAGTTAGGGTCGATGCCTGTTTGCGACAAAATGGAAAGTAACATGCTCTTTTCTGAAAATGGTCTGAAACTTAACGATCCTGAAGGATAAAAAGGTTTGAATTTGTTTTGTGTTTTTTAGACAAGAAGTGGATTGTAGTTAGTTTGCAACTTCCATTGCACCCAAGTCTACAACATAGGAACGACTACGTCGCATATCGTCCCAAACAGGACGTACACTAAGTAGCCTAGAAGAATGAAGGGATGTTCCCCCATACCTCACTTCCCATATATAAGGCTCATGCATAATACCCGTTAACCTTTATTAGATGTTTTAGAAAGGTTATGAGATGAGAAGAGAAGACTCAAAGAAGAAGAAAACACTAAGGGAAAACTAGATTGCTCCTAATGTTGTCATGCAAAGGTGGCCCAAAGGTCAAGGTTTAAGAACCTAAGTCTAAAGAATAGAGAGGGATAGCACTACCTAATGCTTATCCTACCTCACCTTAATCAAAAATTAAGGATGAGCCAGGATCCCAAAGGGTGTGGGAAAGTTGTACACAATCAATCATTATGTCATGTAATCCAACACATAAGAGAGAAAGAGAAGTAGAAGAAATGAGAGATACGAATGAACAAGAACAGCAGCTACAACAACGCATCTGTACCAATACAGCAGTAAATTCCAGCCAACACACTAAACATCATTCAACAGCTCATATTCAGCACAAAAATAGGTGTAAAAGGCTAAACAGCAGCACATACAAGAGCATCTATGCACATGGCCAGCTGTAGAAAATAGGGCGGCATGCAATGCATCCAAACAAATGCTCATAGAAAGATCTCAATAATGACTGATCATATCAAGCATACATCCAATAAAGCATCAAGCAACTAGTTATGGACAAATCAAAGACATGCAAACAAATCAAGAACATGTACATTCAACAAAGTTGCACTCCTATATTATCAATCAAAACATCATGCATTAGCGAACATGGATGCAAACAATGATCATGCATTACAAATCCAGCAAGTTGAGCATTAATCGAGAGTTAACATGATTCGAATGTGTGTGAAACATGTTCATCACATCAAGAAGTCAACAACGCAAACATGAACATTCACCAATGAAAATCAAAAGTCGCGTGTCGGAAAACCGTGTTCATGTAAAGGTGATGTGAACAAAATGAAGTGAGAATGGAGAATAGTCAGAACTTAAAACTTATCATGATCATTCAATTCAAACATGCAAGACGACTTCACATTAACATACATCAAGACTAGTTGAACATATACAATGATTACTTTCAAAGAAAAACAAATGTTCAAGCAAGGTAAAAGGAATAAATGATCCAACTTATGCACACCACAGCATCATACTCACATGTATCACATCACATTCATTTCCAAGAGATCACACAAGTTCAACAAGTCATCAATCACACATGAACCAATATGCCTCAAGAACATGCTTCAAGAATGCGAACAAATCAACAACCGGACAATCATGCATCAAAGATTCACATACATCCAGCAACTAGAGGTTAAACAACCCTAGAAAATTCCACAAATATGCATCACACAAAGCCATGAAGGTTAGGGGTGGAATAGGTATTAATACATGCTTCCAAACAAGCCAAAAACACAAAAGTTACAGGTGCAAATCGATTGCAGCAGGGTGCAAATTGACTGCACAGTTACAGAATGCAGTTATTAGTGAAAAAACACAGGTGCAATCGATTGCACTAGGATGCAAATCGATTGCACAGTACCAGACCTGCAAAAATCACTTCTCATAATCACTTTTCCAGCACCAATCACTTATCCAAACATCCAAATGATCATGTAATCAAACATACATGAAAATCCACATCAAATATCAGTAATCAAGCACACACTTCAACAATCAAACAACAAGATCATGAATCCGATCAAGCAAATGGATCAAATCACATTGAAAACCATGGATCTACATTGTACAAGTTGAAATTAAGCTAAATCAAGCATAGATCTAAGAAAAACCAACCTACAAAGCTGAGATTTACTTTGGTGATTGTTGCAAACGAAAATTGATGAATCCAAGCAAGAAATCCATAGATCTATGAAGCTCTATCAAGAACACTTGAAGATCCAAGCAATAATCCACCAATAAGCAAAAGCTCTCCAAGAAGTGATTCCAAAATCTTGAATCTAGATCCAAATAAGTTTCTACTGCAGAATTGAACCAAGAATGAGGATATGATGGAGGTTTAGCTCAAGAATTCACAAATTCTAATGAAGAATTTGTGAATCTATGAAAATGGAGCTTTGGTGAGAGGTTGAAGATGGAAATGGAGAATGAAAAAGTGAGAGAGAATTAATAGAGAATTCTGAATGAGAAGTGTAGAAAAATTAGGAAAAAATGAAGTCCTTCTGTGTGGTTTGGATCAAATTAGTTTAAATATGACTTAGGCTTGGAATGAGAGTGAGGTTTGGAGTGAGTGGAATTGGAACTGAAAAATGACTTGGAAAGGGAATGTGTAATTAGAGTGGAAACTGGATGGAAATGAAATCAAGTTCTGCAGCTCTCTAGATCCTTCTACTGATATAGCATTGATCCCAAGTGAATGTGGTGCATTGGGAATTGACACAGTGCTAAAAAATGAAGGTTTTAGGCAAATCTGTCACAGTTCAATCGATTGCACAGCAGTGCAAATCGATTGCACACCCTTGCAAAGGCCAAAAATGTGAAAACTGAAGGGGTGCAATCGATTGCACACTTATGCAAATTGATTGGACCAAGGCAAAATGGTGAAAATTCCTTCAATGCAACTTGTTTTGAGTCATGCTTCATATCTAATCCTTAGCCACTGATAATACCCTTGAATGACGCCTGAAACATGATATAAAACCTGTCTGGAACAAGATCAAATTATCCCTGCTCTATGACCTTGATCCTGAAATGATTAATCCATCTGCTGATAAAATAAATGACTGATGCCTCTGATGATTGTGCAAACTTGGTAAGAGACTTTGATGAACATAAACACCACAAGATTGAGTACATTCTCTTGCTTTGGCCTTGAGATACATCCTCCTCTTGAGGGCTAACAAGGATACCTTGATCCCATGCCGAAAACCAATGATATGCACAGACGAAAATGTAAGAATGAAATGAAACATAAGCCAGTTAAGGTTAAAAACAAAGAAGGCAAATTTTGAGGTGTTACAGCTGGCTCTATTCAAACTCCTTGGATCCGAGGGTATGGGAGCAAAGGCTTCCAGACAATCGGGATACACGTGGTTTGAATACCAAAATAACCTAGAAATTTGCAACCTATGGGGAGATACAAAATAAAGTGTTTGCCAACCGAAGGTGGACTTAGAAACAGTGGATACCAACCAAAAGTTGGGATGAACACTAAGTACCCTAGAAGAATGAAGGGATGTTCCCCCATACCTCACTTCCCATATATAAGGCTCATGCGCAATACCCGTTAACCTTTATTAGATGTTTTAGGAAGGTTATGAGATGAGAAGAGAAGACTCAAAGAAGAAGAAAACACTAAGGGGAAACTAGATTGCTTCTAATGTTGTCATGCAAAGGTGGCCCTAAGGTCAAGGTTTAAGAACCTAAGTCTAAAGAAGAGAGAGGGATAGCACTACCTAATGCTTATTCTACCTCACCTTAATAAAAAATTAAGGATGAGCTAGGATCCCAAAGGGTGTGGGAAAGTTATACACAATCAAGCATTATGTTATGTAATCCAACACATAAGAGAGAAAGAGAAGTAGAAGAAATGAGAGATACGAATGAACAAGAACAGCAGCTACAACAGCGCATCTGTACCAATACAGCAGTAAATTCCAGCCAACACACTAAACATGATTCAGCAGCTCATATTTAGCACAAAAATAGATGTAAAAGGCTAAACATCAGCACATACAACAACACATATGCACATGGTCAGCAGTAGAAAACAGGGCAGCATGCAATGTATCCAAACAAATGCTCATAGAAAGAACTCAATAATGACTAATCACATCAAGAAGTCAACAACGCAAACATGAACATTCACCAATGAAAATCAAAAGTCACGTGTCGGAAAATCGTGTTCATGTAAAGGTGATGTTAACAAAATGAAGTGAGAATGGAGCAAAGTCAGAACTTAAAACATATTATGATCATTCAATTCAAACATGCAAGACGACTTCACATTAACATACATCAAGACTAGTTGAACATTTACCATGATTATTTTCAAAGCATAACAAATGTTCAAGCAAGGTAAAAGGCATACATGATCCAACTTATGCACACCATAGCATCATACTCACATGTATCACATCACATTCATTTCGAAGAGATCACACAAGTTCAACAATTCATCAATCACACATGAACCAATATGCCTCAAGAACATGCTTCAAGAATGCGAACAAATCAACAATCGGACAATCATGCATCAAAGATTCACATACATCCAGTAACTAGAGGTTAAACAACCCTAGAAAATTCCACAAATATGCATCACACAAAGCCATGAAGGTTAGGGGTGGAATAGGTATCAATATATGCTTCCAAATAAGCCAAAAACACAAAAGTTACAGGTGCAAATCGAATGCAGCAGGGGGTAAATCGATTGCACAGTTACAGAATGCAGTTATTAGTGAAAAAACACAGGTGCAATATGTGACGCCCCCAATCTATACCCCCAATTAATTAAAGCAGTAAAAGGAAATTCAAAATTTCATCAGAGTATATTTAAATTATCATGGCATAGACGGGGAGAATCACATTATTTTGAAACAAACATACAACACCTGCTCATAAAGATATGCAACAGTGGGGTAGCAATCAACAGAGGAATTCAGTTCCTTACACCCACATTTCAGTTTTTAGAATAAAAGCGGAAAATCTAAAACTGAATATCATATATATATATATATATATATCACATGAAAAGTTTGTCATACATCAAGTTATACGTGCACAAGCCAAAAGATATATATACATAATCCACAATAATCACAAACGGCCTCCCTAACTACCCGATGTCACATATCAGAGCCGACCGACAAAAGAATGAAGTCCTAAGCTTCACAAAAAGACCTCCAGCAACTCTAATCTACAATGCCTCGTAGAGCATTATAAAACAGCAGAAGGGTGAGAAAAACAATCATCATATAATTGCATACAATTATATATAACACAAAATACGCATATATACGGTTCTCACCACAACTCACACCCTAATTCAAACACAATACAACACAAGGTATAATTCATATTTCCATCACCAACACATATCCATATATCAATTTATCGATTCCATCCACAATTCCACACATAAACAAAACATTAATGATTTATGCAAAAGCAAGAGACCGACACCACGACTCTATGCATATGCACATGCGGTATCGACTTCCATCAATTCTCAACACCAGTTCACTCAGGAACTATTGGAACCATCGCTCGTTACTTAATATAACTCCCCGTCGGGCGTACGATGTTCCCCATCGCTCACACCTCTTTGTATAAGGCACACGATGTTTATGGATCGCTCACACCTCTTTGTATAAGGCACACGACCCGACCGCTCACACCTCTTTGTATAAGGCACACGATCGTCTATAATCATCGCTCACACCTCTTTGCATAAGGCACGCGATGTTATAGCGGATTCCCTCTGGAATCAATCCGTCACTCAGGACGTCTCAAGAATGCATATCATGATGCTTAGCATACAATGACTCATGACATTCTAATACATATATAAATGCATTCATCTCCATCAACAAAGTCACACTTTGCACTTAAGCCCAAAACAATGCATTTAATTGCCATACGGCCACAAATAATCACAACACCACCTAAACACATACATTTACATCATACAACAGCACCTTGCATGATACACATTAATTACGCACAATTACACGACAAAAGTCGACAAATTGACACTATTCCAAATTTCTGACATAATTAAATCGGATAACAATTTCCAAATCATCATAATAAGAAAGTACAGCTCAATAGCTTTCCAACGATACCAAGAATGTAAAAATCGGATAAACGGAACCCAAGTTACGAAAGAAAAACAAAAATGATATTTTGAAAAATCCCATTTTACAATTTTCCTGACCATACGCGTACGGCCCCTTGTCATACGCGTATTGCCCTGATTCCTCGCCATTCCATATGCGTATTGCCCAAGGTCATACGCGTATGGGCAGAAATGCATTTTTTCCCCCAAAATTCACGTTTAACTGTACAATACGCATAGAGCCAACACCATACGCGTATTGCCCTCAAGTGTTACGCGTACCATACGCAAATGGACAGGTGGCCGAGCAAAATGAAGCTCCATACGCATATTGCCCAGTTTTCTTCAATGTCATACGCGTATTGCCTTGACCAATACGCGCATTTCCTTGAGTGATACGCGTATGGGCAGTGGAAATCCAGAATTTTTCTGCATTTTTCCACCCCAATATCCATCCAATTTCACCTAAACATTAGAAAATTGCCAATAGATTGCATAATACCAGGTATCTAACATGTATCAACGATAAGGAACACTTAAACATGATTTTCAACTCGATTTAATCGATTTCTAACCAATTTCTACATAATATGGGTTTTACTATATTTTTCCATTTCAATCCAATAACAATCAAAAACACACATACATAATCATACACAAGCATATAATAATCGAGTTTCGTACCCTTACCCGATTAAATCGATTCTAGAAGTTGATTTCTTGAATTTCCAAGTTTTTCTCACTTTTTCTTCTCGTCTTCTCTTTTCTTTCCCTTTTCCTTCTTCTCTTTTTCTTTCTCTATATTTTTCTCTCTTTCTATTTTCTATTCTTTCTAACTTAAGGAAAATATCATGAAATGACCAAAATACCCCTACACTCAAATATCTCGCAAACGTTCCCAAAACCCGATAAAATATCACAACATTGAAAAATAACATATTTCCAAATAAAAGTCGAAAATAAAATAAAATAATAATAAAATAATCAAAACGACTCGATTAAATAAAAACTGACAAAACTGGGGCGTTACAACTCTCCCTCACTTAGAAATTTTCGTCCTCGAAAATATACCTGAGACGAACAACTCTGGATACGACTCCCGCATCCGACTCTCCAACTCCCAAGTCAAATTGCCCTCAGCAGCGCCTTCCCACGCCACTTTCACAAGTGCAATATCCTTGCCCCTCAATCGCTTCACCTCGCGATCCAAAATCCTAACTGGTAATGCCTCAAACGTAAGGTTCTCCCTTACCTCAACCTCATCCATCAGAATCACATGCGACGGATCCGGAACATACTTCCGAAGCTACTAAACATGGAACACATCGTGCAAATTCGATAGATTCGGCGGCAATGCCACCCTATAAGCCACAACACCCACTCTCGCTGATATCTGGTAAGGACCAATAAACCGAGAAGTAAGTTTCTTCGATTTCAATGCACGACCCACACCCGTTACCGGTGTAACTCTCAAAAATACATGATCGCCCTCTTGAAACTCAAGATCCTTCCGTCTCCGATCATGATAACTCTTTTGCCTACTCTGAGAAGCCTTCATTTTCTCACGAATAAGCTTCACCTTTTCCATAGTCTGTTGCACCAACTCCGGTCCAACCACCAAACTCTCACCAGATTCGTGCCAACATAGCGGTGTTCGACATCTTCGTCCATACAATGCCTCAAATGGTGCCATTCCAATACTTGAATGGAAACTGTTATTATACGTGAACTCAATCAATGCAAGATAACTATCCCACGCACCACCTTGTTCAAGGACACAAGCCCTCAACAAATCTTCCAACGACTGAATCGTTCTCTCGGTCTGACCATCCGTCTGCGGATGATAAGCCGAAATCAATCTCAACTTAGAACCCAACGCCTTTTGCAAACTTTCCCAAAATCTCGAAGTAAACCTAGGATCTCGATCCGAAACAATACTCAATGGAACACCATGCAACTTCACAATCACACTGATGTAAATCTCTGCCAACCTCTCCAAAGAAAAACTGATGTCAATCGGAATGAAATGAGACGATTTAGTCAGCCTATCAACAACCACCCAAATAGCATTATGCCCTCTCAGTGTATTCGGCAACCCTGTTACAAAATCCATCGAAATGCTATCCCACTTCCACTCAGGAATATACAACGGTTGCAACAAACCACTAGGCCTCAGATGTTCCACCTTCGATTTCTGACAAGTTAAACACGCATAAACAAACTGAGCCACATCTCTTTCAATCCAGACCACCAGAAAATCTTCTTCAAATCCTGATACATCTTATTCGCTCCCAGATGTATACTCAAACTACTCCGGTGTCCTTCCTCTAAAATCATCTTTTTCAACTCTACATCATCAGGAATACAATTTCTACCTCGGAACCTCAAAACACCATTAATATCCACTTTAAAATCACTATTCGCATCTTTTCCTCCAACCAACATCAAATCCACAAATTTCACATCCAGCTTCTGTTTCTCACTAACAGTCATCAAAAACTCATTAGTAACCTTTAACATTCCAAGCCTTATGCTATCCGACAACCAGAACTCACACTTGGACAATTTGGCAAAAAGCTTCCTTTCCTTCAAAACCTACAAAACAATACGCAAATGTTCTGCATGCTCCTCCCGAGACTTAGAATAAATCAAAATGTCATCAATAAACACAACAACAAATCGATCCAAATGCTCGTGAAAAATACGATTCATGTACTCCATAAACACACCTGGCGCATTAGAAACTCCGAACGACATCACAGAATATTCATAATGACCGTAACGTGTCCTAAAAGCCGTCTTCTAAATATCTTCCTCTTTCACCCTAATCTGATGATACCCTGACCTCAAGTCAATCATACTAAACACACAAGCACCAACCAACTGATCCATCAGATCATCAATCCTTGGAAGAGGATACTTGTTCTTAATCGTCACCTTATTCAACTGGCGATAATCAATACACAACCGCATACTTCCATCTTTCTTCTTCACCAATAAAACTGGAGCACCCCAAGGAGAAACGCTTGGTCTTACAAACCGCTTTTCCAACAACTCATTCAACTGCTTCTTTAACTTAACCAACTCAGATGCCGACATACGATAAGGTGCCATAGAAACAGGTCTAGTACCAGGAACTAGATCTATAGAAAACTCCACCTCTCTCTCTGGCGGCAAGTTCGAAATATCCTCAGGAAACACTTCAGGAAAATCACACACAACAGGAAACACATCAAGTGACACTTGACTATCCACAATTAAAGATGCAAACAACCCAAACAACTGAGCTTCCTCCGCCAAAAGTCTCTTCAACTCTTTGGTAGATAAGAAACTCGAGTCTTTGTCTTCCTCAAGAGAAGGAAACCTTACTAACTTATGATAACAATCAATATGAACTCGATTGAATTGCAACCAATTCTTTCCCAGGACCACATCTAAACCTTCCAACGACAAACACACCAAATCCGTCTCAAAGTCTTTACCATAAATGGTCAAAGGACAACTCAAACAAACCAAAGAGGTAGTTACTGACCCCATTGCTGGAGTATCAATAACCATCTCACCATCCATCAAAGACAACACAAGATTCAAACGCTTCGCACACTCAGACGAAATAAACGAATGAGTCGCTCCAGTATCAATAATAGCAACTAAAGGCATACTATTAATAAAACAAGTACCTCTGATCAGACAGTCTGCACTTAAAGTCTGAGTTCCTGCCAAAGAAAATACCTTCCCACTAGCTGGAGCTTGCTTCGGTTTCTGACACTTTGTACTAACATGTCCAAGCTCACCACAATTAAAGCACTTCACCACGTTCCTCTTACAATCAGCTGCAATGTGTCCTATACCTCCACAGTTAGAACACTTCCTAAAATCTTTCTTACATTCGAACTGACGATGCCCCGCTTCACCATATTTGTAACATTTTGTAGGACCAGACATACCTCCTCCACCTGATCTTCTATCAAAAGTACCCCTTTGTTTACCTTTATCAGCTGGTGTCACATACGGACCACCACGAAACTGTTGCTTCCCTTTTCTGTCACTCACACTCTTGTAATGAGTAGAACGAGCCTTACTATCCTCTTCATAAATCCTACAATATTCCACCAAATCAGTAAACCTCCTTATCCTCTAGTAACCGATTGCCTGCTTAATCTCAGGACGCAATCCGCTCTCAAACTTCACACACTTAGAGAACTCTGCGGTCGCTTCAGCATAATGAGGATAAAACTGCACAAGTTCCACAAACTTAGCAGTATAATCAATGACAGACATATTACCTTGTTTCAATTCCAAGAACTCAATTTCCTTTTTTACTCTTACATCCTTGGGAAAATACTTCCTCAGAAACTCCTGGCTAAACAATTCCCAAGTTACCTCTTCATCACCAGCTTCTAACACAAGATGCGTACTAACCCACCAGTCATCCGCTTCTTCCTGTAACATGTGAGTTCCCAGTCTCACCTTACTGTCCTCAGCACAATCCATCACTCTAAAAATCCTCTCATTCTCTTTCAGCCAAATCTGTGCTCCATCAGGATTATGTCTCCCTTTGAAGACAGGCGGTCTATTCTTCCTAAACTCATCATTCTCTCCAGCATTAGGTGCACCCTGCACAGCCCGAGGCATAGCTTGCATAGCAGCAGCTAAAGCAGCATCATTCCTTCCAGCCATATTCTGTTCATTTCCAATAACAGCAACTATGGTTAAACAAACAACTCACCCAAACACAACGACCAACAAGGACTGACACAACTGACACGGTCTGGCTCTGATACCACTTAATGTGACGCCCCCAATCTATACCCCCAATTAATTAAAGCAGTAAAAGGAAATTCAAAATTTCATCAGAGTATATTTAAATTATCATGGCATAGACGGGGAGAATCACATTATTTTAAAACAAACATACAACACCTGCTCATAAAGATATGCAACAGTGGGGTAGCAATCAACAGAGGAATCAGTTCCTTACACCCACATTTCAGTTTTTAGAATAAAAGTGGAAAATCTAAAACTGAATATCATATATATATATATATATATATATATATATATATATATATATCACATGAAAATTTTGTCATACATCAAGTTATACGTGCACAAGCCAAAAGATATATATACATAATCCACAATAATCACAAACGGCCTCCCTAACTACCCGATGTCACATATCAGAGCCGACCGACAAAAGAATGAAGTCCTAAGCTTCACAAAAAGACCTCCAGCGACTCTAATCTACAATGCCTCGTAGAGCATTATAAAATAGCAGAAGGGTGAGAAAAATAATCATCATATAATTGCATACAATTATATATAACACAAAATACGCATATATACGGTTCTCACCACAACTCACACCCTAATTCAAACACAATACAACACAAGGTATAATTCATATTTCCATCACCAACACATATCCATATATCAATTTATCGATTCCATCCACAATTCCACACATAAACAAAACATTAATGATTTATGCAAATGCAAGAGACCGACACCACGACTCTATGCATATGCACATGCGGTACCGACTTCCATCAATTCTCAACACCAGTTCACTCAGGAACTATTGGAACCATCACTCGTTACTTAATGTAACTCCCCGTCGGGCGTACGATGTTCCCCATCGCTCACACCTCCTTGTATAAGGCACACGATGTTTATGGATCGCTCACACCTCTTTGTATAAGGCACACGACCCGGCCGCTCACACCTCTTTGTATAAGGCACACGATCGTCTATAATCATCGCTCACACCTCTTTGCATAAGGCACATGATGTTATAGCGGATTCCCTCTGGAATCAATCTGTCACTCAGGACGTCTCAAGAATGCATATCATGATGCTTAGCATAAAATGACTCATGACATTCAAATAAACATATAAATGCATTCATCTCCATCAACAAAGTCACACTTTGCACTTAAGCCCAAAACAATGCATTTAATTGCCATACGGCCACAAATCATCACAACACCACCTAAACACATACATTTACATCATACAACAGCACCTTGCATGATACACATTAATTACACACAATTACACGACAAAAGTCGACAAATCGACACTATTCCAAATTTCCAATATAAATAAATAGGCTAACAATTTCCAAATCATCATAATAAGAAAGTACAACTTAATAGCTTTCCAACGATACCAAGATTGTAAAAATCGGATAAACGGAACCCAAGTTACGAAAGAAATACGAAAACGATATTTTGAAAAATCCCATTTTACAATTTTCCTGACCATACGCGTACGGCCCCTTGTCATACGCGTATTGCCCTGATTCCTCGCCATTCCATACGCGTATTGCCCAAGGTCATACGCGTATGGGCAGAAATTCATTTTTTCCCCAAAATTCACGTTTAACAGTACAATACGCGTAGAGCCAACACCATACGCATATTGCCCTCAAGTGTTACGCGTACCATACGCAAATGGACAGATGGCCGAGCAAAATGAAGCTCCATACGCGTATTGCCTAGTTTTCTTCAATGCCATACGCGTATTGCCTTGACCAATACGCGTATTGCCTTGAGTGATACGCGTATGGGCAGTGGAAATCCAGAATTTTTCTGCATTTTTCCACCCCAATATCCGTCCAATTTCACCTAAACATCAGAAAATTGCCAATAGATTGCATAATACCAGGTATCTAACATGTATCAACGATAAGGAACACTTAAACATGATTTCCAACACGATTTAATCGATTTCTAACCAATTTCTACATAATATGGGTTTTACTATATTTTTCCATTTCAATCCAATAACAATAAAAAACACACATACATAATCATACACAAGCATATAATAATCGAGTTTCGCACCCTTACCCGATTAAATCGATTCTAGAAGTTGATTTCTTGAATTTCCAAGTTTTTCTCACTTTTTCTTCTCTTCTTCTCTTTTCTTTCCCTTTTCCTTCTTCTCTTTTTCTTTCTCTCTATTTTTCTCTCTTTCCATTTTCTATTCTTTCTAACTTAAGGAAAATATCATGAAATGACCAAAATACCCCCACACTCAAATATCTCGCAAACGTTCCCAAAACCCGATAAAATATCACAACATTGAAAAATAACATATTTCCAAATAAAAGTCGAAAATAAAATAAAATAATAATAAAATAATCAAAACGACTCGATTAAATAAAAACTGACAAAACTGGGGCGTTACACAATCGATTGCACTAGGATGCAAATCGATTGCACAGTACCAGACATGCAAAAATCACTTATCATAATCACTTTTGCAGCACCAATCACTTATCCAAACATCCAAATGATCATGTAATCAAACATACACGAAAATCCACATCAAATATCAGTAATCAATCACACACTTCAACAATCAAACAACAAGATCATGAATCCGATCAAGCAAATTGATCAAATCACATTGAAAACCATGGATCTACATTGTACAAGTTGAAATTAAGCTAAATCAAGCTAGATCTAAGAAAAACCAACCTACAAAGCTGAGATTTGCTTTGGTGATTGTTGCAAACGAAAATTGATGAATCCAAGCAAGAACTCCAGAGATCTATGAAGCTCTATCAAGAACACTTGAAGATCCAAGCAATAATCCACAAATAAGCAAAAGCTCTCCAAGAAGTGATTCCAAAATCTTGAATCTAGATCCAAATAAGTTTCTACTGCAGAATTGAACCAAGAATGAGGATGTGATGGAGGTTTAGCTCTAGAATTCACAAATTCCAATGAAGAATTTGTGAATCTATGAAAATGGAGCTTTGGTGAGAGGTTGAAGATGGAAATGGAGAATGAAAAAGTGAGAGAGAATTAAGAGAGAATTCTGAATGAGAAGTGTAGAAAAATCAGGAAAAAATGAAGTCCTTCTGTGTGGTTGGATCAAATTAGTTTAAATATGACTTAGGGTTGGAATGAGAGTGAGGTTTGGAGTGAGTGGAATTGGAAGTGAAAAATGACTTGGAAAGGGAATGTGGAATTAGAGTGGAAATTGGATGGAAATGAAATCAAGTTCTGCAGCTCTCTAGATCCTTCTACTGATATAGCATTGATCCCAAGTGAATGTGGTGCATTGGGAATTGACGTAGTACTGAAAAATGAAGGTTTTAGGCAAATCTGTCACAGTACAATCGATTACACAACAGTGCAAATCGATTGCACACCCTTGCAAAGGCCAAAAATGTGAAAACT
Organism: Lathyrus tuberosus; assembly: GCA_022829125.1. Taxonomy (NCBI): domain Eukaryota; kingdom Viridiplantae; phylum Streptophyta; class Magnoliopsida; order Fabales; family Fabaceae; genus Lathyrus; species Lathyrus tuberosus. The sequence continues at coordinate 6,332,984 of JALAZF010000120.1, forward strand.
GAAGGGGTGCAATCAATTGCACACTTATGCAAATCGATTGGACCAAGGCAAAATGGTGAAAATTGCTTCAATGCAACTTGTTTTGAGTCCTGCTTCATATCTAATCCTTAGCCACTGATAATACCCTTGAATGATGCCTGAAACATGATATAAAACCTGTCTGGAACAAGATCAAATTAACCCTGCTCTATGACCTTGATCCTGAAATGATTAACCCATCTGCTGATAAAATAAATGACTGATGCCTCTGATGATTGTGCAAACTTGGTAAGAGACTTTGATGAACATGAACACCACAAGATTGAGTACATTCTCTTGCTTTGGCCTTGAGACACATCCTCCTCTTGAGGACTAACAAGGATACCTTGATCCCATGTCGAGAACCAATGATATGCACAGACGAAAATGCAAGAATGAAATGAAACATAAGCTAGTTAAGGTTAAAAATAAAGAAGGAAAATTATGAGGTGTTACAGGGAGTTGTCAATTACCCATCCTATATATGGTTATCCATAGATTGTTTGGCATTTTCTTCTGTTATCTACATACTGATGTTTATCTGTTATAAATTGGGAAAGTTTCTCCTTTGGGAATGTTTGAGAGAGTATTTTTGTTGTTTTCGGGTTTTTTGATGTTTTTGGTAAGGTGCTGGTGTCATACCCCAAATTTTAACCACTAATATTTCCCATCATTGTGCAAATCATCATCACAATATGGGTAAACCATCATGCCTCATCAGTCTCCCCAAAGATGGGTGAGCATTCACTACTATAAAAACTTAGGGTTTCAAGACCTCTTTGAGCCTTAGACAAAGGATCAATCAAGAATTGACATGATCTTCAACTTGTCTAACCTCTTAAACATCCACAAGGGATCAAGAGGACTCCCACATCAAGGATTAAGCACAAGGCTGCAACCTTCTAAGTGGATCAAGCCTCAAGATTGCCACTGTCACCAAATTAGGGTTTTGGTCGACCAAGGCCTCCAGATGGAAATTTTCCTCTGGGCATGAGCCATTGCTTCAATGCACAATTTAGGATGCTCCAAGGGACCTCATGGACCCAATCATCAAGTCAATTTGGCCTCAAGGGATGCATTCACTAAAAATCAAGAATTAGGGTTTCTTGACCTAATTCACCCCTAAGTTGAATTTTGGGACAAATCATGAGCCAAGACCTCAAGAGATGATTTGAGGGTCCCTAACACACCACATTGATTCATTTGCAACAATGGATTGGTCCAGGAAGCTTGAGCAACAAGTTTCAAATTCATCAGAATCACAATTAGGGTTTCGCGGGAAAAGTCAATTGTGCCTTTGACTTTTGACCAGGACATGCTCCCAAACCCTAGGACAGGATTCAATACACCCTATAACACCTATGAAATCAATCCATCAAGTTGGATTTAGGTCAAGGACTTGATTTCATAGAGGATCGCACAGTTTGGAATTCATCTGACAAAAAGTCAACTGTGCACAAAGGTCAACTTTGACTTTTTGAGATTTTTCACAATTATGGTTCTTTAACCCTAAAATGATGTTAATGTGCGATTGGAATCATCATTCATCAAGAAAAATCAAGAAAAGTGGGATAACTTGTAAAAGGGGTAACCATATAAACTTAGAAATTTTTCTAAGTTATGGAATAAAGTGGCAAGGGTACCAACTTTGGAGGATCATAACTCCTAAACCACAAAGCCATTTTTCCCCATCCAAAGCTAGATTTGTAGCTCTCATGCCCCTCTACAAAAGCTTCAAACACAACTCATTCCAATTCCTCATGGATTTTAAGTTATGGAATGATCAAAATCAAGAAAAGTGAAAATGTCACTTTTTTCCAACACTTAGTGAAATTTTCACTAAGTCAGAATCTGCCTTCACGTTTTTCCAAATGTAGGGGCATTTTTCACTTGGATCCAAAAAGCATCAATACCAATTATGATCAAACAGTTATTATATCATATGAGGGCTTTCCAAAATGGCCAAGAACTCCATCAAATTCCACTTGGGCCATGAGATATGACCATGCCAATATGCCTTGCTGCAAACTGTCATGGCAAGGTAGATTTGGGAGTTTTGCTCGATTTGCTCAAATTTTGCAAAGGGCGAGCAACTCTATCCATCTGAACACTTCAAGGGGGGCCAAGGAGGAACCAACTCTGATCCCAAGTCCTTGGGAACCAGCTGAACACTAAGGTGGCATGGACTGAGCCATTTCCAACTAAATTCAGTCAAGACTTATCCAAGACCAAGGGAACCAGCAGCCTGTGCACTAACCTCTAGTCAATGGCTAGAGGAGACTTGGATTCTCATTGCTCAACATTGGCCAAACCTATGCAGCAGTTTCCATTCACAATTCCTTTCAAAACAAACTTGCTCTACTATAAATAGAGCTCATTTGTGATCAGTATGAGTACACCAAAGCCATCAAATAGATGCTTTCCTTAAAATCTCCTTCTTCACTCTAAAATTGCCTTCAAAAGCAAGTCACTATCGGGTTTTGAGTTGGAGAGCTATTCCAACCAAACCAATCACACACACACACCTCATAAACATCATTTAGAAGTGATCCAAACACTCACATAACATCTGGAACACCAAATTCACAAAATCACTAGCCAACTGCTCAAGCTTTTAGCAGACTTGCAGTTGAGGTGCCAAATCAAGTTCCAGCTCAATTCAATCCACTCCAAGATCCAGACACACTCCATAGCACCTATGGAAGCTGTCCATATCCTTGGAACCAAGCTGCAACACCTCTAACACAAAACACGATCACCAGCTGCAAGAGGTAAGCATGAGCTCTTCGAACTCTATGATCCATGCATTTTTTGCTGCACAATAATTTGGCCATATGTTCATAATCATGCATGGAGTGTTTTCCCTCAATCAATAGCTTTGTTTGAATCGTGTATGGAATTTCTGAACCTTCATGCAAGTTTAGGGTTCTTGAGGTTTCTCTTTGATTTCTTATTCCATGCTTAAAATAAATGAAATTAAAGACCATAGACATGATCGTGAGGTGAAAACGAGTAGATTGATATGTAGATTGCATGTTATCATCAAGTATTCAGTGAGATTGGATAGAAAACGCTAATCTGCTGAAACAGAGGGTGACGCGTGTTCTTGCCATGTTCTTGGCACCCTTTTTGAAAATTCAAATATTTGAATTTTGTGATTTTATTTAATTGATTCAAAAATTAATTTCTCTCTGAATTTTAATGATTTTGAGTTGATTTTGTTTTTTAATAATTCACAAAAATGTTAAAATATTTTATTTTCCCAAAAAATCCGAAAAATATTATTTATTTCATATACTTAATATTTTTGTAAAGAATTAATATTTTATTTAGTTTTGACATTTAAAATATTTTCTCCTTCTTGATTTTTCAAATTTTAGTGATTTCCAAACATTTTGTGTATCAAAACTTGATTTTTGAAACATTAATCCAAGATCACAATTTGTTTTCCACATGTTTAACAATTTTGATCATTTTAATTGAATTTTTTATTCAATTAAAATACATTTTGAAAACAAATTAGGGTTTTTGATTAATTCAACCCTCATCAAACTTTTAAAACACTTTGGGCCTCTAATAGGGTGTAAGACCCAATCCTTTGTAAATACAAACCTATTTTGGGCCTTAGTCATTGTATAAGACCCATTGTATTTTCAAAAACAACGGCGCGATCGTCGCCTTTTTAACAAAAAAATCAACTGGGCCTCTCCTCGAGCTATAAGACCCATTCAAAACCTTTGGGCCTCTAATAGAGTGTAAGACCCAATCCCCTTTTAACCAAAACAATTTTGGGCCTCAGATATTGTATAAGTCCCTCTGCATTAAAAGAAAATCTCGGCGCGACCGCCAATTCAAAAATCAAAACTTTGGGCCTCTCCTTGAGCTGTAAGCCCCACCACTTGTATAAAAACAAACCTTTGGGCCTCTTGAGAGAGTGTAAGACCCATCCCTTTGTATAGAAAACCTTTTGGGCCTCACATATTGTATAAGTCCCTCTGTACAGTTTTCAAAACAACAGTGCAATCACTGATAAAACCTTGGGCCTCTCCTTGAGCTGTAAGCCCCAACAATCTTTTCAAAGTACTTTCTCCTTTGATTTTGTATATAATATTGTTGTCAAAGCTTTCTTTGTTGAACAATTAACCAAACAGCATGAAAGCTCTACAACCGAGTAAGTGTTTACCCGCTTTCTTTATCCGTTTTCATATATATATATATATATATATAAACTGTATTGTGGGGCTGCTCACTGTAAGTCTTCTTTCACAAACTTTTATATACTTGTCAAATATCAACTGTGTAATACTAGTATAGTTATTTAGAGTTTTCCCCGGCAACTACGTCCAGCACTAGGTAAAGCCCTGTTGGTCACTCTTAAATACAAACAAAACTAGATCCCCATAGGATAATCAGACACAGTCTTCCCTCCTCTTGGGGTTAAACAATATGGAGACGTGAAAGGCTTCATTCTCGGTGAAACCTTTTTCAGACTGTCACCCTTAGAAATTGTCAAAGAGACTCTACTCCCCAGAGTTGATCAATTATCCGTGAATAGCATCTCTTGAGTTTCTTCCAAATTCTCGGACTTTCCTGACTTGATCTATTCTCTGTGAATGGCATGTCTTGAACTTCTCGGGGTTTGGGGACCCACAGGCTTCTTAAAAGCATCTCCGCCTCCTCTTGGACGTTGTACAAGGACCCTTCGGCTTCTTAAAAGCTCTCATGCCTTCTCTTGGGTTTAGTACAAGGACCCAGAGACCTCTACAGGTATAGGAACATAACCTAGTCATCAATTTGCTAGAGCTATCTTTTTAAGTCAATTGTCAGACCAGTTAATGGGTTGACCTTCATCCCTTAACATACCAGCCTCCTCTTGGGCATCATACAAAGATCATTCACTTATCCGAGAATCGATTTCTCAAAACACCAGTAGACTTGGACAGTCTCAATACCCTTTGAATTTCCAATTTCCTTAAAGAACGGGAAATAACCCTGATCCTCTGATCAATCCCTAAGCACAACATTACCCATATAAGAACTGATTTTGTCTTTATCCAACATACTGGACCTGTTACTAAACTGAAATAGTTACAATAGCCTCCTCTTGGGCTTTGTACAATGATTCTCCCCAGCGGAGCTAACCTAGTCACACTCTCTTGTTGAGTATAAAAGACTCTCTTGTTGAGTCAAACATTTTTAGCCTCCATCTTGGGCTTCGTACGAGATACAAAAACTCTCTTGTTGAGTATAAAAGTCTCTCTTGTTGATTCAAACATTTTTAGCCTCCATCTCGGGCTTCGTACGGGATACAATTCACTCTCTTGCTGAGTATAAAAGTCTCTCTTGTTGAGTCAAACCTTTAGCCTCCATCTCGGGCTTCGTACGAAATACAAAAAACTCTCTTGTTGAGTATAAAAGACTCTCTTGTTTAGTCAATCACCTTTTAGCCTCTGTCTTGGGCTTCGTACAAGACACGTACAAAATCACTCTCTTGTTGAGTCAACCCTTTTAGCCTCTATCTTGGGCTTCGTACGAGACAGATAAAAAGTACCCTCTTGTTGGGTCACTAGCCTCTTCTTAGGCTTTGTATAAGGAAACCCCGATTGAGTCAATCAACCTTTTAGCATCAAAGTTGTGCCTCATTCACAGTATACAAACATCAACAACTCCTTTTCCCCCCATCTAATTGCTGTAAGCGGTAAGCCTCTGGATTATTTACATCCACGCCATTGTCCCTCTTTTAGCATGAGAAATTCCTAAGGAAAGATAGCATTGCTCTACACTGAGTTAAAGTCTTCTCCTTCAGGTTAAAAATCCCCTATAAAGGAAATTATGGCATTGCTGGATTCACATATCCCGGTTAAAGTAATTCTCCTTTATAACCAGTCACCCAACAGTTGTGGCAAACAGATACCCCCTTTAGAGATGACAAATTCTCTCTAAAGTCAAAACCCTTTAGCTTCACATCTTGGGCTTCAAACAAGATACAAATAGACCCTTCAGCTTCACATCTTGGGCTTTGAACAAGATACAAACCACATTTAGCTTCTCATATTGGGCTTTGAACAAGACACCAAAACGACAAGACACCAAAACGACCTTTTTCCTCCCATAGAATAGGAGGAACTACGATCGCTCTGATTTCCCTGTTTCTTTAAACGGGAATACGTAGGCATAAGATTGAAAAATCTTAGCGAGCACACTGATCAAAAAACCTAAAATCCCGTACCTTCATACATCAATCGAAAAGCATCAGTCTTAACCTCCCACCAGTCGCCCCGACACTATTCTAACAAAATAACCTAAGAGAGACCCACAATCTTTGTAGCATCTGTAAACCAACAGTCATCTGTTTAAACTCAGTATGCAAGCAGGTTTAATTGGAAACATTTATTTCCCTTCCTTCATCAGCTTCAATAGGATAAAAAATGAATCGAGCTGTAGTACCCCAAAGCGATAGTGCTTCGCAACCACACAAAAAACTCGCGCTATGGCGACTCTACTGGGGAGCACGTTGTATGATCTTGATCCCTTCTCATTTCTTAGGTAGAAACCTTAGATAGTGCCACAGCAGAGTGGCGACCACAGTGGGAGGCATTCTTTCCTGCTTTCCCAAGGGACAAAACCCTAAATTCATGTCACAGAAATAACAGCTCTGCTGGGGAGTCATTGTCTGTATAGGATCATAAGACTAGAAGTCTAGGATGATTAAGACAAATATATATACTGCTTTTCCTAATTGATATCTGTGTTTATTTTTCTGCTAAATGGGAATGCGTGTGATGCCGCATGTAACCTAAGATAGGTGATGGAAATGCGGGTAATCTTACTGGGAGTGAATTCTAGTTAAGAGCCCTCGTCAAACTCAGTGGAGACTCCCTTTGCAGATACATTGCCTATACGACTTCGGTTGTTGAAAGTAGTGTGGTCGACTGGGTTATCTGAGAAGCTGAGGTTTTTAGCAGACTTAAGCCATTTTGTAGTACGAAAGCTATCGGAAATAGTTGTCACGCGATACTAAGGGAGGAATCAACTAGTATAAACCTTTGGGGGGGGGGGGGTAGAGCCTTGACTTCATGACACCGACCCTTTGACCCCATGTTTTTTCTATGTTTTTGTGTGCTGCATTCATGCATTCATTTAAAAAACATTAAAACAAAAAAAAATCTTCTCTTCTAGTCTCTCTTTTTCAAATTAAACTGAGACAATGATTGCAAATGTCAGAGAAGGAGATTGCGCTAATGGATTTCAGTAGAAGGAAAACTCATAAGTACACCTTCAAGGTTCCAAATATGAGGATTTAAGAGGTCTGGCGAGAATGATCACCAACCACAAGGCTTTCAGAGCTAAGTATGGAGGACTGCTGTCTCTATTAAGGGTCCATGTAATCGAAGGAATCCTGTCCACGTTAATCCAGTTCTACGATCCAGTTTATCACTGTTTCACATTCCCATATTATCAGCTAGCACCAATACTGGAGGAGTATTCTCACTTGACTGATCTACACATTACTGATCAAGCTCCCTTTTCTGGACTGGAAGAAATTCCAAAGGATCAAACCATTGCAAGAGCAATTTATTTGGACGAGTCAGAAGTCAGGACTCACATGACCACTAAGGGTGACATCCAAGGTTTGCCAGCCCAGTTCTTAACAAAGAAGGCTCTATACTTTGCTAGTATAGGGAATGTGGCCGCTTTCGAGAGCATCTTTGTTTTGCTCACCTACGGGTTATTTTTGTTTCCCAATATTGATAACTTCGTAGACATCAATGCCATTAAGATTTGTCTGATTGGAAACCCTGTACCGACCTTACTCGCCGATGCGTATCATTAGGTACACTTAAGGAATTTATGCAGTGGAGGAATGATCACGTGCTGTGTACCCTTGCTTTACAAATTGTTCACTTCCCATTTGCCCAAGTCTGTTGCATTTTGGGATCAAAAGAATACTTTACATTGGTCACAGAGAGTCATGCCTCTTACCAACTCTGGCATCGATTGGTACAATCAAATCTACGATGGGATCAGAATCATTGACCGTTGTGGAAATTTCCCAAATGTACCCCTTATAGGAACTAAGGGAGGAATCAACTATAATCCAATTCTCGTTCGTCGTCAATTTGGATACCCGATGAGGCATGTCCCGCGTAATGCTCATCTGAAAGGTCTTTTCTTCAAGGAAGGGGAAAATGACAGGGCACTAAAGACGGAAATAGTGCACGTCTGGAAACACGTTCATAGGAAAGGACGAGAGTCTCTAGGAAAACCAGAATGTGTCTCGGTGGAGCCTTATCTCTACTGGGTACAAACTAGAGCTCTCAAGCTGAGGATGCCTTACCCTCGTCAGGAAGTTCTTCCATTAAGGGACTCTGCCCTGTATTTTATGTCTGAGATGGAAAAGCTTCAGGTTACTCTCAACAAAGTTCAGCAGGAGAAGAGGTCTTGGAGGAACAAGTACCATATTCTCAATGTGGAATGTAAGAAAATACAGCAGCTGTTAAAAGAAAAGGATGCTCTTATTGAGATTTTAGAGCAACATGCTGTAGAAAATTAGGATGACCAAAGGAATTTGCTCGCTCCTTTCACTTGGCAAAGGAATGACGACCCGACAACGGCCCAAGAGCCCCGGTCAAAGAAGAGGAAAGTACCAGAACCAGCACTTGAGCTCTCCTCCGAGGGGGCTCAGGATCCATTAGTTTAAATTTCCTTTTTCAGCACTTTGTAATCTATTGTATTTCTGTTTCCGTAATCCTTTGAATTCAATAAAACGAGGTTTCCCCACTGTTTGATATTTGCAATCCAATTGTCGAAGTTTAATTTGAATAAATAAGAACATACAATTAATATAATCATTGCATATCAATCATTCTCGCATAAACGCATTCTTCTTACCTACGAATCTTACGTTTGTGTCTCGATTCTAGAGTCAAACTGTCTCATTCGTACAATACTCGGGCCAATCGTGAAAAAAAGATGGATGATCTCGAGGAAGAGAATAGAGAGTTGAGAGAAGAGATCGACACTCTGAAAGAGGATTTGAGAAAGCTTCATAACGACATGCAATCTCTAGCAGAGGCTCAAATGCAACAACAAAGGACTGTGATCTCGGAGATCACATCTACGCCCATAGTGGAGAAGTCTGGTCCTAGGTACAAAATGCCGAAAGATCGTCCCTGGGGCATGCCTATTAACTATATCCTGGAAGGATATGTTCCGCCGATCGCTGAGGATCAGGGAACCGCAGCAAGAGCCGCTGGGCCTGAAAGTTACAAACTTCGGGAAAGCGACGATGCCAGGGGCATGACAGCAACTCCTGAAGGTTAAAAACTTCGGGAGGTGCCGAGAATCTCGGCCATAATAACTATACCACCACCCATGGTATACACTGTCCCAGAAGGACAAATTCCACAATTACCTTCTGGTGGAAACGACAACATGTTCGACAGAATGAATGAGTTCCAGGAAAAGTTCCTGGAAATGCAGAAAGAACTGCAAGCCATTTGCGGTCAGGATCTATTTGGAAAGGACGCCGCAGACCTTTGCTTGGTCCCCAATGTGAAAGTTCCGCACAAGTTCCAGGTACCCGACTTTGAAAAGTACAAGGGTAACTCTTGCCCTCAGAGCCATTTGGTGATGTACGCTCGGCAAATGTTAGCTCAGACAAAGAACCAGGAGCTACTCATTCACTACTTTCAGGATAGTTTAACCAGTGCTGCAATAAAATGGTACATGGGTTTAAACCGCTCTACGATCGGCACGTTCAGAGATCTTGGCGCTGCCTTCATTCAGCAATATAAATACAATTTAGATATGGCACCGGACAGAGATCAGCTCAGATCGATGTCACAAAAAGACAAGGAAACCTTTAAGGAGTACGCTCAGAGATGGCATGAAATTGCCGCCCAGATTTGTCCACCTCTTGAGGAAAAAGAGATGACAAAGATCTTCTTAAAGACCTTGAGCTCATTTTACTACGACAGAATGGTTGCCAGTGCGCCCAGTGGCTTCACCGAGATGGTGGGCATGGGAGTTCGTCTTGAGGAAGCCGTCCGAGAAGGATGTTTAGTGAAAGACATTGGATCATCAAGTAGTACGAAATGATACGGTAGTGCTCTCCCTAAGAAAAAAGAGAAGAATATTGGGAATATCTCTCTCGGAAAGAAAAGGCGACCTTACCAACCAGTAGCAGCTGTAACTCCTGCCATCAACTCGGCGCCTGTTCCTACGTATCAACCTCAGGTTGCGCAGAGCCAACCTAATAAACAGCAATATCAGCAAAGGACACACCAGCCTCTTCAACAGGCTCGTCCTCAGTACAACAACAACCGTACAACGCGACCATCAGGATTTGACCCTATACCCATGTTGGACGCAGAGTTGCTTCCATTATTACTGGTCAAGGGGCACGTCCAAACTAAGTCTCCTCTTACAGTACCGAAAAATCTGCCTTTTTGGTTCAAAACGGATCAGACTTGTCCTTACCATCAAGGAGGACCAGAGCATAACATAGAAAACTGTCTCAGTTTCAAATCCAACGTACAAAAGCTTGTTAGGAGCAGGGTCTTATCTTTCAAAGATATGAATCCTAATGTTCTCACAAACCCACTGCCTCAACACGAGAAAGCTACGGTCAATTTGATAGAGGGAGAGTCTAACAACATCTATCAAATTCACGATGTACTCTTATTAAGGGCCAACTTGGTCAAGATGCATTGTAGACAGAGTGGATATGGCCATGTGCCACCTCATAATTATCACCAGTGTGATATTTGCTCTAAAAACAATCAAGGGTGTTCTGTGGTGCAATAAGCTCAACGGGAACAATTGGATCTCGGATGGATCCAAGAGCATCGAATTCGTGGGGTCAACATGACCTATACGAATTCCAACATCATTCAGAACCACGACATTCGTGTAATGAATGTCAACTTGGTGGCGATACACTCAAGGCAAAGCCAATATCATAATCTGTCGCGGCACGATTATAATTCCTGTCTGACTTGCTCGGTAAACAAACATGGATGCTCTTTTGTACAAGAGGCCCTCCAGCGTCAGATGGATCTTGGGTGGATCCAGGACTACCATGATAGAAATCCTTATCAGATCAACATGATTCAAATCTTTGATATTCGTCTAATGAATACCAGCTTGGTGGAGTTACACGCCAAGCCAGTCCAACTTGGTTTTCTCATTTCTCACGATTATTTGAGTTGCAAAGGATGTTGTGAGAGTGACCAAGGCTGTGCTCTCGTTCAAAGAACTTTGCAACACTTGTTAAACCACTGGTGGTTTCTGATCTATCTGGATGATGACATGCAACAAATCAGTGTGCTTAATGGAAACCCTACTCGGCGTCAAAGTCAGGATGTCTGATCTACGGAAACCGACCTAGTAAGGTTACACTATATTCAAAACGGACGTGGCCAGGTGCCACCACATAACTATGAACGCTGTAGAGTCCGCTCAGAAAATAACCAAGGATGTTACATCGTGCGAGCAGCCCTTCAAGGCCAGTTGGACAGCAAGGGGATTCACCCATACCTAGCTTCGGGGTCCATTGACTAGACGCCAGACTACTTCGTTAATCAAATCAGGGACGTTGTCATAATCTCTGATCATCAACAGAACAAGGATGTTTGTACCATCATCCCTCTACTGGACGAATCAAAGGTTCCTAGCCAGGAACTGATTGAAGTTTCTTATAACAGTCAGAAAAATCAGAAGGCTCTTGTAGTTATTTATCTGTCGGGACCATTACCGTATGAATCAACTAATGCGATCCCTTACAAATACGGTGCAACAATAATTGAGAATGGAAAGGAAATTCCATTACCCTCCGTTGTGAATATTGCAGACATCAGTCGAGTAACACGGAGTGGTCGAATCTTCAACCGAGGAGTTGGAGAACCTAACAAGGAAAAGGAACTTCAGACAGAAGCTCCTGATCCACCAATCAGTCAATCCAGTAATCCCGACCTTTCAAAAAACAATGATGAGATGCTGAAGCTCATCCAAAGGAGTGAATATAACATTATTGATCAGCTGTTACAAACTCCTTCAAAGATCTCTGTGTTATCACTTTTACTCAGTTCTGAAGCCCACAGAGAGGCTCTACAGAAAGTCTTAGAGCAGGCCTTTATGGAACAGGATGTGTCAATACGACAGTTCGATAGCATCATCTCTAACATCACTTCCTATAACAACTTAGGATTCAGTGATGAGGATTTGCCAGAGGGGGGCAAAAGTCACAACATGGGGCTCAATATCACAATTAACTGCCAAGACGATGCTTTAGCCATCGTACTGGTAGACACAGGATCAGCCATCCACGTTATGCCGAAGTCCACTTTAATGCGACTATCATTCAAAGGATCCCCGATGAGGGGCAGTGAGGTCATCGTCAAAGCCTTTAACGGATTTCGGAAAGCAGTTATCGGCGAAGTCGACCTTCCCATAACTATCGGTCCTCACACTTTCCTAATCACTTTCCAGGTCATGGACCTCCGGGCAGCATACAGCCGTTTATTAGGAAGACCTTGGATACACCAGGCTGGGGCAGTTACTTCGACGCTGCACCAAAAACTGAAGTTCGTTAGGAACGATCAACTCGTCACGGTCTGTGGAGAACAAGCCTTGATCGTGAGTAACCTGTCATTATCTACTTGTATAGAACCCGAGGAGGTTGTTGGGACCCAGTTCCAAGCACTGTTGGTGAGCAATGAGAATCAATCAGAGAAAGGAATCTCTATTTCCTCATACAAAGATGCTCTCGAAGTGATCAAAAGTAACAATGCAAAAGGATGGGACAACTTGTCATTCCTACTGATAACAAAACAAAGAAGGGTCTTGGTTTTTCTTCAACTTGTACCCAGACTGCTGCTAACGATGAAAGTTTTCATCCCATTCAGGATTTCTTCCACAGTGGAGGTTTCCTTCACCCAGTGCTTCAAACAGGCCATACTATCAACGAGGAGGATCCCTCCGATACGGATGATGAATGGAAGTCCTATCTTAACAAGGACGGCTATATGTCTCAGGAAGAGGTGCCTACGCCATTTTGCTATCCCGCACAGAGTCCGAGATTTATACCCGGGTCAGACGTCGAAATGATATATGGAGATTGTGATCCGGAAGGATGTCGTGCTCCACCAAACTCATTAGAGGAGGACACTTTGATGAAGGACAACTTTGACCACGACTATTATGGCCCAATGGATGGCTTGCCTATCTGGCAGCCGTACCCAGGAGACTTGGGGCAAGAAAATCAGCCGAACAATGAAAATCAGCTGAGCATAATTGAAAAGAATACATGCGTCCCCACCATGTCATGGGATCAACACTCAGGTCATTCAAAAAATATCCAGTACGAGGATGAATTGGAAAAGCTTTTCGGACTAGTATTCATCAATTATGCTTTTCCTGTGGTCAACGTCAGATGACTCCTCTGGTTCCACATAAGTGTTGGATACCTTAGGACAACCAAGTGGAAAATACGAGTATATAGTCAAGTACACTGTTCCTGAGAGCTCTCGTATCAGGCTCGAAGACATCCAGCCAACTGGGTCGGGCGATCTTCCTGAGAGAACAAATACTTTGCAAAATACAACAGAGGAATCCTGCTACGATAACTCTGCCTGGGAGACAGATTCCAATGATCCTGCTCCGCCAAAAATCGGCGTTATTTCTGAAGGCAAATCAAGGAGGGTACCAGACTTTTTGATTCACCAAGGAGTTCGCCGACAATGGATTGCTGTCGATGTTCCGAAGATCGTTCATAAGTCAAAATAATTGTCGTCTTTATCTAAACCTTTCACCCTGCCCAGGTGAACAGATGTTTTGATAGGGCCCGCTTTCTGTAATTATCCCTCTTCGCTTTGCCCAAAGCGACATAGTTTTGTTTTATAGGGCTGTAGTTTCAAGAATTGGCTTGTTCATGAATAAAATAATGTCGTTCTGTAATTTTTGCAGTTATTGCTGTTTTCTCTTTTCGCTTTTTCAGAAAATGGTAATCCTAAAAAACAACTCAATAATAAAAACAAGCAGTTTTTAAAAAAAATATATATATACACTGCACACACTTTTGCCTTCTCTCTATCTCTTCTAAACACGAATCATCACGTCATGCAGATTGCTTGTTTTAAACCCCGTTGAAACATATGATCCGATGCCTTCTCCCGACTTTGAGTTCCCAATATTTGGGGCTGAAGAAGAAGTTAATGACGAAATTCCAGAAGAGATCTCCCGATTACTCAGACAAGAGGAAAGGTCCATTGAACCTCACAAAGAGCCGTTTGAAACTATCAACATGGGTTCAGAGGAAGAGAGAAAAGAAATAAGGATTGGGGCACTGCTCAGTCCAACTGCCAAAGAGAGTCTGACAAAGCTTCTCAGAGAATTTCCCGATGTGTTTGCTTGGTCTTACCAGGACATGCCAGGGTTGGATACCAGCATCGTGGAACATTATTTACCATTGAAATTGGAATGTCCGCCAGTAAAACAGAGGTTAAGACGGACTCACCCAGACATGGCCATCAAAATCAAAGAGGAGGTACAAAAACAGATTGACGCAGGTTTCCTCGCCACATCAGAATATCCTCAATGGTTAGCCAACATAGTACCAGTTCCGAAAAAGGACGGAAAAGTCAGAATGTGTGTCGATTACAGAGATCTAAACAAGGCTAGTCCAAAGGACGACTTTCCCTTGCCGCACATTGACATGCTGGTAGACAGTACAACAAAGTTCAAAGTTATCTCCTTCATGGATGGATTCTCGGGCTATAATCAAATTAAAATGGCGCCAAAAGACATGGAGAAAACTTCGTTCATTACCCCATGGGTTACCTTTTGTTATAAGGTAATTCCGTTCGGGTTGAAGAACGCCGGGGCAACCTATCAAAGGGCCATGACTACTCTTTTTCATGACATGATACATAAGGAAATCGAGGTATATGTCGATGACATGATTGCCAAATCTAAGACAGAAGAGGAGCATGTGACCCACCTGTCAAAACTCTTCGAGCGGCTGAGAAAGTACAAACTCCACTTGAATCCCAACAAGTGCACCTTCGGTGTCCTTTCAGGGAAACTTTTAGGGTTCATCGTCAGCCAGAAAGGAATTGAGGTTGATCCTGACAAGGTCAAGGCCATTCAAGAAATGCCTTCTCCGAAAACTAAAAAATAGGTCAGAGGATTCCTGGGACGTTTGAACTACATCTCCAGATTCACACTCCTCATGACCGCCATGTGTGCGCCGATCTTCAAATTACTCAAAAAGAATCAGGATTGTGTTTGGACAGAGGACTTTCAAACTGCTTTCAACAGTATTAAGGAATACCTGTTGAATCCGCCCATCCTGTCACCTCCAGTGGAAGGAAGACCACTAATCATATACTTAACAGTCTTGGAAGACTTTATGGGTTGTGTACTTGGCCAACAAGACGAAACCAAAAGGAAAGAGTCTTCCATCTACTATCTGAGCAAGAAATTCACTGATTGTGAGACTCGGTATACTATGCTTGAGAAAACTTACTGCGCTTTGGCTTAGGCAGCCAAACGTCTTTGCCAGTACATGATTCGTCACAATACTTGGTTGATCTCCGAAATGGATCCAATCAAGTACGTCTTTGAAAAACCTGCTCTCACGGGAAGAATTGCCCGTTGGCAGAAGTTGTTATCAGAATACGACATCGAATACCATGCTCAAAAAGCCGTTAAAGGGAGTATTTTAGCCGATCATTTGGCTCATCAACCGATTGACGATCAGGAATCAATCGGGTTTGACTTCCCAGACGAAGATGTCATGTATCTAAAAATGAAGAACTGCGATGAACCGCTACCCAGTGAAGGGCCAGAACCAGGTTCCCAATGGGGACTTATCTTTGATGGAGCCGTCAATCATTATGGAAACGGAATTGGGGCAATCATCATAACACCCCAGGGTACCCACATTCCTTTCACTTCCAGACTTACGTTCAACGAGGCCGAATACAAAGCTTGTATCATGGGTCTCGAAGAAGCGATCGACTTAAGGATCAAGAACTTGGGTTTATATGGCGACTCAACCCTGGTTATCAATCAGATCAAAGGAGATTGGAACACTTACCAATTAGGACTGATCCCTTACAAAGATTACGCGAGAAGGTTGTTACCCTTCTTCAACAGAATCGAGTTTCATCATATCCCTCGTGAAGAGAATCACATGGCTGGTGCATTAGCCACCCTCTCTTCCATGATTAGTGTAGGTAAATGGAATGACTTACCGAAGATTGACATAATGCGCCTTGAACAGCCCACTTACATCTTCACGATTGAAGCAGTCATAGACGACAAACCTTGGTATTACGATATCAAATGCTTCCTTCAGAAACAAAAGTACCCACCTGGGGCACTAAGGAAGGACAGAAAAACCCTCAGAAGACTGGCTGGCAGCTTCTTCCTGAGCGGTGATACACTTTATAAGAGAAATTTCGACATGGTCTTGCTCCGATGCTTAGACAGACCAGAAGCCGACATGCTGATAAAAGAAATTGACGAAGGATCCTTCGGCATTCATGCCAATGGACACACAATGGCGAGAAAAATTCTAAGAGTAGGGTACTACTGGTTGACCATGGAATTCGACTACTACAAGTACATGAGAAGGTGTCACAAGTGTCAGATATACTCAGACAAAATTCATGTACCTCCAACGCTTCTCAAAGTTCTCTCTTCCCCATGGCCTTTTTCCATATGGGGAATCAACATGATTGGCATGATCGAACCTAAGGCTTCAAATGGACATTGGTTCATTCTGGTAGCCATCGACTACTTCACCAAGTGGGTCGAAGCAGCGTCATATGCCAATGTGACCCGACAAGTGGTGGTCCGATTTATCAAAAACAATATCATTTGCCGTTATGGTGTTCCGAGCCAGATCATTACAGATAATGGATCTAACTTGAACAATAAGATGATAAAAGAATTGTGCGTAGAGTTCAAGATCGAACACCATAACTCATCTCCCTACTGACCCAAGATGAACGGAGCGGTAGAAGCGGTTAACAAGAACATCAAGAAGATCGTTAAAAAAATGGTTATAACCTACAAAGACTGGCACGAGATGCTACCCTTTGCTCTTCATGGTTATCGCACATCTGTCCGCACTTCAACAAAGGCAACCCCTTTCTCTCTAGTATATGGCATGGAGGCAGTGCTCCCCATAGAAGTAGAGATCCCATCAATTCGGGTATTGATGGAAGCTAAGCTTACAGAAGCTGAATGGTGTCAAAACTCTGAGTTATCTACACAAAAAAAATACAGAGAAACAATCTAATAGAATTGATGGATCTTATCTGTTAGCATGTAAGCAACATTGTTTTTCAGAGAATGACTATAATCAAAATTATCACATTCATACTCTCCCACTTTTTGTCATAAATAAAAAAGGATTAAAACAGTGATGTCCAAGGGTGAAAAACACAGAACTAAAGCTTAAAAAAAACAGAGATTTATTTGTTGTCAGAGGACAGTTTGTCCCAGATTTTCTTCATCATGATCTGAAGATTTTCATTGACAGTATCTTGCTTGTCAAACCTTTCTCTGAAGTTCTTCTGTTCTGTTCTGATTTCATCAACGGCGTCTCCCAGACACATGATAACAGGATCAGAAGTGGAAGCAATCATAGCACTTTCTTTTGCTCTTTTAGCCTCTGCAGCTTCTCGTGCCTTTCTAGCAGCTTGCTCTTCTGCTTCTTTAGCAGCTTTTTCTTCAGCTTCTTTCTGCTTAGCAACTAAGAACTTGAGTACTCTGACTCTTGCTTCAGCTTCTGCTCTCTCCTTAGCTTTTACTAGTTCAGCAGTTATGGTTGTGTTTGAGAAGCTTACAATTCTTGTAAGTTCCATGTCTAGCCATTTTTGAAAACTTTGATAGGCACTCTCAAATTCCATGAGCTTTGTGCTTGTACAAAGTTTCGCTCTTAACCTAGCAAACTTCTTAAGTGCTCTGTCATGAAATTGGCTTGTACATTCTTCAAAGGAAGTTGGAGGTGGAGTATTGTAGACAACCAGAGCGAGGTTGGATTTATCAGAGTTGGTTTCAGATGGTGGTTGCTGAGATAAGTTAATCTCAGTAGCAGCAGGTTCAGGTGGTTGTTGTTGATTGTTACGAGAGGTGACTTCTAGATTGTCAGAGTTCATGAGGTTTTTAGGTAAGATAATTTCTAGAGACTCATAAGAGGTTCCTTCAGAACTAGATTCAGTAATGGGAGCTAGAGATTCAAAGATTTGGTTTGTTGGTTCTAGTTCATTTGGCTGAATTGTTGAGGTAGTTGTTGTTGAAACAATCAGGATTGGGGTAGTTATTGAAGGACTGTTGGTTGATTGATTAGTGGTTGGTAAAGGAATAGAGAAAGATGGAGGTTTAAACCTTACTTGTGGATTGGAGGTAGAGGTGATTGATATAGATGGTGCAGCAACAAATGGATTTGCATCAACTTTATTGATTTTCTCAAGAAGAAGGGCTTCTTTTCTGGAGATTTTAGTTTCATCCTTTTTCTTCTTTTTACCCTCTGCATCCTCTTCAGCAAGCTTCCTCTTACTCCTGGTAATATACTTTGATTGAGGGACAACTTCTCCAATTCTGGATTCTGCTTCTCTCATTATGGCAGTGTAAGAGGCTATTGCTGTTGGATTATCTTCTTTGCGATAGAATGGATAGTTTCCCACTGGATTCCTGATCTTTTTCACCGGGTCAGGAGAAATAGGTGTTGGTTTCACCTCTACATTTGCAATCATCTTCATATGTTTAAGATTTACAGCACTGAAAACTTCTCCAACTCTTTTATTCAGATATTCCATGAAATTTGTTTCCTTGGTCAGATAATCCACTAATCCGCATTCAACCAGGATGTCAGAGATCAGTCTTCCAAAGGGAATGTAGTTGACAATCTTCTTTTCTGGTGAGGCCGTTGTTCTGGTTTTGCGCACCATATCCCTTAAATAGTAGAACAGAATGGAGGGAAGGCACATTTTCTCATGTTTGTGCAGGTAGTACAACATGTGTTTTTTATTTACGTTGGCAAAATTTGTAGCACTCTTTGCCGGTCTTGGATTGATGCATCCAAGAATGATCTTGTGACAGATCCTTAGGTTGTCACGCAAGTTTTTACTTTTGTAGTCCGTTGTTCCTGATTGACAACTCTTGAAGATAGCTTTGTTGATGACTGACTCAAATTTCTCAGTTTTCCCGTACACCCTCTTTCCTTCCAAGAACTTCATTCCTAGTAATTCGGAGATAGATCTTTCAGTGATGATGATTTTTTGCTCCAGAACAAAAGACACCACATGGAATTCGTCTGTACCTACATGTCTCCAGAATTCTTTCACTAGATCATCAAAGCATGGACTTCTCAGTCTATCAAAGTAATTCTTCCACTCTTGAGCGCCCAATTGATCAATTAGGTTAAACCCATTATCAGAAAGGTTGTCGAAATCAACATCTAGCTCTTTCAAAACAGTTAGGTCATTTGCATGTGTCACACATGTCACAGAGCGAGTTCTCTGGGTGACATGGTTTGCATCAATTGAGGGAAGATTTAATGGATCTAAACCAACTGGTTCAGCCGTTGATAGAGTAGTGGTGGGTGTGATTGACGAGGATGGTAGTTCTTGGAAGATTTGAACAGTGTCTTGTTGATGAGTGTTCATCCTTACGGTGGTAAGAAGGAATGAGGATTGATCTTTGAGTTGATTTTGAGGGAGTGATAGATAGAGAGAGAATTAGATGAGAGTTGATTAACGTTTTAGGGTTTGTGAGAAAAAAAATTCTCAAGGGTTTAAAGGACAGATACACTCTTGAGGGGATAAGCTAATAAATGCGATAAACTTGAGTCAATCTCTAGAGAAATGTTGTTCATTTAATTTGAATAGTTAAAGTGACTTAATTTTATTCAAATCACGTGCAAAAATAATTTTCCGAAAATATGACATGTGACAAAATTATCTGAACTTGAGATTTGTTAAGAAAGTGGTTCTGATGAAAAATGCTTTTTCACATGAGATTCTGAAAATGTTTTATTCTGAACAGTATTTTATATTCAGGTGTTTTAAAATGATTAGAAATCTATCTTTAGCTAAGGGTTTTGTGAAAATGTCAGCCCACTGATGGTCTGTATCAATGAATTTTAAGCATAGAATTCCCTTCTGAACATAGTCCCTAATAAAGTGATGTTTTATTTCAATGTGTTTAGCCCTAGAATGCAAAATTAGATTTTTACTTAAGCAGATAGCAACAGTATTATCACAAAAGATAGGAATGTTACTCTCATATATCTGATAGTCTTCCAGCTGATTTTTCATCCATAGCATTTTAGTACTGCATAGGGAAGCCGATATGTATTCTGCTTCAGCTGTTGAGAGAGCAATTGTAGATTGTCTCTTGCTTGACCATGAGATTAAATTGCTTCCTAAGAACTGACAGTTCCCTGATGTGCTCTTTCTTTCTAATCTGTCTCCGGCATAGTCTGCATCGCAGTAACCAGAAAGAGCATACTCTGATGTTTTCTTATACATCAGGCCAAGGTTAGTTGTTCCTTTCAGATACCTTAGAATTCATTTGACAGCGGTTAAATGTGATTCTCTTGGATCTGATTGGAATCTAGCACATAGATGTACACTGAATAATATATCAGGTCTAGAAGTAGTTAGATATAAGAGAGAACCTATCATACCACGATAGAGTTTTTGACAAACCTTAACTCCTGTTTCTTCCTTTCCCATGACACACGTTGGATGCATTGGTGTTTTAGCAATGTTGCAATCTGTCATATTGAACTTCTTCAGAAGTTCTTTTGTGTACTTGGTTTGATGAATGTAAGTGGCCTCTGATCTTTGATCAATCTGAATTCCAAGGAAGAACTTTAGTTCACCCATGAGGCTCATTTCAAATTCGGCCTGCATTAACTTTGAAAATTCTTGACATAGAGAAGAGTTAGCAGAACAAAAAAATAATGTCATCAACATAGAATTGAACAATGAGAATGTTATTCTTATATGTCTTGCAGAAAAGTGTTGTGTCAACCTTTCCTCTGGTGAAATTGTTTTCTAGTAAAAACTTGCTCAATCTTTCATACCAAGCTCTAGGAGCTTGTTTTAAACCATAGAGTGATTTTTTAAGTTTAAAAACAAAGTCTTATTTTTCTGAATTTTCAAAACCAGGAGGTTGTTTGACATAAACTTCTTCTGATATATAACCATTTAAGAATGCGCTCTTAACATCCATTTGATATAGAGTGATGTCATGATTTACTGAAAATGATATTAGCAAACGTATTACTTTAAGTCTTGCAACTGGAGCAAATGTTTCATTGTAGTCAATTCCTTCATGTTGACTGTATCCTTGAGCAATAAGTCGTGCTTTGTTTCTGAGAACTTCTCCTTTTTCATTTAGCTTGTTCCTAAACACCCACTTGGTTCCTATGACATGAACATTCTTGGGTTTAGGAACTAGATCCCAAACATCATTTTTGGAGAACTGGTTGAGTTCTTCTTCCATAGCCAGAACCCAGTCTTTGACCATGAGAGCTTCTTCAATTGTGGCTGGTTCTATCAATGATACTAGTCCTACAAATGTTTCTTCTGATGGTCTAAAGGCTGATCTGGTCCTGATATGAGCATCTTTATTACCCAGAATTAGTTCCTCAGGATGTGATGTGGACAGTCTTCTTCTTCGTTGAGATGGGGTATTTGGAGTTACTTCAGTGGTTTCTAGTGTAGGATCTTGTTGTTCTTTGACTTCCTCTACCTTTTCCTTAGATTCGTAGAATCTGATTTCTAAATCTGCAAGTTTCTCAACTAGCTCTGACTTTTCTGAGTCAGGCTTGTCATTGAATCTAACATGAATGGATTCCTCCACAATTCTTAATTCTATGTTGTAAACTCTGTAGCCTTTCGAGCGTTTAGAGTATCCCAACAACAGACACTTCTGTGCTTTGGAATCAAATTTGCTAAGATTCTCTTTAGTGTTAAGCATAAAACAGACACATCCAAACGGATGAAAATAAGAAATGTTGGGTAATTTATTCTTCCACAATTCATATGGAGTTTTATTCAAGATAGGTCTTATAGAGATTCTAGTTTGAATATAGCATGGTGTGTTGATTTCTTCTGCCCAGAAATGTTTAGCTATGTCAGTTTCTTGGATCATGGTGCGAGCCATTTCTTGCAAAGTTTGATTCTTTCTTTCTACAACTCCGTTTTGTTGTGGAGTTCTAGGGGAAGAAAAATCGTGAGATATTCCATGTGAATCAAAAAGTTCCTCAAAGTTTTTATATTCAAATTCTCCACCATGATCACTCCTCACTCTGACTATTTTACAATTTTTCTCATTTTGTACTTGAGTGCAGAAGGAAGCAAACAGACAATGTGATTCATCCTTGTGTTTTAAGAATTTTACCCATGTCCATCTGCTGTAGTCATCAACGATGACTAGTCCATAGTTCTTACCATTGAGAGAAGCCGTTTTTACAGGATCAAACAGATCAATGTGAAGAAGTTCCAACGGTCTAGAGGTGGAAACAAAAATTTTAGCTTTGAAAGAGGTTTTTGAAAACTTTCCTTTCTGACATGCTTCACAAAGAGCATCTGAAGAATATTTCAGATTTGGCAAGCCTCTAACAAGACCAAGCTTGTTAAGCTGAGAGATTCTTCTCAGACTGACATGGCCAAGACGTCTGTGTCAGACCCATTGCTCTTTGTTTACAGAAAGAAGACATTTTACATTTTGATGTTTTAAATCAGATAACTTAATTTTGTAAGTGTTGTTTTTCCTCTTTCCGTTGAATAGGACAGATCCATCCTTCTGACTTATAGCTTTACTACTGTCGCTAAGTTGGCTTATTGACAACAGATTATGCATTAGACCTTCTACTAACATAACATTTCTAATGGAAGGAAGCTTACCATTTCCAACGGTTCCGGAGCCAATGATTCTTCCTTTCTGATTTCCTCCGAAACCGACAATGCCTCCAGGTTTAAGTTTCAGATCTTGGAACATAAGCCTTTCTCCCGTCATGTGTCGCGAGCACCCACTGTCCAGTTACCATGACTGGTGTTTCAATGGAGCTATTAAGGATATCTGCAACATAAATTATCTTGTTTTTAGGTACCCATTTTGTGGGTCCTTTCGCATTAGTTTTTCTAAAGGTTCTGACCCCTTTAGATTTCCTTACGTTAGCAAAATGGTGTGGAGTTTGTGCATAGTATTTGTGTTTGGAGTACTTCTTCAGTGGATATATTCGCGTGATCCTAGAGTTTGAACCTTTTGGTTCTTAATGCTTAAGATTAGTACCAGAGGGAATAAACTGTTTGGACAGAGGTATTATTTTGATGTTTTTGGCTTCATCATATGGTTGAGATGGTCCTGAATATCCTAGACCTCTACTGCCATTTCTACTGACTCCATAGATCAGTGAATCCATTTAGCTTCTATCTACGCTTTTGGCAAGAAATTTTTTAAATGCGTTATCATATTTGTCTTCTTTACTAGTGTTAGATGAGTTTGAGACCATTTCTTCTTCTACCTTAGATAATTTACATTTCAGTACATAATTTGAGTTTTCTAAGACAAATATTTTCTCATTTTGCTTAGAGATGATTTTCTTACTTTTAGTAAGACCTTCTGAAGAAACTATAAAACTCTTTTTCAGGATTTTGAATTTGGTTTGAAGATTTTGATATCTTTTGATAAGTTCAGTTAATCCTAATTCAAGTTCAGACCATGATAAGGAAGAAAGTACCTCTCTTTCATCGTCGGAGTCTGATAGTTCTTCCTCTGACGAGTTGCTTCTGGTTTCTGCCATGAATGCCATGTTGACCCGACTTTCATCAGCATCATCTTCAGATTCTGAGTCATCCCAGGTTGCCATGAGACCCTTTTTGGTTTTCCTAGGTCTTTCTTCTTTCTTGGCCTTTGGACAGTCATATTTGAGATATCCAGGTTCTTTGCATTCAAAACACGTAACATCTTTTCCATAGTTTCTTCTTTGACCAGATGTGGATTCGAATCTTCTCCTTGGTCCTTTGAACTTGTTCCTTCTGTACTTCCAAAGTTGACTTATCTTCCTTGATATGAGTGATATATCGTCTTCTTCTGAATCTTCTTCAGATTCTTCCATCTCTTCTTCTGCCTGATACGCCTTCTTCTTTTCTGGCTTTGCTTTTAGTGCAATGGATTTGTTTTTCTTCTGAGGTTCATCTCCTTGAAGCTCTATTCAATGACTTCTTAAAGAACTGATAAGTTCTTCAAGACTGATATTATTCAAATCCTTTGCAACTTTTAAGGCAGTCACCATTGGTCTCCATTTTGCTAGAAGACTCCTGATGATTTTCTTGACATGATCAACAGTAGAATATCCTTTGTTTAGAACTCTGAGTCCAGCAACAAGCATTTGAAACCTTGAGAACATGGTTTCAACAGACTCATCTTCTTCCATTTTAAAGACTTCGTATTTCTGGATTAGCGCAAGAGCCTTTGTCTCCTTGACTTGAGCATTTCCTTCGTGAGTCATACGAAGAGAGTCAAAGATGGATTTTGCAGTTTCTTTGTTTGTGATTTTCTCATACTCGGTATAAGAAATTACGTTCAACAGAATGGTTCTTGCTTTGTGATGATTTTTGTAGATTTTCTTCTGAGCATCTGTAAACTCACTTCTTTCAATCTTTTTACCTACAGAATCTACTGGATGACTATAGCCATCAAGTACTAGATCCCATAGATCTAGATCAAATGATAAGAAATAACTTTCAATTCTATCTTTCCAATAGTCAAACTTTTCACCATCAAAGATAGGAGGTTTTGCAGTGTAAGATTCTCTTTCAATGACATTTGTTTCAGAAGTTAATGGTGGTGGTGTAGTCATTGTTTTTCACACTTGGATCGGTACTGAACACTGTTAAGTGCTTAATAAAAATTCAATCTTTTTATCACTTCAGAACCGGAGCTCTGATGCCAATTGAAGGTGTGAAAAACACAAGAAAGGGGGGTTTGAATTGGTTTTTAAAAAATAATTGTTTCTTTTGAGTAACTTTCTTGTTAAAAACTTTTTCCCTTTTTCTAAAGAACAACGGCTTAGTTAAACAAAAAGATATAAACACATTATGTTTATACTAGTTCACTTGAGAATCTCTCAAGTTAGTCTAGTCCACCCGCCAAGGTGATTTTGCCTCTCTCAACGAGGTCTTAATCCACTATTCAACAAAATAGTACACTGCACGAGCTACACAGCTGGTGACTAACAATAACGTCTAGAACCCACACGTTCTAGACTTCTCAAGTAATCCAACCACACAGGTCTTACTCAAGGCACAACCTCTAAGACACTCGTCCTAGACTTCTCAAGAGATCTAATCACTAAGACTCTCTTAAGGAATACAACTTTAAGTTCTAACATAATGAGTTTACAGAGAATTGCTTCTTATCAAGCTGATAACGTACACAAGCTTTTAGACCAGAAAAGACTTCAGAAAGAATGGAGTTCGAAAGTATTATCGTTGTTCGTATATATATTTCTTTCTTCAAGTCTTTGAGCTTCCTTTTATAGCCGAGTGAAAAGAGCCGTTGAAATGAAATCATGATAGCCAAGTAGGCTTACAGCTTGGAAGCGTGAGGACAGGTACAAAATCTTCTGAATGCGGCGCGTCCTGTCTGTGTCAAATTGTCTTGTTTGTATTTTGTAACACCCCAATTCCCTTCGCGAATAAATAATACAAATAACTGAGACATTTTCCTCCACTTAGACATTTTCGTCCTCGAAAATATAACTGAGACGAACCACTCCGAATACGACTCTCGCATCCGACCAACAAACTATCAGGCCTACCAAAGGCATACACGAATAACACAAACTGACAACCCACCTTGCTAACAACAGCTAAAACAACGACACGACAACGACGACAACTACAACGACAAGATGCAAAGCCCATACAATGCACTTGACGACCAACTCACGACTCAAAGAATCCACAAGTTACGAACACACACAGGTTCCCTCTTGAACCGAAACACAACAAGAACACAAGTTCCATGACCCAACATCGTTTCAACAACCTCTACATAACCAGAATACCAACATCCTTGTCACACCACATTATTACAACAATTCTACGATTCCCCAATCGACCATATAACCAAGACATCCATCTACATAGTAGCCCATGAATAATAGCTAAACCTTTCACCTATCACTTCCATTCTGAAACATCCAATGGTTCCATCATTCTTACATATTTCCAACATTCAACCTACAAACTCTTACAAGTCACGCACTCATATATGAATTATGCCACCTCACGCTTCCGTTGCACACTCTGATTACTCGTAACCATCAAAACTATCAATTTCACATCCAAAGTCTAACTCTTTCTCATATTAGCCAAAAATCACTGTTCACTACTAATATATCCAACCTCACACTCTACTGTGTTACCTCACACACCAGACACAAGTCTCAAAACTGGTCCAATCATTTCAATTCTCTGACCATCAAAACAGACATGCATAACAACTTTCGACTTAACTTTTCAGGCACAACCTTAGCTTTTCCCGAAGGGTAATCCAAGCCAAATTCATAACTCGTCACGAATTCCAACCTTCCTCGTTGTCTCATACTCTATTCCTTCATACCAAACAAGCACTCTAAACTCTTGTGATTACCAAACACTTCGAACCTAGAACCTTAAAGATAATACCTCCAAATTTTCCAACCCAATACAACCGCGACTAATTCCAAATCCTGAATAGTATAGATCCTTTTATGAATCCTCAATTATCGTAAAGCATAAGCCACGACTTTACCCTCTTGCATTAACACAATGACTAAACTTATCAAGGACACATCATAACACCTCACAAACGGTTTATCAGGATCACACAGAATTAAAATTGAAGCCGTAGATAAATTCTACTTCAGCTATCTGAAACTTTCCTCACAATGAACATCTCAAATAAATGACTTACCTTTTGCAAGTCAACTGAGATACCAGAAGTACGAACTTAGCAAAGTCACCAATAACCAGCGGTAACAACCAACTAAAGTCCAAAAATTTCTAATTTCCTTAACCAACTTCAGAACCTCTCATTGTAGAACTGCATCTACTTCCGATGGGTCCATTAACATAACCAAGAAAACTAACCTTTTCAACCAAAATTCTCACTTGAATAACTTCACATAAAACTTCGTCTCCTTTCAACACTTGTAATTCAATTCTCAAACACTATACCTGTTCTTTCTCTGAGTTTATAACAAATCCGAATATCCTCAATCAAAGCCACTACGAACTTATCCAATTAAATATAGAATATACGATTCCTCTACTCCATAAATAATACAGACGCATTACTATGACCGAACAACATCACTGCACCTTGTAATGCCCAACCAAATTCCAAAAGATGTAAATTCTTAAAGCTTTTGCAAAATTTTCACTGGGTAACTGGTTACTCATATACAAGCTTAACCAAGTAAATTACACCTATCCCGATAACAAACATAACCAGTCACATCAAATTGATCAAATCCTCAACTCACACAATTCACCACTCTTATCAAACATTCCATACACTTTCAACTCCACTCAAACTCACCCATACCATTCCAGTCATCTGTTCATGAAAGTGGACACTTTCTCTCCATCATTATCGTATTCAACTGTTAGTAATCCATACACAATTTCTTCTCTTAATAGTCCAAATTCCATAAATTCCAACTTGTATCAACAACGAACCAAAAATAATTCTCAAACGCGATGTTACATCCACCCACAAGGGTTTCCTCACAATCTCTATTAATGCCTTACAACTCCAAAGACTCCGAACTCACCAGAACTCCAAGGTTTTGTTTCCCATAGTCTCAATACCATTATACTTGTTATTCCATTCTATCATCCTTCCTTTTCTTACCAACAATACTGGAGCTCTCTAAGATAACACCTTAATGTTCCATCCAAAAACACATCTGAAAACTATGCCCAACTGACGGACATCACTGTGACTTCCTGCCAATTTCCAGAACACTACCATCGTAGACAAAACAAACATCTTATTCCCGTCTACTAATAGTTTCCTACATACTAAGCAGATATAAGCCTCAACTATTCACCTTCGTCTGATGAAGTTCAATCTCTACTCTCTGAGAAGCAGTCCTTAAATAAAACCCAATCATTCTCTCTCCATGACTTCCCAACTTGACCAACATACCAAAACCTCTAATCCATTTCATTTTCCGATATTAGCATCTTCATCGACTCATCAAAACAATCCGTAATCATTTTCTTAAATTCCAAACAACTCATTTCACACACTATTAAAGCCGGAAAGAGACGTCTATTCCATCCAACATAATTCCCATCTGCTATCAACAAGAGATTAAGGGTGATCAGCTCCTCAATTTGTCAATACACAGCCGACAATCATGATGGGGCATAAACTGTCTTTACCAAACTATAATAGCATTCCTTACATCCTGTGCACAAAACTACCCAAGGCACAAATCCTTAGTTGACATAATCCTTGCCTCTGCATCCCTTCTGGAACCAGGAGCCACACTGTCCAAAGAGCACTAACAATCTAGCAATTCACAACTCACAGAGCCAACGCTCCACACCTGAAGTAACATGGAGAAGTACCGGCTTCTCCCCCACTTATCTCAATCTAAATCCTGCAGACAAAGGACTAGAAAACCAGAAAGTACTGACAGTGTTCCACACACATATCACGTACTAAGAAACAAACAACAAAGACAATATACAACTGTCATACCAACTGACTCAACAACTTGGCCGGACGGACCGACCTGCTCTGATACCACTAATGTAACACCCCAATTCCCTTCGCGAATAATAATACAAATATAAATCAGAGTAATTAAAATTTTATTTTTCTGAGAGAAAACAGGGATGTCACACTTAAAGAAAGAAAATACAATCCCTACTCATAATTTTTGATACATAACACAGACAATTGAATACCCTCAAGCGGAAATTTTTTCCATATAAAAGGAAAGGTCAATTATGGAATAAAGCGGAAGATCCATAACCGACTTGTTTTACAAAATAAATTATTTTATAACGTCAAAGTACATATACAAAAGTAATACAAAATATATTCAACAATTATATACATATATAACATAATCGTTTCCCGACTCCCGTGCTACGTACTAGAGTAGACAGACGACAAAGGACGGAGGACTAATCTCCACAAAAGCCTCCAAGACACTAATCTGCAATTGCCTCATAGAGCAATAAACCACAGCAGAAGGGTGAGAAATAACAACTAAATCAAGATTGCATAATAATATGCAAACAATTAAAAATTCACATGCATAGTTATTCTCACCACATCATCGCATATTAACACATATATCATGCCACATATACATAACATAAACCAATTATACTAACATAATCACATATTCACACATAAGGCACACCATAGTCATAACATATAGAAACACACCACCACATCACATAGCACATGCCTACACATAAGACATATTATCCACAACCAATGCATTTATCGCACATGCACATCAATTCACCAATTCACACATAAATCTCAACACATAATCAATCCATTTATGATTTTCCACACAAAATGCATCCATTCACAATTCTCACACATAATCAAATCATCCATGATTTATGCAAATGCACAGAGACCTACACAACGACTCTATGCAATGCATATACGGTACCATCCATCCATCATCTCAACACTAGTTCACTCAGGAACTATTGGAACCATCGCTCGTTACTTAATGTAACTCCCCGTCGGGCATATGAGGTTCCCCGTCGCTTTCGGTCCTCTTATTTTTAAGGCTCTCGATCCAAACAGATCACTTTCACTCCTCTTATTTTTAAGGCTCACGACGATTATGGATTGCTTTCGGTCCTCTTTGTATAAGGCTCACAATCCGATCGCTCACACCCCACACGGGCACACGATCGTCTATAACCATCACTTTCGGTCCTCTCGGTATAAGGCTCACGATGTTATAGCAGATTCCCTCTGGAATCGATTCATCGCTCACACCCCACAAGGGCACATGACATCAACAACATGCATATCATGATGCTTGGCATACAATGACTCATGACATTCATATGCACACATATACACATCCATTATCATGCATTTATCATCAAATACAACACATTGCATTTACTTGTCCTTAGGCCACAAACCATCATCACAACATGTCATCACATGCATTCACATCATATAACATCACATAAGTCACACAGTATCCATATCAAAAGCACATTGCATGATACGCATCAATTACACATAATTAATATGGTAAAAGTCGACAAAACGACACTATTCCAAATTCCCGACATAATTTAATCGGCCAACAATCTCGAAATCATTTTAATAAAAATAACATTTCATTAGCTTTCCAACAATATAAAGAACGTTCAAAACGGATAATCTGATCAAAAGTTACGAACTTAACAAGAAAAGTAATCGCGAAAAGACAACATTTTGCACACCTGATGGCCATACGCGTATTGCCCTGAGCCATACGGGTATTGCCTTGCTCACTCGCCCATCCATACGTGTATTGCCCAAAGTGATACGCGTATGGGCAGAGACTTATTTTTCCCCAAAAAGTCCACTAAAAATCCAATACCCGTATTGCCTCACTCCATACGCGTACTGCCCACTCCCATACGCGTATTCCACACATTCCTTCCTTGCCATACGCGTATTGCCTTGACCAATACGCGTATTGCCCTTATTCCTTCATTTCCATACGTGTATTGCGTTGACCAATACGCGTATTGCCCTGAGTGATACGCGTATGGGCAGTGGAAAACCAGAATTTTTCCTGCATAAATTTTTCTGCGAATTTTCCCCCAAAAATCCCATTTTTCATCCCCAAATCCATTTTTAACAGCAAAACAAGTACCAGCAATTATTCCTAAACACAGGCTAATCATACAACACGATATATATCGATTTCTACTAATTATTCATCAATTTATCAATAAGGTAAACATTGTAAAAACAACCAAAACATATACACAAACAACACATATACATATACAAACAAGATATAATTGAAACTTCTCACCCTTACCCGATTAATCGCGCTTGAAACGGACGAATCTTCGATTTTCCTCTCTTTCCCTCTTCTCCCTTTCTTTCCTCTTCTTTTCCTTCTTTCCTTTCTCTTTTCTCTCTTTTTCTCTCAAAATTCTATTTTATGAAAAATATACCCAAGCAAAAGACCAAAATACCCCTCAGCTCAAATATCTCGCAAACGCTCTCAAAATGCGATAAAACATAACAAGAATGATGAAATATATTTCAGGAAATAAAAGTTGAAAACAAACTATAATTTAATGCAAATATTTTATTTATCAGAGAAACTAACCAATTAACTCAATTAGCAGGTAAAATACAATACATTCACTCATTTCACAATATTTACATAAATGGAATAAATAAATACAATTAAACAAATCGGGGCGTTACAACTCTCCCCCACTTAGACATTTTCGTCCTCGAAAATATAACTGAGACGAACCACTCCGGATACGACTCTCGCATCCGACCAACAAACTATCAGGCCTACCAAAGGCACACCACGAATAACACAAACTGACAACCCACCTTGCTAACAACAGCTAAAACAACGACACGACAACGACGACAACTACAACGACAAGATGCAAAGCCCATACAATGCACTTGACGACCAACTCACGACTCAAAGAATCCACAAGTTACGAACACACACAGGTTCCCTCTTGAACCGAAACACAACAAGAACACAAGTTCCACGACCTAATATCATTTCAACAACCTCTACATAACCACAATACCAACATCCTTATCACACCACATTATTAAAACAATTCTACGATTCCCCAATCGACCATATAACCAAGACATCCATCTACATAGTAGCCCATGAATAATAGCTAAACCTTTCACCTATCACTTCCATTCTGAAACGTCCAATGGTTCCATCATTCTTACATATTTCCAACATTCAACCTACGAACTCTTACAAGTCACACACTCATATATGAATTATGCCACCTCACGCTTCCGTTGCACACTCTGATTACTCGTAACCATCAAAACTATCAATTTCACATCCAAAGTCTAACTCTTTCTCATATTCGCCAAAAATCATTGTTCACTGTTAATATATCCAACCTCACACTCTACTGTGTTACCTCACACACCAGACACAAGTCTCGAAACTGCTCCAATCATTTCAATTCTCTGACCATCAAAACAGACATGCATAACAACTTTCGACTTAACTTTTCAGGCACAACCTTAGCTTTTCCCGAAGGGTAATCCAAGCCAAATTCATAACTCGTCACGAATTCCAACCTTCCTCTTTGTCTCATACTCTATTCCTTCATACCAAACAAGCACTCTAAACTCTTGTGATTACCAAATACTTCGAACCTATAACCTTAAAGATAATACCTCCAAATTTTCCAACACAATACAACCGCGACTAATTTCAAATCCTGAATAGTATAGATCCTTTTATGAATCCTCCATTATCGTAAAGCATAAGCCACGACTTTACCCTCTTGCATTAACACAATGACTAAACTTGTCAAGGACACATCACAACACCTCACAAACGGTTTATCAGGATCACACAGAATTAAAATTGAAGCCGTAGACAAATTCTACTTCAGCTCTCTGAAACTTTCCTCACAATGAACATCTCAAATAAACGACTTACCTTTTGCAAGTCAACTGAGATACCAGAAGTACGAACTTAGCAAAGTACCCAATAACCAGCGGTAACAACCAACTAAAGTCCAAAAATTTCTAATTTCCTTAACCAACTTCGGAACCTCTCATTGTAGAACTGCATCTACTTCCGACGGGTCCATTAACATAATCAAGAAAACTAACATTTTCAACCAAAATTCTCACTTGAATAACTTCACATAAAACTTCGTCTCCTTTCAACACTTGTAATTCAATTCTCAAACACTCTACATGTTCTTTCTCTGAGTTTATAACAAATCCGAATATCCTCAATCAAAGCCACTACGAACTTATCCAATTAAATATAGAAGATACGATTCCTCTACTCAACAAATATTACAGATGCATTACTATGACCGAACAACATCACTGCACCTTGTAATGCCCAACCAAATTCCAAAAGATGTAAACTCTTAAAGCTTTTGCAAAATTTTCACTGGGTAACTGGTTACTCATATACAAGCTTAACCAAGTAAATTACAGCCTATCCCGATAACAAACATAACCAGTCACATCAAATCATCAAAGCCTTAACTCACACAATTCACCACTCTTATCAAACATTCCATACACTTGCAACTCCACTCATACTCACCCAAACCATTCCAGTCATCCGTTCATGAAAGTGGACACTTGCTCTCCATCGTTATCGTATTCAAATGTTAGTAATCCATACACAATTTCTTCTCTTAACAGTCTAAATTCAATAAATTCCAACTTGTATCAACAACCAACCAAAAAGAATTCTCAAACGCGATGTTACATCCACCCACAAGGGTTTCCTCAGAATCTCCATTAATGCCTTACAACTCCAAAGACTCCGAACTCACCAGAACTCTAAGTTTTTGCTTCCCATAGTCTCAATACCATTATACTTGTTATTCCATTCTATCATCCTTCCTTTTATTACCAACAATACTGGAGCTCTCTAAGACAACACCTTAATGTTCCATCCAAAAACACATCTGAAAACTATGCCCAACTGACGGACATCACTGTGACTTCCTGCCAATTTCCATAACACTACTATCGCAGACAAAACAAACATCTTATTCCCGTCTACTAAGAGTTTACTATATACTTAGCAGATATAAGCCTCAACTATTCACCTTCATCCGATGAAGTTCAATCTCTACTCTCTGAGAAGCAGTCCTTAAATAAAACCCAATCATTCTCTCTCCATGACTTCCCAACTTGACCAACATACCAAAACCTCTAACCCATTTCATCTTTCGATATTAGCATCTTCATCAACTCATCAAAACAATCCGTAATCATTTTCTTAAATTCCAAACAACTCATTTCATACACTATCAAAGCCGAAAAGACACGTCTATTCCATCCAACATAATTCCCATCTGCTATCAACAAGAGATTATGGGTGATCAGTTCCTCAATTTGTCAATAGACAGCCGACAATCATGATGGGGCATAAACCGTCTTTACCAAACTATAATAGCATTCCTTACATCCTGTGCACAAAACTACCCAAGGCACAAATCCTTAGTTGACATAAGCCTTGCCTCCGCATCCCTTCTGGAACCGGGAACCACACTGTCCAAAGAGCACTTACAATCTTGCAATTCACAACTCACTGAGCCAACGCTCCACACCTGAAGCAACATGGAGAAGTACCAGCTTCTCCCCCACTTATCTCAATCTAAATCCTGCAGACAAAGGACTAGAAAACCATAAACTATTGACAGTGTTCCACACACATATCACGTACTAAGAAACAAACAACAACGACAATATACAACTGTCA
The DNA here is from genome assembly GCA_022829125.1 of Lathyrus tuberosus. Taxonomy (NCBI): domain Eukaryota; kingdom Viridiplantae; phylum Streptophyta; class Magnoliopsida; order Fabales; family Fabaceae; genus Lathyrus; species Lathyrus tuberosus. The sequence goes on from JALAZF010000120.1 coordinate 6,367,554, forward strand.
TACCAACTGACTCAACAACTTGACCGGACGGACCGACCTGCTCTGATACCACTAATGCAACACCCCAATTCCCTTCGCGAATAAATAATACAAATATAAATCAGAGTAATTAAAAATTTATTTTTCCGACAGAAAACAGGGATGTCACACTTAAAGAAAGAAAATACAATCCCTGCTCATAATTTTTGGTACATAACACAGACAATTGAATAGCCTCAAGGGGAAACTTTTTCCATATAAAAGGAAAGGTCAATTATGGAATAAAGCGGAAGATCCATAACCGAATTGTTTTACAAAATAAATTGTTTTATAACGTCAAAGTACACATACAAAAGTAATACAAAATATATTCAACAATTATATACATATATAACATAATCGTTCCCCGACTCCCGTGCTACGTATCAGAGCAGACAGACGACAAAGGACGGAGGACTAATCTCCACAAAAGCCTCCAAGACACTAATCTGCAATTGCCTCATAGAGCAATAAACCACAGCAGAAGGGTGAGAAATAACAACTAAATCAAGATTGCATAATAATATGCAAACACATAAAAATTCACATGCATAGTTATTCTCACCACATCATCGCATATTACCACATATATCATGCCACATATACATAACATAAACCAATTATACTAACATAATCACAAATTCACACATAAGGTACACCATAGTCATAACATATAGAAACACACCACCACATCACATAGCACATGCCTACACGTAAGACATATTATCCACAACCAATGCATTTATCGCACATGCACATCAATTCACCAATTCACACATAAATCTCAACACATAATCAATCCATTTATTATTTTCCACACAAAATGCATCCATTCACAATTCTCACACATAATCAAATCATCCATGATTTATGCAAATGCACAGAGACCGACACAACAACTCTATGCAATGCATATGCGGTACCATCCATCCATCATCTCAACACTAGTTCACTCAGGAACTATTGGAACCATCGCTCGTTACTTAATGTAACTCCCCGTCGGGCATACGATGTTCCCTGTCACTTTCGGTCCTCTTATTTTTAAGGCTCACGATCCAATCAGATCGCTTTCAGTCCTCTTATTTTTAAGGCTCACGATCCAATCAGATCGCTTTCAGTCTTCTTATTTTTAAGGCTCACGACGTTTATGGATTGCTTTCAGTCCTCTTTGTATAAGGCTCACAATCTGATCGCTCACACCCCACACGGGCACACGATCGTCTATAACCATCGCTTTCGGTCCTCTCGGTATAAGGCTCACGATGTTATAGAAGATTCCCTCTGGAATCGATTCGTCGCTCACACCCACAAGGGAACACGACATCAACAACATGCATATCATGATGCTTGGCATACAATGAGTCTTGACATTCATATGCACACATATACACATCCATAATCATGCATTTATCATCAAATACAACACATTGAATTTACTAGTCCTTAGGCCACAAACCATCATCACAATATGTCATCACATGCATTCACATCATATAACATCACACAAGTCATACAGTATCCATATCAAAAGCACATTGCATGATACGCATCAATTACACATAATTAATACGGTAAATGTCGACAAAACGACACTATTCCAAATTCCCTACATAATTTAATCTGCCAATAATCTCGAAATCAGTTTAATAAGAAAGAAAATTTCATTAGCTTTCCAACGATATAAAGAACGTTCAAAACAGATAATCAGATCAAAAGTTACGGACTTAACAAGAAAAGTAATCGCGAAAAGACAACATTTTGCACACCTGATGGCCATACGCGTATTGCCCTGAGCCATACGCGTATTGCCTTGCTCACTCGCCCATCCATATGCGTATTGCCCAAAGTGATACGCGTATGAGCAGAGACTTATTTTTCCCCAAAAAGTCCACTAAAAATCCAATACGCGTATTGCCTCACTCCATACGCGTACTGCCCACTCCCATACGCGTATTCCACACATTCCTTCCTTGCCATACGCGTATTGCCTTGACCAATACGCGTATTGCCCTTATTCCTTCATTGCCCTACGCATATTTCCTCGACCAATACGCGTATTGCCCTGAGTGATACGCGTATGGGCAGTGGAAAACCATAATTTTTCCTGCATAAATTTTTCTGCGAATTTTCCCCCAAAAATCCCATTTTTCATCCCCAAATCCATTTTTAACAACAAAACAAGTACCAGCAGTTGTTCCTAAACACAGGGTAATCATACAACACAATTTATATCGATTTCTACTAATTATTCATCAATTTATCAATAAGGAAAACATTGTAAAAACAACCAAAACATATACACAAACAACACATATACATATACAAGCAAGATATAATTGAAACTTCTCACCCTTACCCGATTAATCGCGCTTGAAACGGACGAATCTTCGATTTTCCTCTCTTTCCCTCTTCTCCCTTTCTTTCCTCTTCTTTTCCTTCTTTCCTTTCTCTTTTCTCTCTTTTTCTCTCAAAATTCTATTTTATGAAAAATATACCCAAGCAAAAGACCAAAATACGCCTCAGCTCAAATATCTCGCAAACGCTCTCAAAATGCGATAAAACATAACAATAATGATGAAATATATTTTAGGAAATAAAAGTTGAAAAGAAATTATAATTTAATGCAAATATTTTATCTATCAGAGAAACTAACCAATTAACTCAATTAGCAGGTAAAATACAATAAATTCACGCATTTCACAATATTTACATAAATGGAATAAATAAATACAATTAAACAAATCGGGGCGTTACATATTTCGCACAGTCTTCGAAAATTTTAACGTTGTAATGTGGTACAGCTGTACAGTGTGGTAGATTTTCTTGGTTTCTCGACTTCAGAGGTTTTGTTTGTGAGCGTGAGTAGGAATGGAAAACATTGTATGGTTCTTGTGATTATCAAGTCTTTGAATCATCAGCTCTGCGCTTCCAGAATCTTCAGAACTTGTCTTTTGAACCTTGTTTTCTAAATCCACTTTCTTCATATCTAGAGGCTTCTGATGTTAATTTGATTAAGCATGAGTGGAATCTTTATAGCAGAATATCTGATGCTTCAAGTCTTCCATTGATTGAAGAAGTCCATTAGGAATCAGTCTTCAGAACTTCAGTACTTGGTCTTTAAGAGCGTTATCCTTTTCTGCTTTAAGTCTTCCGAATCTTTAGAGCCTGTCTTCGGAGTCTTCAGAACTTCTTGTTTGAAAATCGTGAGGCTTCAGGAATTTGACTTTGTTCCATCAGAACCATTGTCTCATCTTCGAATTGAGTTCTGTTCTTCGAAGCATCTTACATTAAGCATTACGCTAAATTACGGAAGCAGAACCTGTTTGCTAGGTTCTCACACATAACAACATTAGTTGCACAAAATTGTTCATACAAATATTCATCTGTTATCATCAAAACTTAGAGATAATATTGCAGAACCAAATCTTGTTCTCACAAATGTCTTCCTGCAGAGAGATTTTTTATTTCCTCTGAGGAGATGTTGGTATTTTGTGTGCCTTAATCAAAGTCTAAGTTTGAAGCTAAAAGTTGACTCTACTTAAGGAGATCATTATACAAAGCCTAAGAGGAGGCTGGAAAGAATTGATTCTTCTGGGAAAGTTTTTATTTGTCTTGTATAAAGCCCAAGATTGAGGATGAAGAATACAGACTCAACAAGAGAGTGATTTATCTGTCTTGTACAAAGCCCAAGATTGAGGCTAAAAAAATAATTGACTCTTTTAGGGAATATTTAGTCTGTCTTGTACAAAGCCCAAGATTGAGGCTAAAAGTTATTGACTCAGCTGGAAAATATTTTATCTGTCTTGTACAAAGCCCAAGATTGAGGCTAAAAAGAATTGACTCCATTGGGGAGAGGTTTTATCTGTCTTGTATAAAGCCCAAGATTGAGGCTAAAAATGCTGAGGGATGATCATTATACAAAGCCTAAGAGGAGGCTGGTTGGGAAATTTCTTATATGAAGCCTAAGGGGAGGCTAACGTCTACTGAGGATTATTGAGATCCAGAGACAGGTCCAAATTGGGGAATCAACTCTTGTTGAGGGTTGCAGAAGAGTTGAAATATCATAATCCTTGAGGATCTGATTGAGGTTTATTGATAGTAATTTGACCCTAGCTGGGAAATTTAAAGTGAGAGTTTAAAGATTGAGTTTTGAAACCTGTGGAGGTTTTAACTCTGTTGAAAATTGATGAAATGACCAGGATTTTTCCTGTGCTTTAAGGAAACTTGAGGGTTTCTTTGAGATCCAAAAGGAGGTGAGCCTGTCCAAGTCTATTGGCATGAGAAGGTTGATCTTTGTGTGATGCCCAAGAGGAGGCTGATATTTTAAGGGATGAGAAATCAACCCTAAGTTGGTCTGATGTTTTGAATCTTTAGAGTACTGCTCTAACAAATGATGACTAGGTTCTGTCCTATACCTGTAGGAGGTCTTTTGGGTCCTTGTACTAAGCCCAAGAGGAGGCTGAGAACTTCTAAGAAGCCTGAGGGTCCTTGTATAAAGCCCAAGAGGAGACTAGGGATGCTTTTAGGAAGCCTGTGGGTCCAAATCTAAGAAAAGTTCAAGAAAGGTTTCACCGGGAATAATCCTTTCTTTAGTGAATAGTTCTAGAGTTTGAAGAAATTCAAGAGAGGTTTCACCGGGAATAAATCCTCTCTAGGGAAATGAATTTCTTGTACAGATTTCTAAATAGTGACAGTCTTGAGAAAAGTTTCACCTCGAATAATTCCTTTCTCTATTCCATATTGTATAAGCCTAAGAGGAGGCAAGACTGTATCTGGAATTTCCTACGGAGAACTAGTTTTGACTGTGTTGAAAGAGTGACCACTGGCTTGATCTAATCCTAGACCTAATTTCCGAGGGAAACTCTAAGCAAGTATATAAACATATATATATATATATATAAATGAAATATATATAAGCAAGTATAAAAAAAAGCTGGTAGAACTTACAGGTGAGCAAGCTTCCAGTGTTATAAACACAGCTGTATGGTTATTGTTCAAGAAATTAAAGAAAGTTTTGATAACAACTATGAATTTGAATCTAAATCAAACAAAGAAAGTTGTTGTAAAAGGAAGCTTGGGGCTTATACTTAAGGAGAGGCCCATATAAATTCTTTTGAAAAGACGACGATCGCGTCGTAGTTTTGAAAATCACAGAGGGATTTGGACAATGACTGAGGCCCAAATTTATTATATTTACAAAAGAGGTTGGGTCTTACACTCTATTAGAAGCCCAAAGTTTATTTTTGTATAAGAGATGGGGCTTACAACTCAGGGAGAGGCCCAAATGAAAAATAGTTATCGTACCGTTATTTTGAAAACTGTATCGGGACTTATACAATGACTGAGACCCAAATTATTTATGTACAAAAGGATGGGTCTTACACTTTATTAGAGGTCCAAAAAGTTATTTGAAAAAAAAAAAGAAGAAAAATGGGACTTACAACCAAAGGGAGGCCCAATTTAAAATTGTTTTAAAAAAACGACAATCGCACAGAGATTTTTAAAATCGTACTAGGACTTATACAATGACTGAGGCCCAAAAAAGTTTGTGTGTGACAAGAAATGGGTCTTACACTCTATTAGAGGCCCAAAGAGTTTTGAAAAGTGTTTGATAATTTAAAATTAAGAGACACCCTAATTTTAATTAAAAATATATATATTTTAAAGGAAATTAAATATAAAATTATACAAAATATCATATATGTTAAAAAAACAAGTTGTCAACTTTAAAATAGTTTGAAAAATCATGTTTAATCACATGAAAGCTTGAAATTCATTTGGAATGAAAAGATCAAAGTGAGAATTTCATTTTAAAATGTTTAAAAACAAATAAAATGAAATTAATTACAAAAAATTCTAACTATATTAAATAAATAATATGTATTGGATTTTTTTGTAAAATAAAATAATTTAACATTTTTGTGACATTTTTAAAAAAAGAACCAATAAAAAATGATAAAAAATTGAGGGAGAAATTAATTCTGGAAATTATTAAAAGATGGTGAAAAATGTGAAAGAAATAAGTGGTAAAAAATAGGATGGCCCTTCCAAGGTTTGAACCCACGCCCTTGAGGTGGAGGGTTTAAAGCTTTACCAACTGAGCCAAGTGCGTTGGCTGATAGAGGATGGCAAGAGTGAATAATATGGGAAACTCCCCTAGGAAAATAGCTAAAAAAAATACCAAAAGCTCTGGGGCGAGGGGGATTCGAACCCCAAACCTCTCGCTCGCTACACACACACAAATACTAGTGTTTCCACTAGGGCGCAATGCCAATTCAAACATATATTGGCAAGTGCATAATATATACTAAAACTAAGTTTGATTCTGAAGAATGGCGCCATGGATGATTCAAAAACCACATTGGAATTCATATCTTCATCATCATCATCTTCCTCAAGCTTTTAAATTTGTATCTCTCTCAATACTCAACCATTTTGGATGATTCAAAAACGAAACTTGCCTATTTTTGAACCAGAAATTGAATGGCATAACTCAATTTTATTTAAATTCATAGAATTGAAAGAAATTGGTTTGAAATCATATGAACCTTAAAAAAGGATATTTAAAATGAAATTTCATATGTACAAGATATGAAGCAATTGATTGAGGGAAATGATCTATGAACATCCAGAAATACAATGGTAACTTGAAAACGTGTTTATGATGCATGATTCATTGAGTTTGAGAGTTTAAGGCTTACCTCTGCAAGAAGGAATCGATTTCAGTGGTAGAGGTGTTGCAGAAGTGAAACAATGATCTGGATAGCTTCCTTAGGCCCCAAGGATTGTGTTGCAACCTTCAGGATGTTTTGAAACTCTTTGGATATGCTGGCTTAACTCTGACTGCAATTGATCCAAGTGAGAAATTGAGATGAAGATCCTGATGTTTCAGAAGTGTGAGGAGTGTCTGATCAGCTCACATATGATGTATGGAATATGTTAGAACAATTGGTGGTGATGGAATGGCTCTCTAATGAAAAATTCGATAGTGACTTGCAAATGAAGGCATTTTTGGAGGGAAAGAGAGATTTTGAGTAAAGCTAGTGTTCTAAGGCTTAGGTGTACTTAAATTGATCACAATTGATGTCTATTTATAGTGCAATAAGTTTGTTTTGGCATCAATAGTGAATGGAGGCTTGGACAGTCCCTTAGCCAATGTTGATCAAAGGGAATCTTTGGTCTTCTCTAACCATTGACTTGGGTCAGTGTAGCAGGTTATGATTCCTTTGGTTCAGAGATAAAGTTTGACTCAATTCAGTCGACAATGTCTTGATGCTTGCCACCTTGTGAACCCATTGAATGCATTGAAACAAAATTGGAGTCTTTGAGATTCCTTAGCCTTTTTAGGTGACACATAGCTACATGTAGATCCTTGGACTTGGGAGGCTTGTGGATCAGATATTTTCCCTTTGATATTATCCCCTAAGGTGTCCAAATGGATGACAAGGCTTGTAATTGCCTAACTTAGCCAATTCGACCAAGAATGCACAAATCTGTCTTGTACAAGACAGTTTGAAAGTGTCATTTTGGGAGGATCATATCACCTTGCTCAAATGGAGTTATGGAATGCTCGTGTACTTTTTAAAAAAGCCCTTATATGCTACAATTCATGTGTGGTCATAGTTTGTCTTGAAACTATCTGGACTTAGTTGAAAAATCCCCATGAACATTGATGTTCAAGGCTGAAACTTAGACAGTTTTGTACTAAGTGTTAAGTCTTTGACTTTTCACCACTTTGAACCATCCATAACCAAAAATACATGAATAATTAGAGTTTCATGTAGTTGAACCTTTTGTAGAATGTAGGAAGACCTACAAATCAGGATTTGGATCACTCAAAGTGGCTGCTTGGATCAAAAGTTATGGCCCTTGGAAGTTGGCACCAAAACCATCCAAATTTAGTAACTTAGAAAATTTTTCAAATTTCCAAGGTTACCCCATTTACAAGTTATCATGATTTCTTGATCAATTCTTATTCAAATGATATTATAAATCATATTTTATGAAAATATGAGTCACAAGGACCATTTTTGCCAAAAAAATGTTATGTTTTGACTTTTGGCTTCGGAGCGGTTCGCGCGGAGAAACCCTAATTCCCGACTTTTGAGGAATGCACTTTCTGAGGGTGATTTAACTTTGCAAAGGGACTCCTAGGGTTATTTTGATCACATTGAGTCATATTTTGAAGCCTTGGGTCATTCCCCTATGAAAATTTCACTCTAGAGGTCTTAGTCGACAAAAACCCTAATTTGGTGACACTGGGTATTTCGAGGCTCTTTCCACTTGGAATGTTGCAACTTTGTGCTTGATTCTTGATGTGGGAGTCCTCTTGATCCTTTATGGGTGTTTGAGAGGTTAGACAAGTTGAAGATCATGTCATTTCTTAATTGATCTTTTGCCCAAATGCTCAGAGAGGGATGAAAACCCTAATTCTTGATTATAGTGAATGCTCGACAATCTTTGAGGAGATTGATGAGGCATGATGGTACATCCATATTATGGTGATGACTGTCACAATGATGGGAAATCTTGTGGTCAAAATTTGGGGTATGACACTTATACTCAAGGAGAGGCCCAGATGAAAAAAACAGTAGACGCACCGTTATTTTTGAAAATCGTATTGGGACTTATACTATTTATAAAAGGGGTTGAGTCTTACACTCTAATAGAAGCCCAAGATGTTTCAAATGAAGTTTTGAAAGATTTAAAAATCACAGAAAACCCCTAATTTTATTAAAAATACATTTTTTTAAGAAAAATGAAATAAAAATGATGTAAAATATCAAATATATTTAATAAACATGTGAACTTTGAAAAATGTTTGAAAATAGATGTTTTAATTCACAAGATGATTTGAAATTCAATTGGTTTTGAAAAATCAAGAGAAAGAATTCATTTAAAAATGTTTAAAACAATTAAAAAGATATTCTTTGGAAAATTCAAAAATATATCAAATATAAATTTTTTTTATTTTTTTGTAGAATAAAATATTAAAAAGTATAAATGATTTATGTTTAAAAAATAATTTGAAAAAGATTAAAAATGAGAGAGATATGAATCTTTAAAAACATTGAAAATATTTAAAAATTCAAAATTTCAAAAAATGGCGTCAAGGCCATCTTCTTCTTCCTCGCTTGTACCTGCTTCGTACCCTAAATTTTGACCAGTAATTTACAGTCAATTGTAGAACAATTACTATTTTGGGATTTTATGCTATTAGGGGGTGTCGTTCAGATGTTGGGGTCTTTAACACATATCAGCATGGGTTTCTGAGAATGTTAGTACGTCTAGGCCCAATTTTTGAATTAACTAAAGCATAGGGGTTGTACTTCTAGGATAAATATATTTCAATTATTATTAAGGTTTGTTTATTTAAGTATTAAATTATAGAGAGTGCTTTTTTTTAGAAGATTATTATGATTTTTTTAATTATATTATTAATATCAGGGTATTAGGGATTAATTATATTAGTATCAAATATTATTAGTTATTTAGTCTATTAATTATAATTTAATTTAGTTATTAAATTTAAAAGAGGGCCAGAGGTCTTTTGAATTAACCAAGTATCTCGTTTTTTTAAGGAGTTATTAACAATAAATTTAATTTGTGAAATTTAGGATTTGTTTATTTAAAATTAGTAGTAATCAGGGGTTAGTCCTTATTAAGATATTAAGTTGAGACTCATTAAATTAGGATTTAATTACTGTATTATTAGGGAGAAGGACCTGTTTGTTATGTTATTATCAATATTAATAGTTTGTATTATTATTATTAGTTTTTTTCTCGGTCAAAATAGTTGAGCAGGTGTAACACCTAAAAATTTGCCCTCTTACTTTTAGCACTAACTGGCTTATGTTTCATTTCATTCTTGCATTTTTATCTTTGCATATCATTGGTTCTTAGCATGGGATCAAGGTATCTAACCTCATTCACAAGAAGAAGTTGTTTTCCAAAGGTTCAAGCAAAATTCATGTGTATTGTCCAAGGGGATAAGAGGAGGGGAAGCTTCTTGATACTATCATTACTTGAGTCACAAAGAAGCCTTGGGCCTTAGGTCAACCTAATTTGTCCATCACCGCATCAGAAGATCACAATTGACAAGAAATTCCAAGGGAATCACACTTTCCTAGCATGATGGTTCAATTTAGGGTTTTGAGATTCCTGAGTTTAACACCACAATGGGCAAGATCTTTGAGCTTTTACCTCCACCAAATGGCACATCTCATCATTGTTTGAGAGGATGCACATCATACTCAGAGGAATTTGAATTTAGAGGATGTGTTGATTCCTCCTAGACTGAAGACATCAAAGTTAGGGTTTGCCATAATGACAGTTTATTTCTGACTTTTTGAACAAGACTTGATCCCATTGTATTCCTCATATCCCTAGGTGTCTAGGATTAGAGAATTGTCCATCAATTTGGTTCAGAAGGGTTTCAATTGATCAGAAGTTTCAAAATCATGAGAATTGGTGATAAAGTCAATTGTGCAGTGAAAAAGTCAACTCCTGACTTTTTGAGGTCAACCTCTTGATTTTTAAGTCAAATATGGTCCATGTATGAGATTTGATCAAGAAATTTGCAAAGATTCATCAAAAATCAAGAATGTGAAAAGGTTACTAAAAATGGAAACTATGGTTTTAGAAACTTACTATTTTTAATAAGTTTTTAGCCACTTTTAAGACCACTTTTCACCATGTTCAAGGCTTCATTTGAAACTCCCTTCCACATGAAAGTTGTAGTATGAAGCATTTCCTTCAAAATGAGCACAAGAACCATGTCATTTGAGTCATTTTTGAATGAGTTATGGTGTTCCAAAGTTGGGTATTTTCACCTTTACAAAGTTCAAAAACTTAGAATTTCTTTCTAAGTGTTTTAGGACAGATTTTGAAGCAACTTTCATGGCAAATTTCTTCATAGATCCTAGCTCCAATTCAAGATATAATCAACATGAGATATGTTCTTTGTCATGTGGGCTTTCCATAGAGCACAAATATGTCCCAAATGGAGCTATTTTCATCAAGATATGATCATGCAAAGAGAAGCTTTTTCAACCAATTTCAAAGCATGGCATGATCCAATTGCTTGGCATATTTTATCATTGGTTTTGCAGCATTCTTGTACTACCTAAACCACACGTATCATCACCAATTACCTCACTACAACATTGCCTTATATGTCCAAACATACATCACATGCCATGCACATTTCATGCACAAAATTCCATCTTGTTTTGCCAAAATAGGAAAAGGAGAACTTGCACACACTCTGACCATTCTTTCCTCTCACGTGCTATGTACACCACCCCTTCTTTCATGATCCATTTTACACTAAAAAAATCACACAAAAACCACCTCCATGTGATACAAACCGTATCACACTCTCACTTTCTCCTTGGTGGCAAAATTCCCAATTGAGGTTTCCATTTCATTTAGGCCCAAAAGGCAGCCTCTACCCATCATATTTAAACAACATAAACCCTAGAACGTGAGGAGGGTTTTCATTTTTGCAAAACCAGGTCAAGAAAACTCACTTTTCTCTCATTTTTTCACCATCTGCGAATCATTGGTTTTCTGAGATTTTCTGGAGATTTGTTACTTGAATCAACATCTACCAAGTGAACTTGAGCTTCTGTATGCATCACCTAGCTTCTGTAGTCACCATTGGAGACTCTCCAAGCTCTAACTTCTTCATCATTGTGTTGAGATTGGTTGAACTTTTCTGGAGATTTTATGAACCAAACAAGCACTGATCTATGCTCTCCAAGTGACATAGAGGATTTGCACATCATTTCCTAGACTATTCTCTTGCTAAGAAGGCGCAACGGACGTGCTCCGTTAGGTATTTTCATCTCTCTCATTTCATCTATTCTGGACGTGTAGTAGGCTTGCTATTTGTGTTTCTGAAGTCCTACGGCAATGTAGGCAATGTTTCTATACCTGTTGTGTTGATTTATGGAACTTTCAGTATTTGACACAAAATTTCGTGCTCACTTTTCATAGTGTTAAAGCTACTTTAAATTTGAATCAATGTCAAATATGAGATCCTCACGAGCCCCTCTTCATTTTGGTATGAGGTTTGTTGGTTTTTGATGAGGTTTCGTGCTGCAACTCCGGCGAGGTCGCCGGAGAAGATGATCGAAAAAGGGCTCCGACAACTAGGGTTTATGTTTGACCGGTGGGGCTTTGATCTCTTGACTGACCAATGAGGGCCCAGTCTTTCGCCACATCATCTAAGTGAGACCTCGCGTGGCCATAAAACACACCGTTTCACTTATTGTTTTTTTTTTGTTTTTTTATTATTTCTGAGTATTAAGATTTGGGCTTAAGGCATGCTGCTCTTCACACCACCCTGATTGAGGCCCACTGCGTACACAACTTATTACCTCTGTATTGGAATATTGCTACTGCACCCCTTTTGTCATGTTTTCTTTTTTTATTTTCGCTTTTATTTCATTTTTTATTTGATTTTTATTTCAATTGTTAAAATCATCATAAAAAATACCAAAAAATATTTCTCTGATTTATTGATGTCTTGAGATATTTTTCTTTTTTTATTTTTATTTTTCTATTCATTTTTCTATTTTATGTGGAATATTTAGAAGTTGCTTTAACATGTTTACCCTTGAATTAGGGTTTTGTTCTTTGATGCCTTTGATTGCTTTCATGATCCAATTTTCTTACCATGCTTTGATACATCGTTGGTGAATGTTTGAGGATTGATTTGGTGTTGAGATGTTGAATTCTTGATTGATTTTAATTAGTCCTCGATGCATGCTCGATTGGCCTCCTATGTGTGATGTTTTGACCCAATTGATGTTGAAATCTTGTGATTCTGGTTGAAACCACTTGAACACTTGTTCTTGACTGTTTTAGCATGAGTTTGGAAATTTATTTGGATTTTTATGAAGCATGTTTCTAGTTTTGGTTGATACCTACTTGTGGTTTGAATTTGATTGAAGCATGCTTGGATACTTGATCTAGTTTGAATTCTTTTGTTTACTTTTGATTGAATGATGCTAGAAATGATTATTTGGTATAATCATGTACTGTCTTAGCTTGTTTGTGGCTTTGGATTCATCCTCATTTGTCCATTTTCCTATTTGTTCTTGATTTTATAAGTTGACAATGTCTTGACTTGAATCCTTTGGTGTGCTTGACCTAACCTTGTGAGATGTGTTCTTGTATGATCCAATCAATGCATGAGGACTTTTGTTTGATTTGAATGACATGTATAAGGTTCTGGTCCCCTTGGTTTAGGGTTCATTATGTGAAATTTTCTCACTCTTTGCCTCACATGATCCTTTGTGTCTTGCATGAATGATATAAGTGGGTCCTTTGTCTAATTTTGATGCATGTTTTGAATGTGATGCTTAATGATTCATCTTGATTGACTTGAATTTGGTTTTGGTTTGTTGATGATGCATTTGCCACTGCCCCTTGGATTCATTTCCTTGTTCCCATCTTATATGATCATTATGATTTGATTTATATGATGCATATCATTATCATTTGACTTGTTTCTTCTTTGGCTCATAATGCATCATGATGTGAAGCATTCTTACATGTTTGAATTGGATGATTATGACATGAATTGAATTCTGACTTGGATCTATTTTCATCTTACCTTATTCATGTCATCTTTGTGTGAGTCTTAATGGTGTTTAATTGTGCTTCTTATGCAAGTTTTCTTGCATCCTTTCTTGTTTGCTTTTACTTGCTTACTTGAGTTTTCTTGTGTGATCTTTTGAAGCATGATTAATGATATGAATTGAGTATGATGTGCATGATGTGCTTGCTTCCCCATCTTATTTCTCATCTTCTACCTCCCTTTCTTCTTCATCTCTTTCACTCTTTCTCTTCCCTTGAGTCTCAAGAGTTGTTTAAGTCTTGGATTCACTCCCTTAGAGCTACCTAGTCCAACTTAATTTCCGATTAAGCTTGGAGTAGGATTAGCATTAGGATTCCCTTTGCATGCTAACTTAGGTAGACGTTTCCCCATTTAACTCAATTATAGGGCCACCTTTGCATGACAACATTAGGAACATTTAGTTTCCCCTTAGTGTTTTCTTTTTCTTTGAGTCTTCTCTTCTCATCTCATAACACTTCTAAAACACTTAATAAATATAACGAATATTGCGCTTGAGCCTTAAGTGTAGGAAATGAAGAACGAGGGGTCCCCCTCCTCTTCTAGAGTGTTTAGCATACGTCCCATTTGGGGGCGACCATGCGATTCACTCGTTCCCGCATGGTAGATTTTAGTGCAATGTAAGTTACGAACTAACTTCAATCCAATTCTGTCTAAAAAACACAAAAACAAATCCAAATCTTTTTATCCTTCAGGATCGTTCAAGTTCAAATTATTTTCAAAAATGGGCATGTTACTTCCATCTCGTCGCAAACTGGTGTCGACCCTAACTGTCGGACGCGAACCTAACGTCGCTCATAAAAAACACTAACCGACCACGTTAGGTCGAACTACGACTGCTCTGATTTTCTCTCTCTCGTCCGATTGAGGATACATAGGCACAAGACGGCGATGTCTTAGCGAGCAACCTCCCCCCTTTAGTTCGTGTTCGAACTACGTTGACTCTGACTTTCCCATTGCACGAGGGAATACGTAGGCGTAGGACAAGCAATGTCCTATCGAGTCACTTCTTTTTCTTTTCTCCCCCGTTTCTTCACTCTTTTCCGTTCCCGTTCCTTCTCCTTTCCAGTAGCTGTGGAGTCCAGATGACGACACCCATTGATCGAGACAACAAGCGTGGATCCCATCGAGTACGATGGACGTGTGGGGTGCTAACACCTTCCCTTCGTGTAACCGACTCCCTTACCTATTTCTCTTTGTCGCGAGACATGCTCTTTCCCTTCCCTCAGGTTTAAGCAGTGTTTCCTTTCCCTCTCTTGGGATAAATACACATTGTTGGCGACTCTGTTTCCGCGCCACTTTCGCGTTTGTACCATGGATGCAAATCCCCGGGAGCGACACCTGGCGACTCTGCTGGGGAAGGATTGACCTCTTGCTGGTCCATCCCCTTTTGCAAGTTAATCCTAGTGCTTGTTTGTTTATTTTCATTGGGTGTTTATTTGGTGTGCTTTGTTTTGTTGTATATTACTGTATTACTCTTTTACTATTTATTACCGCATTTATTGTATTGCATTTCATTATTATGTTGTATTGTTCTGCTGCTGGATTTTCTGTTTGTAGGGTGGGTTGGATTCATGAGAGAAAAGCCCAATACCCAGGCTTGAGCATACGCCTATGACTAGCGTGGAAAGTAGTGTGACTTGTGTGGCATTTGGCCAGACCTAGTATACATGAAAACTCCACATCCAGACGAGGTTTCCTTGGTAATATTCTATCCTGCTCATTTGGGGAAGACGATGGAATATAACCTGGAAAACTGTCGACTGTCTCCCGAGGACTCAGCAACGCCTCTCCTCCCGACATGTGATAATGGCAGACCAGAAATGGCAAACCCATTACATTTGTCGATCCGAGGACCCAATGCTGGGAACTTACTATAGGATATCCTTTTTTAGGGGAATCAGTTGAGGCCTCCTCGATTGATGATGATGCCAAACCAGAAATGGTGAACGTATCATCATTTCTCAACCTGAGAGCCCTTGATATTGAGGATCCTTAATTTTCTAGAACCCACATGTGAGAGGGGATGGGTGTTTGCAGCTTTGCAGGGCACTTTGACTTTCAACCTACCTGGTTTTCTGGATTTATCATCAGTGTACTGTTATCATCCTGATATTCTGGCAGTTTGAATGGGCCGTTGTTCTGGATTTCTGGGTTTCTGATATTTGGGGTCTTATTCATTTAGCAGAACAACAGCGGTTTTGTGCATCATGGATACCTTAATCCCATGTTTGCATTTGCATCATCATTTTGCATTCTAACATGTTTGTTCATTTGTAGGGTTGCATACTAATTTTGATTCCGGTTGTCCGAAGACTGTCCATGATGAATACTAGCACTGGAGAGAGAAAGAATATCATCCCGTACAAGTTCCTGGAGCTTCATTTAGATGATGTGCACAAGATCTCGGCTATGGAAAAACCCGGGGTATTGGCAGACTTTAGAGAAGAATATGGGAGGATTCTGAGTTTCGCCCGAGGTGTTACCAACTATGAATTCAGGGCTCTGCACACTCTAGTGCAGTTCTATGACCCTCGCCTGCGGTGTTTTCTGTTTGCGGATTATCTTTTAGCTCCGACATTGGAAGAGTATGCTCTCATTTTGGATGTTTCAGTCAAAGAAGAAGCTCCCTTCTATCCTTCTAAGGACTTTGCCGATCTGGAAAAGGTTTCTGCTGCTTTACCTTTGGATCAGTCTTTGTTGAAGAGAAATGTTGCTAGTAAAGGAGGTTATAAAGGCTTTCACACGAAGTTTTTGATCGAGCAGGCTGCTATTCGTGCTAAGGCTAAGTGTTGGTCGGTGTTCAATGCGATTCTGGCTATGTGTCTTTATTGAACGGTGTTATTCCCTAATGTGAAGGATTTTTAGACGTGCACGCTGTTCGGATATTTACCACGAAGAATCTGATACCTACCTTGCTTGGGGATCTGTACTATTCGATGCACTATTAGAATGAGAAGAGGAGAGGAGGACCTCTTTACTTTTGTGCTCTAATTTTTTACAAGTGGTTTGCTGATCGCCTTCCCAAATCTGGGACATTCTTAGACACCAGAGAAACATTGGATTGGTCAAGGAGATTGATGGGATTAATGACTGACAACTTAATTTGGATCAATCGTGATTTGTTAGGCCAAGAGATCCTGATCAGCTGTGGAGGTTACCCAAACGTACCTCTAATAGGAAGGAAAGGGGGAATTAATTACAACCCTATTCTTGCTATTACGTAATTTGGGTATGCTTTGAAAGAGCCGCCGAAGGACCAAGATGTGCAAAAGTCTCTATTTGTGAGTGAGGAAGCCAATCTGGAAGTGTTAAAAAAAGCTTCAAATGCTTGGAGAGACCGCCACAAGAAGGTAAAGACTTTTTTTGGAAAGTGTAACAACAAAGCCTTCCCTGCATACGAGGACTGGATTCAGAGGTGAGTAGAGAATGTACTTCTACCTTTCTGCAGAGAGCCTCCATCTCACCCCCTGCTGATTGAATCTCCAACCACAATTGAGATAGAGAAGTATAATAAACTGTGGGCTGAAAAGGAGAAGCTTCAAGGGGAGAACGGGGAGTAGCAAAGAGAAATTTACCAGTTGAAACATGAGCGAGGTGAAGCTGTTCATGTCGCCAAGTTGAAGACAGAGCTTCTCGCTAAGAAAGAAAAAGAGCTAGCTTAAGAGGTCACAGCCAGACAAAAGGTAGGGCAAGCTCTAAAAGGTGTTAGCAGGATTCTCAAATCCAAGAAGGAAGACCTAGCCAAGGCTTGGTCAAAAATTCACAAGTTCAACGCTTACCGAGATACTGCAATCACAGCCAACAAGCAGAAGGAGGATAAGTATTTGGAGCAGATTGAGAGTCTGAAGTTAAAGCTCAGGAAGAAAGACGAGGAGATCTTATCAGGGACGTTCCAAAGACACGCAGTCGAGGAACGACTCAATGAAGCCATAGCAACCATAGAAGAGCTGAAGATACGAGCTGAGGTGAAGAGGTCTAGGGGTGAAGGGTCTAGCTCAGGAAGTGGTCCTCAAAGGGTGCAAGATCATGATGGTTGAAGAGAACTCACGCATTGATGATACTCTGTAGTTTATTTTTTCTTTGTATTTTGGGTCACCACCAGAATTGTTGGCTGGGATCTTTGCTTCTTTTGTTTCAGACTTATTATGTTATCTTGGGTTGTAATCTCTGACAGTGATTTTCTCTTATTTATATATGAGCAGCAGTTTCATCCTATCTTGTCTTTAAAACTGGAATCAAGGGTTAGATTTCCCTACAAATATTCAAACATGTTCATTTGCATTTGCATAATCATAATCATTTTTGCATAGCAGGTGCTCGTCCCGGGTTTTTCTAACCTTTATTTGGTTGCAGGCGGGATTGATAACCAGCCAATTCACCGGTATTCTACTAGATCAAATCAGAGGAGAATTATGGAGCAAATGCAGGCAGAGATGGCCGCCATGCAAGCTCGCATGGCCCAATTCATGGAATTGATGCAAGATGTTGCCCAAGGGCAAGAGCAGCTAAGGACTCTGGTTCAACCCTTAGTGGCAAGAGTGGATGAAGACGAGGTTCTTCATGGCGGAGTCCATAATGGCGTTGTTGGTAACGGTGCTCAGGGAGTCCTGTGGGCGTAGAGATCCCCATTCCTGGTGTTTTGATACCTCTGGGAGGAGGAGAGCAGGTGGTGATTCCCTCTGTTGTCGGAGGAGGAAATAGTGTTTGCGCTGTTCATGGCCGTCATTATGATGACCAACAAGACGACATTTTTTCTATGCAAGGTGTTGATACTACTCCTCAAGTCGACAATGATCAAAGGGTCAGACTGATTGAATAACAACTAAGGGGTGTTGTGAATCAAAATTCTGTGGGTATGGATCTGGAGGATTTAGGCCTGGTTCCCGGTGTTATAATTCCACATAAATTTCAGGTGCCCACTTTTGAGAAATACAATGGTACCACTTGTCCCAAGACGCATGTCAGGGCATATGCACGAAAGATGGCTGTGTATTCTACAGATGAGAAATTTCTGATGCATTTCTTCCAGGACAGCCTGTCTGGGGTATCCTTGGGGTATATGCAATTAGAGAGATGCCATGTCCATAATTGGAGAGAGTTGGTCAAGGTCTTTATCAAGCACTACCAATATAACACTGATATGGCTCCCAACAGGACCCAGCTACAAAATATGTCTCAGAAGAATAACGAAAGCTTTAAGAAATACGCGCAGAGATGGCGTGAACTAGTGGCAAGGGTGCAGCCACCCTTGTTGGAGAAGGAGATGTTGAACCTATTTATGGATACTTTGTCGGGACGTTATTATGAGAAACGGTTACCTTGCATGTCAGGCAAGTTTGCTGATTTAATCATGGTTGGGGAGATGTTAGAGAGTGGGATCAAAGCTGGGAAAGTGTCAAGTAATGATGGGTCGTCTTCTGGTCAAGGGAAGAAACCCTATGTTAATTACAAGAAAAAGGAAGAAGCAAATTCTGTGTCATCTTACCGAGGTAAAGGGAAGCAGCATCAGAGTTATAACCAGCAAGTAGCTTCGGTGACAATTCCTGCAGCACCTCCACAGCAGAAACAGAATCGTGCTCCACGCCAGCAACAATTTACGCCTAAACAGAACCGACATTTTGATACTCCGCCGTTTCCATATTCACAGTTGTTTCAGTATTTGCTACAATTGCAGTTAATCTAGAAAAGGACTCTAGCTCCTCCCACCGATAACCCACCTCCGGGTTATAATCCTAATGCCCACTGTGACTTTCATTCTGGGGCACCCGGACACTATATTGAGGACTACAAAGCTTTTAAGCATGTAGTCCAAGACTTGGTGGATTCGAAGGCCATTAACTTTTCAAATGATGTGCCAAATGTCGTCCAAAACCCAATGCCGAACCATGGTGGGCCGAGGGTTAATGTTGTGTTAGAGGAGAATGAATCTTTGAATTTGGTTATGGATGTTAATGAATTAAAGACTCCTTTGATGGTGGTAAAGGAGAGGTTATTTAGGGGTGGGGTGTCCCCCGGATGTGATGAGAATTGTTCAGATTATATGTCACAAGTGAATGCGTGTGGTTTGTTGAAATCTGGAATTCAAAAGCTGATAGTTGAAGGTCGATTGCAGTTTGACCGGTGTGACCAACAGAAAGAAGTTGTTAGCAGGAAAAATAAGGTTGCTACCATTACTATCCCTTTCAAAACAATCACTATTTCAGGGCCGGTAAGACCAGCACCGGTTATTATTACAGCTCCCAGACCCGTTCCATATGAGAGTACCAAGGCCATTCCTTGAAACTATGGAGCCGAAGTATTTGTTAATGGACAGAAACAAGAGCTGGTGGAAACTTCTGTGGTGAACTCTCGTGTTGAGAATGGTGGTGAAGCATGGGCTATCACGAGAAGTGGTAGAGTCTTTATCCCTTCTGATGATCAAGCTAGCAGTTCCAGACAAGACAAAGGGAATCAGGTTGTAGATAATTCTGTGCAAACGCCAGTAGTGAATGACTCCACGGTAGGGCCGATTGATAATTCTTTTTCAGAGAATGTAGAAGAGTTTATGAGACTGATTCAGAAAAATGATTATAAAATTGTTCATCAATTGCATCAGACTCCATCCAAGATTTCTATCTTGTCCCTGTTATTGTGTTCCGAGGCACACCGAAACGCACTGCTGAAGTACTGAATGTTGCTTACGTACCCCAGGAGATCTCAATTAATCAGTTGGAGGGGGTAGTGGCCCATGTTAATGCGGGCAATGGTTTGGGTTTCACTGATGTTGACTTGACTCCAGCTGGGAGAAACCATAATAATGCCTTGCATATTTCTGTTGAGTGTCATGGATCGTTGATGTCTCATGTGCTTGTGGATACTGGATCCTCTTTGAATGTTCTACCTAAGAAAGCCTTGATGAAGTTGGACACTCGGGGGTTGTTATGCACACCAAGTGATTTGGTGGTGCGCGCTTTCGACGGCTCAAAGAGGTCTGTTTTTGGTGAGATTGTGCTACCAATTAAGGTTAGGCCAGAGGTTTTTGATGCTACCTTCTATATCATGGACATCCAACCTGCTTACAGCTGTCTGTTGGGTCGTCCATGGATTCACAGTGCTGGGGTTGTGACGTCTACATTGCATCAAAAGTTAAAGTACATTGTAGACGGACATGTGGTGACGGTTTGTGGAGAAGAGGATATCATGATAAGCTAGCTATCTACTTTCAAGTATGTGGAGGTAGATGGCGAAATACATGAAACTTTATGCCAGGCTTTTAAAGTAGTAAAGATCCCTGAGGAATCTCTCAAGGAAGTTGTAGCGAGCGATTTTGGACGCGGTTCTTAAGCGTTGGTCGCTCTCTGCGGTTTGAGCTTTGACTACAGGTCGATTCATTTTTTATCCTATTGTGAGCTGAATAAGGAAGGGAAATAGATGTCTCTAATTAACCCTGCTTTGCATACTGAGTTTAAACAGCGGTCTGTTAGGTTATGGATGTTATCAATGTGGGGGGCCTTGTACTGGTTATTTGTATTTTCGCCAATACTGTTTTCTTTCTTTTTTTACCTGGGCAGAAGGTTTCTGGCGGGGAACAAGGATTAGGATGTTAGGACTGATGCTTTTGAAATACTGCTTTTGATTGATGGAGATATGGGATTTGGGTTTTTTGTTGATTGCGCTCGCTAAGATCTTTTCTTTCGATCTTATGCCTACGTATTCCCGTTTATCGAAACAGGGAAATCATAGCATTCGTAGTTCCTCCTATTCTATGGGAGGAAATGGGTTTTTGGTGTCTTGTTCAAAGCCCAAGACGTGAAGCGAAAGGTGGTTTGTATCTTGTTCAAAGCCCAAGATGTGAAGCTGAAAGGTCTATTTGTGTCTTGTTCAAAGCCCAAGACGTGAAACTGAAAGACCTCGGCTTTAGAGAGAATTTGTCATCTCTAAAGAGGGGAGAAGGAGAATTACTTTAACTGGGATACGCGGATCCGAGCAATGCCATAATTTCCGAAGAAAGGGTTTTAACCTGAAGGAGAAGACTTTAACTCAGTGTAGAGCAATGCCATCTTTCCTTAGGAATTTCTCATGCTAAAAGAGGGACAGTGGCATGGATGTAGATGATCCAGAGGCTTGCCGCTTACAACGATTAGACGAAGGGAAAGGAGTTGTTGATGTTTGTGTACTGTGAACGAGGCACAGCTTTGATGCTAAAAGGTTAATTGGATTAACCAATGGTTTTCTTATACAAAGCCTAAGAGGAGGCTAATTTCCGCTAGGAAAATCATTATACAAAGCCTAAGAGGAGGCTATTTTGTGTCCCGTACAAAGCCCGAGAGAGAGGCTAAAAGGGTTGACTCAACCGGATAATCTTTTATACTCAACAAGAGAGTGTTTTTGTATCTCGTATGAAGCCCGAGATGGAGGCTTGAAACTTTTAAGAAGCCGACGGGTCCTTGTACGAAGCCCAAGAGGAGGCTATCATTCCCGGAGGAAGAGATCATTATACGAAGCCTAAGAGGAGGTTGTGAATACTTCTAAGAAGCCGTAGTGTCCTTGAATAATGCCCAAGAGGAGGCCGATGCTTTTAAGAAGCCCGTGGGTCTTATTATCTCCTTTCCATTAGGAGAGATAACTCTTTTAAAGATAAAAACCACTGGTAAACGTGCGAGGTTTACTATCCAGGGACTTTTAGCTTTTGAAGAGGGTTCCTTAGTTAAGGTCCAAGATTATGACCGTAGTGGGTACCCAAACCCCGAGACATTCAAGGCAAGCTATCCACAAGGAATAGATCAAGTCAGGAAAGTTCGAGAATTTGGAAGAAACTCAAAGATGCCATTCACGGAGAATACATTCATCTTGGGGAGTAGAGCTTCATGACGATTCCTAAGGAGGACAGCCAAAGAGAAGACTGTATCTGGTGCTCCTATTGGGGATTTAGGCGTCTATTTCTATAAATAAGTGAAACGGCATCACCTAGTTCTAGACGTAGTTGCCGGGGAAACTTGAAATATCTATACTATTATTACACAGTAGATATGAGTTTATGAAAGGAGACTTACAGTGAGCAGCCCCACAATACAGTTTATAATATGAAAGCAGTAAATGAAAGCGATAACCACTTACTCGGTTGTAGAGCTTCCATGCTGTTTGGTTAGTTGTTCAACAAAGAAAGATTGAAAACAACAGTATATACAAAATCAAAGGAGAAAGTGCTTTGAAAAAGAAAGATTTGGGGTTTACAGCTCAAGGAGAGGCCCAGGGTTTTATCAGTGAGCGCACTGTTTGAATTTGTACAGAGGGACTTATACAAGTGACTGGGGCCCAAAATGATTTTCTGTACAAAGGGATGAGTCTTACACTCTCTCAAGAGGCCCAAAAAGGTTTAAAGAAAAGAGTGGGGCTTATAACACGAGGGTAGGCCCAAATGATTTTTCGTTTAAAAATGGCGATCGCGCCGAGGTTTTCTTTTAACGCAGAGGGACTTATACAATAAGTGAGCCCCAAAATGTTTTGGTTAAAAGGGGGATTGGGTCTTACACTCTAATAGAGGCCCAAAGTGTTTTGAATGGGTCTTATAGCTCAAGGAGAGGCCCAGATGATTTTTATTTTTAAACGGGCGACGATCGCGCCGTTTACTTGTACAGAGGGACTTATACAATGAATGAGGCCCAAAAAGTTTTTGTACAAGGGGGGATGGGTCTTACACTCTCTCAAGAGGCCCAAAAAAGGTTGAAAATGATTTATGAAGGTTGAATTAATCCAAAACCCTAATTTGTTTTCAAAATGTATTTAATTGAATAAAAATTCAATTAAAATGATCAAAAATTGTTTAACACATGGAAAACAAATTGTGATATTGGATTAATGCTTCAAAAATTAAGTATTGACCTACAAAATAATTAGAAAGCATTAAAAGTTGCAAAATCAATGTAGAAAAAATATTTAAAATGCCAAAAACAATTAAAATATTAATTCTTTACAAAAAATATCAATTATATGAAATAAATAATATTTTTGGGATTTTTTGTGAAGATAAAATATTTTAACATTTTTGTGAATTATTAAAAAAAGAATCAACTCAAAATCATTAAAACTCAGAGAGAAATTAATTTTTGAATCAATTAAACAAAATCACAAAATTCAAATATTTGAATTATTCAAAAATGGCGCCAAGAACAGCTGAAGAACACGCGCGTGTTCTTGGTTTCTCAGATTTACGTTTTCTATCCAATCTCCATGAATACGTAATCATATCATGCAATCCACATATCATTATGCTCGTCTCAACCTCACGATCATGTCTATGTACTTTAATTTCATTTAAATTAAACATACAACAAGAAATCACGAAGAGACCTCAAGAACCCTAATTTCTGCATGAAGGCTAGGATTTTTGATACACGATTCAAACAATGTAATTAATTGAGGGAAAACATTCCATGCATGATTATGAACATATGGCCAAATTATTGTGCGAGGAAATATGCATAGATTGAGAGATGACCAAGTATGTGCTTACCTCCAAGTCGTGACAGCAAGTTCAAAGTGATTTTTGATTTGGAGGTGTTACAGATGAGTTGTGATGATCTGAACAGCTTCCCTACACCCTATGGATTGTGTTTGGATGGCTGGACTTGATTGAAATTGGCTGGATCATTTTGTGGTACCTCAGCTGCACTTTGATTGAAAATTTGAGCAACCAGCTGGTGATTTTGTGAAATTGATGTTTCAGAAGTAATCTAAGTGTTTGATCAGCTCATATGTGATGTATGTGAGGTGTGTGAGTGATTGGTTTGATTGGAATTGCTCTCAAACTCAAAACCCGATAGCTACCTTGCTAAGAAAGGCATTTTTGCCAAGAGAAAGAGATTTTGAAGAAAGCATCTGTTAGATGGCTTTGGTGTACTCAAACTGATCACAATTGAGCTCTATTTATAGTAGAGCAAGTTTGTTTTGCAAGGAATAGTGAATGGCAGCTGGTAAGTAGGTTTGGCCAATGTTGGCAAATGAAAATCCAAGTCTCCTCTAGCCATTGACTAGAGGTTAGGGCACAGAGCTTTGGTCCCCTTGGTCTTGGATAAGTCTTGACTGATTTCAGATGAGAATGGCTCAGTCCATGCCACCTTGATGGTTCCATTGAATGCCTCATTCCAAATTTGAAGTCTTGTCCCTATTTTGGCCATTCTAGGTTCAACATGCTATTTCTTGTTCCATGGACTTTGGAGGCTTGGCTCAGTGATTGTCCCCTTTAGATTCAATCCTCTGAGGTGTCCAAGTGGATAGGAGCAATTGAATTTGGCTGATTTTGGCAAATCGACCAAAGTTGCAAATTCTGCCTTGCCTTGACAGATTTCAGTAAGGCAACTTGGCAATGTTGTATCTCATGGTGTAGGTTGAATTTGGCAATGTTCTTGGCCATTTTGGAAAGCTCTTACATGATACAACAACTTTTTGAACAAGTTTGGTTTTGATCTCTTTTGATTCCAAGTGAAAAATCCCCCTACATTTGGCAAAAAGTGAGGCAAAATCTGACTTAGTGAAAATTTCACTAAGTGTTGGAAAAAGTGACTTTTTCACTTTTCAGCCACTTTGATCACTCCATAACTCAAAATCCTTAATGAATTGGAATGACTTGTAGTTGAAGTTTTTGTAGGTGATAATGAGGGCTACAAATCCATCTTTGGATGAGAAAAAATGGCCTTGTGGTTTAGGAGTTATGGTCCTCCAAAGTTGGTACCTTTGCCACTTTATTTTTAACTTAGAAAAATTTATAAGTTTTATGGTTACCCCTTTTTCAAGTTATCTCACTTTTCTTGATTTTTCTTGATGAATGATGATTCAAATCATACATTAACATCATTTTAGGGTTAAAAATCCATTTTGGTGAAAAATCTCAAAAAGTCAAAGTTGACTTTTGTGCACAGTTGACTTTTTATCAGATGAATTTCAAACTGTGCAATTCTTCAGGAAATCATGTCCTTGACCTAAATCAAACTTGATGGGCATGTTCCATGGGTGTCATAGGGTATATTCAATCATGTATTAGGGTTTGGGAGCATGTCCTGGTCAAAAGTCAAAGTTACAGTTGACTTTTCCCTTAAAACCCTAATTGTGGTGCAGATGAAATTGAGACTTGTTGCTCAAACTTCTTGGATTAATCCATTGTTCCAAATGGATCAATATGGTATATTAGAGACCCTCAAATCATCTCTTGAGGTCTTGGCTCATGGTTTGTCCCAAAAGTCAACATAGGGGTGAATTAGGTCAAGAAACCCTAATTCCTGATTTTTGATGAATGCATCCCCTGAGGAAAAATTGACTTGATGCATGGGTTCATGAGGTTCCATGAAGTATATTAGGTTATGTTTTGGATCATTGCCTTGTGCCCAGATGAAAATTTCCATCTGGAGGCCCTGGTCGACCAAAACCCTAATTTGGTGACACTGTCGATCTTGAGACTTGATCCACCTAAAAGGGAGCAGCCTTGTGCTTAATCCTTGAAGTGGGAGTCCTTTTTGATCCATTGTGGATGTTTGAGAGATTAGACAAGTTGAAAATCAAGTCATTTCTTGATTGATCCTTTGTCTAAGCACTCAGAGAGGGCTTGAAACCCTAATTTTGATTGTAGTGGATGCTCACCCATCTTTGGGGAGACTGATGAAGCATGATGGTTCATCCATATTGTGATGATGATTTTCACAATGATGGGAAATCTAAGTGGTCAAAATTTGGGGTATTATAGATGCCCCTATTTAATCTTCTTGGACCCGAAGGTGTGAATGACGAAGGGATTCGGGCATTCGGGGTGCAAGAGGATTAAATATCGGAATACCCGAAATTTTGATGGTGGTTATGAATGGTAGCTTACGCATTCATCTTCTTTAGCTAAGCAATGATGTTTAGAAAAGGTAAACTTCCCCTCGATCCTGGTTTCCTACCAAGGAACTGGTCTCAGTCTCTTTTGAAATAAACTTCCCCTCGATCCTGGTTTCCTACCAAGGAACTGGTCTTGGTTTCTTTTGAACTTCCCCTCGTTCTTGGTTTCCTACCAAGAACTGGTCTCAGTCTCTGAAATGAACTTCCCCTCGTTCCTGGTTTCCTACCAAGGAACTGGTCTTAGTTTCTTTTGTCAATAAACTTTATTGACAAGGGACGCTATGTGTAGCGGTTTTCCTTTAAACTTCTCGCCGAATTTTCCTGGGGAGATGCCATTTGACGGAAAAAGGTTTGATGTCAGACTTGCTGGGGAACCCAACGTCTGAGTTGTAGAGTTGCACAAACTTCTCTGTTGGAGACGCCATTTGTCGATTCTACTGGGGAAAGCGAGTGTCTTGAGAGACTGTTTTTATTTGGGATATTTCATCATACTTTTCTCGGGATCTTCCCGGAGAAACGCCATATGATGGGGTCCAATTTTGAGGTGCCAATGACCTTCTCATCAGTGGTTTTTCGGAGCAAAACTGGCGTGCTGCTGAATCTCTGATCACGAGGCTTTCTCTGTGGATTTTCCTTAATCCGGGAAAGCAAGGATATCATCTTCAATGGCGAAGAGTGATGTTTATTGAAAGTTTTCTCTGGCTTTTCAGAGGTTCAAATTATCAAAGTGGCCACGTGCCAACTTCTTTCCAGAATTAAACTGGAAGCGAGGTTGTTCCGACACAGTATTTCCTGACGAGGTAAGAACTGACAACTCGATTGAGAGGACTTCTACCACTAGGGGACAAGACCGACTAGAGTGATAGTGATGCAATATGAAATGTGAATGCAAATAAAAAATGCATGATGCATGTATGTATATGCTGACAAAACAGACGCGACATACAGACTAATGGATGAACACAACTGGATACTCGGCCATCGCGGGGCGAAGAAGTACCGTTGATAGCAATTCCACCTTGCTTAGGAGAGATAGTCCCGTTGGGAGCTATGTTGATCGGGCTTAGGAGATGAGAACTCGGCCGAGGCGTGTCAGACGAAACAAGGTCTCTGACACAGTTGATCCCTTCATTCAGGCATACTGGCTTAGAAGGGGTACTTTGATTCTGCACTTTGAAGTTCGCTTACTTCGGGAGAAGGGATCGATGTTCTTCTGATGTTCAACAGTCAAAAGAAATGCCATCTCTAATTTAAAAGCAGAAAAATTTTAACAAGTAAATTCATTTTTGTTTTATTTCAAGAATCGCTGATTAAGTTTAAACAACGTCGTTCTGTAAAGCTAAAACAAGTAAAGAATTACAAACAAAAGCACAAGGGCTCAAATTTTATTGATAAGATGGAGATCAGCCAAACGCGTGATTCCAAAGAGTATATACAAAGTTAGAAAATGGTAATTTACAGGGAAAAGGGCTACGTTGAAACATAACGACCATTATCCTTCTACCAACTTTGAATTCGGGACATCCTGAGCTTCTGTCGAAGATGACCTTTGACTGGAGATTTCCTCCGATGGATGATGTAACTGCTGCTGAGGGACTCACCTCTGTTGAACATAGTTACTTGCCATTATCCCTAACTTTTGCCTGGATTGTACTATGATGTTTTCAATCCACCGGGATGATTTTTTTCATGTCTCTAACTTTTGCCTGGACCGCCCTTTCGGGTTTTCAATCCACCGAGACGTTTTTTTTTTTTTAGTTTAGGCGAAGTATTTCTTGACTACATCAACATTTGTGGGGTAGGAAAATTCCTCTCCGTCCATGGTTGCAAGTCTCAAGGCGCCGCCTGAGAAAGCTTTCGTGACCACATTGGGGCCATCATAGTTTGGGGTCCATTTGCCCCGAGAATCAGTGAGAAATGATTGTATCTTCTTGAGCACAAGGTCTCCTTTCCTGAAGACACGAGGTTGGACCTTTTTGTCAAACGCCCTCTTCATTCTTTGATGATACAACTGACCATGGCATAGTGTCGTGATTCGCTTCTCTTCGATCAGGTTCAGGTCGTCGTGTCGACTTTGACACCATTCAGCTTCGGTGAGCTTCGCTTCCATCAATACTCGGATTGACGGGATCTCTACTTCTATGGGAAGCACTGCCTCCATGCCATATACTAGAGAGAAAGGGTTTGCCCCTGTTGAAGTACGGACAGATGTCCGATAACCATGAAGAGCAAAGGGTAGCATTTCGTGCCAATCTTTATAGGTTACAACCATCTTTTGAACAATCTTTTTGATGTTCTTGTTAGCCGCTTCTACCGCTCCGCTCATCTTGGGTCGGTATGGAGATGAGTTATGGTGTTCGATATTGAACTCTGCACACAACTCTTTCATCATCTTATTGTTCAAGTTAGATCCATTATCAGTAATGATCTCGCTTGGAACACCATAACGGCAGATGATATTGTTTTTGATAAATCGGACCACCACTTGTCGGGTTACATTGGCGAATGACGCTGCTTCGACCCACTTGGTGAAATAGTCAATGGCTACCAGAATGAACCGATGTCCGTTTGAAGCCTTGGGCTCAATCATACCAATCATATCGATTCCCCATATGGAAAATGGCCATGGGGAAGAAAGAACTTTGAAATGTGATGGCGGTACATGAATTTTGTCGGAGTATATCTGACACTTGTGACACCTCCTCATGTACTTGTAGCAGTTGGATTCCATTGTCAACCAATAATACCTGGCCCTGAGAATTTTTCTCGCCATTGTGTGTCCGTTGGCATGAGTGCCAAAGGATCCTTCATGAATTTCTTTCATGAGCACGTCTGCTTCTGGTATATCGACGCATCGGAGCAAGACCATGTCAAAATTTCTCTTATAAAGAGTGTCACCGCTCAGGAAGAAGTTTCCAGCCAATCTTCTGAGTGTTTTCCTGTCTTTTCTGAGTGCCCCAGATGGGTACTCTTGTTTCTGAAGGAAGCATTTGATGTCGTGATACCAAGGTCTGTCGTCTATGACTGCTTCAACCGTGAAGATGTAAGCGGGTCGTTCAAGGCGCATTATGTCGATCTTAGGTAGGTCGTTCCATTGACCTACACTAATCATGTAAGAGAGAGTGGCTAATGCGTCAGCCATGTGATTCTCATCACGAGGGATGTGATGAAAGTCGACTCTGTTGAAGAAGGGTAACAACCTCCTTGCATAGTCTTTGTAAGGAATCAATCCTGATTGGTATGTGTTACAATCTCCTTTTATCTGGTTAATAACCAGGGCTGAATCGCCGTATACGTCCAAGTTTTTGATCCTTAAATCAATCGCTTCTTCGAGACCCATAATACATGCTTCGTATTCGGCCTCGTTGTTCGTACATTTGAACGTAAGTCTGGTAGTGAAAGGAATGTGGGAACCCTGAGGGGTAATAATGATTGCCCCAATTCCGTTTCCATAATGATTGACTGCTCCGTCAAAGATAAGTCCCCACTGGGAACCTGGTTCTGGCCCTTCACTGGGTAGCGGTTCATCGCAATCTTTCATCTTTAGATACATGACATCTTCGTCTGGGAAGTCAAACCCGATTGATTCTTGATCGTCAATTGGTTGATGAGCCAAATGATTGGCTAAAATACTTCCTTTAACGGCTTTCTGAGCATGGTACTCTATGTCATATTCTGATAGTAACATCTGCCAACGGGCAATCCTTCCCGTGAGAGCAGGTTTTTCGAAAACGTACTTGATTGGATCCATTTCGGAGACCAACCAAGTAGTATGACGAGTCATGTACTGGCGAAGACGTTTGGCCGCCCAAGCCAAAGCGCAACAAGTTTTCTCAAGCATCGTGTACCGAGTTTCACAGTCGGTGAATTTCTTGCTTAGATAGTAAATGGCAGACTCTTTCCTTTTGGTTTCGTCTTGTTGGCCAAGTACACATCCCATTGAGTCCTCTAGGACTGTGAGGTAAATGATCAGTGGTCTTCCTTCCACTGGTGGTGATAGAATCGGAGGATTCAACAGATATTCCTTGATACTGTCGAAGGCGGTTTGGCAATCTTCTGACTAAACGCAATCCTGGTTCTTTTTGAGTAATTTGAAAATCGGCGCACACGTCGCGGTCATAAGGAATATGAATCTGGAGATGTAGTTCAAACGTCCCAGGAATCCTCTGACTTGTTTTTCAGTTTTCGGAGAAGGCATTTCTTGAATGGCCTTGACCTTGTCAGGATCAACTTCAATTCCTTTCTGGCTGACGATGAACCCTAGTAGTTTCCCTGAACGGACACCGAAGGTGTACTTGTTATGATTCAAGCGGAGCTTGAATTTTCTTAGACGTTCGAACAATTTTGACAGATGTTCAACGTGCTCATCCTCTGTTCTTGATTTTGCAATCAAATCATTGACATATACCTCGATTTCCTTATGTATCATGTCATGAAACAGAGTAGTCATGGCCCTTTGATAGGTTGCCCCAGCATTCTTCAAACCGAACGGCATTAACTTGTAACAAAAGGTACCCCATGGGGTAATGAACGAAGTTTTCTCCATGTCTTTCGGCGCCATTTTGATCTGGTTATAGCCCGAGAATCCATCCATGAAGGAGAATACTTTGAACTTTGTTGTGCTGTTAACCAACATGTCAATGTGTGGTAAAGGAAAGTCGTCCTTTGGACTTGACTTGTTCAGATCTCTGTAATCTACACACATTCTGACCCTCCCGTCCTTTTTGGGAACGGGTACAATGTTGGCTAACCATTGAGGATATTCAGATGTAGCGAGGAAACCCGCGTCGATCTGTTTCTGTACCTCCTCCTTGATTTTGATGGCCATGTCCGGGTGAGTGCATCTCAACCTTTGCTTTACTGGCGGACATTCTGATCTCAACGGTAAATGATGCTCCACAATGCTGGTATCCAATCCTGGCATATCCTGATAGGACCAAGCGAACACATCGGGGAATTCTTTGAGAAGCTTTATCAAACCCTCTCTGGCAGTTGGACTGAGCAGTGCTCCGATCCTGATTTCTTTTCTCTCTTTTTCTGAACCCAAGTTTACCGTTTCCAACGGCTCTTTGTGAGGTTCGATGGACCTTTCCTCTTGTCTGAGTAGTCGGGAGATCTCTTCTGGAATTTGGTCGTCATTTTCTTCTTCAGCCTCGAATACCGGGAACTCAAAGTTGGAAGAAGGCATCGGATCGTATATTTCAACGGGGTATAAAACAAGCAATCTGCATGACGTGATGATTCGTGTTTAGAAGAGATAGAGAAAATGCAAGTGTGTGCAGTGTTTTGATTTTACTGCTTGTTTTTATTATTGAATGTTTTTTAGGATTACCATTTTCTGAAAAAGCAAAAAGGGAAAACAACAATTAATGCGGAAACTACAGAACGACGTTATTTTATTAATGAACAAGTCGAAACTTGAAACTACAGCCCTATAAAACAAAACTCACTCGCTCTGGGCAAAGCGAAGAGGGAAATTTACAAAAAGCGAGCCCTATCAAAATATCCGTTTCACCTGGGCAGGGTGAAAGGTTAAAGATGGCAATTACTTTGACTGGCGAACGACCTTCGGAACCTCGACAGCAACCCATTGGCAGCGAACTCCTCGGTGAATCACAAAGTCTGGCACCTTCCTTGATTTGTCTTCAGAAATGACGCTGATTTCTGGTGGAGCAGGATCATTGGAATCTGTCTCCCAAGCAGAATTGTCGTAAGAGGATTCCTCTGTTGCATTTTGCATAGCATTGGTGCTCTCAGCTGTATCTCCCCATCCAGTTAACTGGATATCTTCGAGCCTGATACGAGAGCTTTCGGGAGCGGTGTACTTGACCATAAAGTCGTATTTTCCACTTGGTTGTCCCAAAGTGTCCCAAACTTCTTTGGAACTGGAGAAATTATCCCTCTCGGTGACGTTGACCTCAGGAAAAGCATAGTTGATGAATTCTAGTCCTGCAAATGTTGCGAATTCATCTTCATGTTGAGTAATTTCCGAATGACCTGAATGTTGATCCCATGACATGGCGGGGACATAGGTATTCTGTTCAATGACGCTCAGCTGAGTTTCATTGTTCGGATGACTCTCTTGCCCCAAGTCTCCTGGGTAAGGTTGCCACATTGGCAGGCTATCCATCGGGCCATAGTAATTGTGGTCAAAGTTGTCTTTCATCGGAGTGTCCTCCTCTAATGAATTTGGCGGAGCACGGCATCCTTCCGGATCACAATCTCCGTAGATCATTTCAACATCTGACCTGGGTATAAATCTTGGACTTTCTGTAGAAAAGCAAAAAGGCATAGGCACCTCTTCCTGAGACATATAACCGTCCTCATTAAGATAGGACTTCCACTCTTCATCTGCGTCAGAGGGATCTCCCTCATTGATAGCATGAACTGTCTGAGACACTGGGTGAAGAAAACCTCCACTGTGGAAGAAGTTTTGAAGGGGATGAAGACTTTCATCATTGGCAACTGTCTGGGTATAGGTTGCAGAAAAACCAAGACCCTTCTTTGTTTTATTGTCAATGGGAATGACAAGCTGTCCCCATCCTGTCGTATCGGTACTCTAGACCGCTTTGATAGCATCTTTGTATGAGGAACTCGAGGTTCCTCCTTCAGATTGATCGTTCTTGCTCACCGATAGTGCTTAGAACTGAGTTCCAATAACCTCCTCGGGTTCCACACAAGTAGATGATGATAAGTTACTCACAAGCAAGGCTTGTTCCCCACAAACGATGACAAGTTGATCATTCTTGACTAACTTTAGCTTCTGGTGGAGGGTTGAAGTAACCGCTCTAGCCTGATGTATCCAAGGTCTTCCTAATAAACAACTGTATGTTGCCCGGATGTCCATGACCTGGAAAGTGATTTGGAAAGTGTGAGGATCAATAGTTATGGGAAGGTCCACTTCGCCGATAACTGTTTTTTTGGATCCGTCGAATGCTTTGACGACGACCTCGCTGACTCTCATCGGAGGGCCCTTGAATGATAATTGCATCAAAGTGGACTTCGGCATAACATTCAGGGCTGACCCTGTGTCTACCAGTACGTTGGCTAAAGCATCGCCCTGGCAGTTAATTGTAATGTTGAGCGCCATGTTATGACGGCGACCCTCTTCAGGTAATTCTTCATCACTAAATCCTAAATTATTGCAGGAAGTGATGTTAGAGACCATACTATCGAACTATCTGATTGTTACATCCTGTTCCACAAAGGCTTGCTCCAAGACTTTCTGTAGAGCCTCTCTGTGTGCTTCTGAACTGAGTAACAGTGATAATACCGAGATCTTCGAAGGAGTCTGTAACAGTTGATCAACAATGTTATATTCACTCCTTTGGATGAGCTTCAGCATCTCATCTTTGTCTTTTGAAAAGTCGGGATTACTAGATTGACCGACTGGTGGATCAGGAATTTCTGCCTGAAGTTCCTTTTCTTTGTTGGATTCTCCAACCCCTGGGTTGAAGATTCGACCGCTCCGTGTTACAAGACTGATGTCTGCAATATTCATGACGGAGGGTAATGGAATTTCCTTTCCATTCTCGATTATTGTTGCACTGTATTTGTAAGGGATTGCCTTAGCTGATTCATACGGTAGTGGCCCCGGTAGATAGATGACTATGGGAACCTTCTGATTTTTCTGACCATCGTAAGTAATCTTGATCCGTTCCCGGTTGGGAACTCTAGATTTGTCAAGTAGAGGGATGATGGAAAAAACATCCCTGGTCCTGTGATGACCAGAGATCGTGACAACATCCTTAACTTACTCGGCAAGGTAGTTCGGCGACCAAATGATGGGTCCTGAACCTGGATATGGACGAATTTCTCCATGATCGACCTGACCCTGAAGAGCTGCTCTCACAAGGTAACACCCTTGGTTACTTTCTGAACAGACGCTGCAACTGTCATAGTTGTGTGGTGGCACCTGGCCACGCCCACTTTGAATGCAATGTAACCTCACTAGGTTATCTTCCATTGATCGGACATCCTGACTTTGACGACGAGTAGGATTCCTGTGATTGATACTAATCTGCTGAGTATCTTCGTCCACATAGATTGGCATCCACCAGTGATTTAACAAGTGCTGAAGTGCCTCCTGGACAAGGGTACAACCTCGATCGTTTTCGCAACCTGCTTTATAGTTTTGATAGTCATGTGATATTAAGAATCCAAGTCGGGCCTGCTCAGCATGTAACTCTACCAGGTTGGTATTCATCACGCGAATGTCAAAGATCTGAACCATGTTGATTTGATAGGAGTTCCTATCATGGTAGTCTTGGATCCATCCAAGATCCATCTGACCCTGGAGGGCCTCTTGTATGAAAGAGCATCCCTGTTTGTTTACTGAGCAAATCAGACAGGAACTGTAATCGTGCCGCGACAGATTATGATACTGGCTTTGCCTTGAGTGCATCGCCACCAAGTTGACATTCATTGCACGGATGTCGTGGTTCTGAATGACGTTGGAATTCGTGTAAACCATGTTAACTCCACGAACTCGGTGCTCTTGGATCCATCCGAGATCCATCTGTTCCTGTAGAGCTGATTGCACTACCGAACATCCTTGGTTATCTTTAGAGCAGATATCACACTGGTGATAATTATGAGGTGGCACATGGCCATATCCGCTCTGTCTACAATGCATCTTGACCAGATTGGTCTTTAACAAGAGTACATCATGAATTTGATAGACACTGTTAGTCTCTTTCTCAATCAGATTGACTGCAGTTTTCTCATGTTGAGGCAGCGGGTTCGTGAGAACATTAGGATTTGTATCTTTGAAAGATAAGAGCCCGCTCCTAACAAGCTTTTGCACATCGGATTTGAAATTGAGACAAGTCTCAATGTTATGCCCTGAACTTCCTTGATGGTAAGGGCATGTTTGATCCGTCTTAAACCAAAAAGCCTGAT
The DNA here is from genome assembly GCA_022829125.1 of Lathyrus tuberosus. Lineage (NCBI taxonomy): Eukaryota > Viridiplantae > Streptophyta > Magnoliopsida > Fabales > Fabaceae > Lathyrus > Lathyrus tuberosus. The sequence goes on from JALAZF010000120.1 coordinate 6,402,970, forward strand.
TTTCCGGAACTGTAAGAGGAGACTTAGTCTGAATGTGCCCCTTAGCCAGCAGTAACGGAAATAGTTCTGCGTACGTCACAGGTATAGGATCAAATCCTGGTGGCCGTGTTGTACGGTTGTTGTTATATGGAGGACGAGCCTGCTGAAGAGGCTGTTGTGTCCTTTGTTGGTCAGGTTGGCTCTGCGCAACCTGAGGTTGATACATAGGAACAGGCGCGGGGCCGATAGCAGGAATAACAGCTGCTACTGGTTGATAACGTCGCCTTTGCTTTCCAAGAGAGATATTCCCAATATCTTTCTCTTTTTTCTTAGGGAGACCACTGCCGTATTTTTTAGTACCGCTCGTTGATCCAGTGTCTTTTACCAAACGTCCTTCTCGGACGGCATCCTCAAGACGTACACCCATGCCGACCATTTCGGTGAAATCACTGGGCGCACTGGCAACCATTTGGCCATAGTAAAATGAGCTTAAGGTCTTTAAGAAGATTTTTGTCATCTCTTTTTCCTCAAGAGGTGGACAAATCTGAGCGGCAATTTCACGCCACCTTTGAGCATACTCCTTAAAGGTTTCTTTGTCCTTTTGCGACATTGATCTGAGTTTATCTCTGTCGGGTGCCATGTCCAAATTGTACTTGTATTGTTGCACGAAGGCAGTACCAAGATCTCTGAATGTACTGATCGTAGTACGGTTTAAACCCATGTACCATTTGAGTGCGGCACCGGTTAAACTATCCTGGAAGTAGTGAATCAGCAGGTCCTGATTCTCCGTCTGAGCTGACATCCGCCGAGCGTACATCACCAGATGGCTCTGAGGGCAAGAGTTACCCTTGTATTTTTCAAAGTCGGGCACTTGGAACTTGTGCGGGACTTTCACATTTGGGACCAAGCAGAGGTCTGCGGCGTCCTTTCCAAATAGATCCTGACCGCGAATGGCTTGCAGCTCTTTCTGCATTTCCAAGAACTGCTCCTGGAATTCATCCATTCTGTCAAACATAGTTTCCTTCTTACCAGAAGGTGTCTGTGGAATCTGTCCTTCTGGGACAGTGTGCACCACAGGGGGTGGTACCGTGACTACAGCAGTATGTCTTGGCGCCTCCCGAAGTTTGTAACCTTCAGGAGTCTTGAGTATGCCCCTGGCATCTTCAGTTTCCCAAAGTTTGTAACCTTCAGGCCCAGCGGCTTCTGTTGCGATTCCCTGATCTTCAGTGATCGGCGGAACATATCCTTCCGGGATATAGTTAACAGGCATGCCCCAAGGACGATCTTTCAGCATCTGATACCTAGGATCATACTTTTCTATGATGGGCGTTGAGGTGATCTCTGAGATCACAGTTCTTTGTAGCTGAGCTTCTGCCATGGCTTGCATGTCGTTACGAAGCTTTCTCATATCCTCTCTTAGAGCGTCGATCTCTTCTTTCAACTCTCTGTTTTCTTCCTCAAGATCATCCATCCTTTTCTGACGATTGGCCCGAGTATTATATGAATGAGACAGTTTGACTCTAGAATCGAGACACAAACGTGAGATTCGTAGGGAAGAAGAATACGCGATGTGAGAATGATGAATGCAATGATTATATTAATTGTTCTTTTGGTTTAATCAAAATAAACTTCGACAATTAGATTACAAATATCAAACACTGGGGAAACCCCTTTTTATTGAATTCCAAAGGATTACAGAAATGGAAATACAGTAGATTACAAAGTGCAGAAACAGAAACCTAAACTAATGGGTCCCGAGTCCTCTTCTTTGACCGGGGCGCTTGGGCCGTTGTTGGGTTGTCATTCCTTTGCCAGGTGAAAGGAGCGAGCAAATTCCTTTGGTCATCTTGATTCTCGACAGCGTGCTGCTCCAAAATTTCAATCAGAGCATCTTTCTCTTTTAGTAGTTGCTGTATTTGGATACACTCTACGTCGAGGGTGCGGTACTTGTTCTTCCAAGATCTTCTTTCCTTTTGAACTTTGTTGAGAGTAACCTGAAGCTTTTCAGTTTCCGTCATGAAGTACATGACAGTTGCCCTCGGTGGAAGAATTATGTAACGAGGATAAGGCATCTTTAGCTTGAGAGCTCTAGTTTGTACCCAGTGGAGATAAGGCTCCACCGAGACACAGTCCAGTTTTCCCAGAGACTCTCGTCCTTTCTTATGAACATGTTTACAAGCTTGCACTATTTCCATCTTTAGTGCTCTGTCGTTTTCTCCTTCTTTGAAGAAAAGACCTTCTAGATGAACACCCAGTGGGATGTGTCTCATCGGGTATCCAAATTGACGAAGAACTAATATCGGATGATAGTTGATTCCTCCTTTAGTTCCTATAAGGGGTACGCTGGGGAAGTTTCCACAATGGTCAATGATTCTGATTCCCTCATAAATCCTATTACACCAATCTATATCAGAGTTGGTGAGAGACATGATCTTCTGCGACCAACGTAAGACACTCTTGCAATCCCAAAAAGCAGCAGACTTGGGCAAGTGAGAGATAAACCACTTGTAGAGCAAAGGTACACAGCATGTGATCTCCCCTCCGCTGTACAAATTTCCCAATGTACAGAATGATACGCATCTGCGAGCAAAGTCGGCACAGGGTTTCCAATGAGAAAAACCTTAATAGCGTTGATATCGACGAAGTTATTGATGTTGGGAAACAAAAATAACCCGTAGGTGAGCAAGACAAAGATGCTTTCAAAAGCAGTTATGTTCCCTATACTGGCAAAATACAGGGCCTTCTTTGTCAAGAACTGGGCTGGCAAACCTTGGATGCCACCCTTAGTGGTCATGTGAGTCCTGACCTCAGACTCGTCCAAATGAATTGTTATTGCAATAGTCTGATTCTTTGGAATTTCTTCCAGTCCAAAAAATGGAGCTCGATCAGTGATATGTAAATCATTCAGATGAGAATACTCCTCCAGCGTTGGTGATAGCTGGTAATCCGGGAATGTGAAACAGTGATAAACCGGATCGTAGAATTGAATGAGCGCGTCCATGATCCCCTTAATCACATGGACTCTTAACAGTGGTAGCAAACCACCGTGCCTGGCTCTGAAAGCCTCTGGGTGAATGAGCGCGTCCATGATCCCCTTAATCACATGGACTCTTAACAGTGGTAGCAAACCACCGTGCCTGGCTCTGAAAGCCTCTGGGTTAACGATCATCCTCGCTAACTTTCTCAAATCCCCTAATTTTGGAACCTTGAAGGTATACTGGCGAGTTCTCCTTCTACCGAAATCCATTAGCGTAATCCTCTTCTCTGATATTTGCAATCACAGTCTTAGTTTAATTTGAAAAACAGAGAGACTAGAAGAGAAAGTTTTTTTTTTTTTGAATGTTTTAATGTTTTATTAAATGAATGCATGAATGCAGAACACAAAAACATAGAAAAAACATGGGGTCAAAGGGTCGTTGTCATGAAGTCAAGGCTCTACCCATCCCTAAAGGTTTATACTAGGGTGATTTTTGTACCTGTACTCATTATCATCAGCTCCTCCCAGGAAGGCAGACAACAAGCGGATCGCCAGCGAGTTGTGTGCAATCTTAGAGTAAGTGCTATTCACCGAGAATAGATCACCAGCCTCAAATGAGGGTAGTATCGCGTAACAGCTATTTCCGATAGCTTCCGCACTATGAAAGGGTTGGCTTTTCTAGGTGTATACTCATTCTCACCACATGCGGCATCATACGCATTCCCAGTAGCAAAAAAATAAACACGTATAGCAATTAGGAAAAGCAGTATATATATTTGTCCTAATCATCCTAGACTTATAAAGCTATGATTCCTAAGTTCCTGACAGAAATGGGTTCTCCGGCGGAAGCCCCAATCTGTGGTATTCACACAAGTGACGAGAAAAAGGTTTGTCCAAGGTTTCCACCTTAAACGTTTAAGAAAGAAGATTTGGCCCCACGGTGGGCGCCACTTTTCTGTAGCGAGCGATTTTGGACGCGGTTCTTAAGCGCTGGTCGCTCTCTGCGGTTTGAGCTTTGACTACAGGTCGATTCATTTTTTATCCTATTGTGAGCTGAATAAGGAAGGGAAATAGATGTCTCCAATTAACCCTGCTTTGCATATTGAGTTTAAACAGCGGTCTGTTAGGTTACGGATGCTATCAATGTGGGGGGGCCTTGTACTGGTTATTTGTATTTTCGCCAATACTGTTTTCTTTCTTTTTTTACCTGGGCAGAAGGTTTCTGGCGGGGAACAAGGATTAGGATGTTAGGACTTATGCTTTTGAAATACTGCTTTTGATTGATGGAGATATGGGATTTGGGTTTTTTGTTGATTGCGCTCGCTAAGATCTTTTCTTTCGATCTTATGCCTACGTATTCCCGTTTACCGAAACAGGGAAATCAGAGCGTTCGTAGTTCCTCCTATTCTATGGGAGGAAATGGGTTTTTGGTGTCTTGTTCAAAGCCCAAGACGTGAAGCGAAAGGTGGTTTGTATCTTGTTCAAAGCCCAAGATGTGAAGCTGAAAGGTCTATTTGTGTCTTGTTCAAAGCCCAAGACGTGAAGCTAAAAGACCTCGGCTTTAGAGAGAATTTGTCATCTCTAAAGAGGGGAGAAGGAGAATTACTTTAACTGGGATACGCGGATCCGAGCAATGCCATAATTTCCGAAGAAAGGGTTTTAACCTGAAGGAGAAGACTTTAACTCAGTGTAGAGCAATGCCATCTTTCCTTAGGAATTTCTCATGCTAAAAGAGGGACAGTGGCATGGATGTAGATGATCCAGAGGCTTGCCGCTTACAGCGATTAGACGAAGGGAAAGGAGTTGTTGATGTTTGTGTACTGTGAACGTGGCACAGGTTTGATGCTAAAAGGTTAATTGGATTAACCAGTGGTTTTCTTATACAAAGCCTAAGAGGAAGCTAATTTCCGCTAGGAAAATCATTATACAAAGCCTAAGAGGAGGCTATTTTGTGTCCCGTACAAAGCCCGAGAGAGAGGCTAAAAGGGTTGACTCAACCGGAGAATCTTTTATACTCAACAAGAGAGTGTTTTTGTATCTCGTATGAAGCCCGAGATGGAGGCTGGAAACTTTTAAGAAGCCGACGGGTCCTTGTACGAAGCCCAAGAGGAGGCTATCATTCCCGGAGGAAGAGATCATTATACGAAGCCTAAGAGGAGGCTGTGAATACTTCTAAGAAGCCGTAGTGTCCTTGAATAATGCCCAAGAGGAGGCCGATGCTTTTAAGAAGCCCGTGGGTCTTATCATCTCCTTTCCATTAGGAGAGATAACTCTTTTAAAGATAAAAACCATTGGTAAACATGCGAGGTTTACTATCCAGCGACTTTTAGCTTTTGAAGAGAGTTCCTTAGTTAAGGTCCAAGATTATGACCGTAGTGGGTACCCAAACCCCGAGACATTCAAGGCAAGCTATCCACAAGGAATAGATCAAGTCAGGAAAGTTCGAGAATTTGGAAGAAACTCAAAGATGCCATTCACGGAGAATACATTCATCTTGGGGAGTAGAGCTTCTTGACGATTCCTAAGGAGGACAGCCAAAGAGAAGACTGTATCTGGTGCTCCTATTGGGGATCTAGGCGTCTATTTCTACGAATAAGTGAAACGGAGTCACCTAGTTCTAGACGTAGTTGTCGGGGAAACTCGAAATATCTATACTATTATTACACAGTAGATATGAGTTTATGAAAGGAGACTTACAGTGAGCAGCCCCACAATACAGTTTATAATATGAAAGCAGTAAATGAAAGCGATAACCACTTACTCGGTTGTAGAGCTTCCATGCTGTTTGGTTAGTTGTTCAACAAAGAAAGATTGAAAACAATAGTATATTCAAAATCAAAGGAGAAAGTGCTTTGAAAAAGAAAGATTTGGGGCTTACAGCTCAAGGAGAGGCCCAGGGTTTTATCAGTGAGCGCACTGTTTGAATGTGTACAAAGGGACTTATACAAGTGACTGGGGCCCAAAATGATTTTCTGTACAAAGGGATGGGTCTTACACTCTCTCAAGAGGCCCAAAAAGGTTTAAAGAAAAGAGTGGGGCTTATAACACGAGGGTAGGCCCAAATGATTTTTCGTTTAAAAATGGCGATCGCGCCGAGGTTTTCTTTTAACGCAGAGGGACTTATACAATAAGTGAGGCCCAAAATGTTTTGGTTAAAAGGGGGATTGGGTCTTACACTCTAATAGAGGCCCAAAGTGTTTTGAATGGGTCTTATAGCTCAAGGAGAGGCCCAGATGATTTTTATTTTTAAACGGGCGACGATCGCGCCGTTTACTTGTACAGAGGGACTTATACAATGAATGAGGCCCAAAAAGTTTTTGTACAAGGGGGGATGGGTCTTACACTCTCTCAAGAGGCCCAAAAAAGGTTGAAAATGATTTATGAAGATTGAATTAATCCAAAACCCTAATTTGTTTTCAAAATGTATTTAATTGAATAAAAATTCAATTAAAATGATCAAAAATTGTTTAACACATGGAAAACAAATTGTGATCTTGGATTAATGCTTCAAAAATTAAGTATTGACCTACAAAATAATTAGAAAGCATTAAAAGTTGCAAAATCAATGTAGAAAAAAATATTTAAAATGCCAAAAACAATTAAAATATTAATTCGTTACAAAAAATATCAATTATATGAAATAAATAATATTTTTGGGATTTTTTGTGAAAATAAAATATTTTAACATTTTTGTGAATTATTAAAAAAAGAATCAACTCAAAATCATTAAAACTCAGAGAGAAATTAATTTTTGAATCAATTAAACAAAATCACAAAATTCAAATATTTGAATTATTCAAAAATGGCGCCAAGAACAGCTGAAGAACACGCGCGTGTTCTTGGTTTCTCAGATTTGCGTTTTTTATCCAATCTCCATGAATACGTAATCATATCATGCAATCCACATATCATTATGCTCGTCTCAACCTCACGATCATGTCTATGTACTTTAATTTCATTTAAATTAAACATACAATAAGAAATCACGAAGAGACCTCAAGAACCCTAATTTCTGCATGAAGGCTAGGATTTTTGATACACGATTCAAACAATGCAATTAATTGAGGGAAAACATTCCATGCATGATTATGAACATATGGCCAAATTATTGTGCGAGGAAATATGCATAGATTGAGAGATGACCAAGTATGTGCTTACCTCCAAGTCGTGACAGCATGTTCAAAGTGATTTTTGATTTGGAGGTGTTACAGATGAGTTGTGATGATCTGAAGAGCTTCCCTACACCCTATGGATTGTGTTTGGATGGTTGAACTTGATTGAAATTGGCTGGATCATTTTGTGGTACCTCAGCTGCACTTTGATTGAAAATTTGAGCAACCAGCTGGTGATTTTGTGAAATTGATGTTTCAGAAGTAATCTAAGTGTTTGATCAGCTCATATGTGATGTATGTGAGGTGTGTGAGTGATTGGTTTGATTGGAATTGCTCTCAAACTCAAAACCCGATCGCTACCTTGCTAAGAAAGGCATTTTTGCCAAGAGAAAGAGATTTTGAAGAAAGCATCTGTTAGATGGCTTTGGTGTACTCAAACTGATCACAATTGAGCTCTATTTATAGTAGAGCAAGTTTTTTTTGCAAGGAATAGTGAATGGCAGCTGGTAAGTAGGTTTGGCCAATGTTGGCAAATGAAAATCCAAGTCTCCTCTAGCCATTGACTAGAGGTTAGGGCACAGAGCTTTGGTCCCCTTGGTCTTGGATAAGTCTTGACTGATTTCAGATGAGAATGGCTCATTCCATGCCACCTTGATGGTTCCATTGAATGCCTCATTCCAAATTTGAAGTCTTGTCCCTATTTTGGCCATTCTAGGTTCAACATGCTATTTCTTGTTCCATGAACTTTGGAGGCTTGGCTCAGTGATTGTCCCCTTTAGATTCAATCCTCTGAGGTGTCCAAGTGGATAAGAGCAATTGAATTTGGCTGATTTTGGCAAATCGACCAAAGTTGCAAATTCTGTCTTGCCTTGACAGATTTCAGCAAGGCAACTTGGCAATGTTGTATCTCATGGTGTAGGTTGAATTTGGCAATGTTCTCGGCCATTTTGGAAAGCTCTTACATGATACAACAACTGTTTGAACAAGTTTGGTTTTGATCTCTTTTGATTCCAAGTGAAAAATCCCCCTACATTTGGCAAAAAGTGAGGCAAAATCTGACTTAGTGAAAATTTCACTAAGTGTTGGAAAAAGTGACTTTTTCACTTTTCAGCCACTTTGATCACTCCATAACTCAAAATCCTTAATGAATTGGAATGACTTGTAGTTGAAGTTTTTGTAGGTGATAATGAGGGCTACAAATCCATCTTTGGATGAGAAAAAATGGCCTTGTGGTTTAGGAGTTATGGTCCTCCAAAGTTGGTACCTTTGCCACTTTATTTTTAACTTAGAAAAATTTCTAAGTTTTATGGTTACCCCTTTTTCAAGTTATCTCACTTTTCTTGATTTTTCTTGATGAATGATGATCCAAATCATACATTAACATCATTTTAGGGTTAAAAATCCATTTTGGTGAAAAATCTCAAAAAGTCAAAGTTGACTTTTGTGCACAGTTGACTTTTTATCAGATGAATTCCAAACTGTGCAATTCTTCAGGAAATCATGTCCTTGACCTAAATAAAACTTGATGGGCATGTTCCATGGGTTTCATAGGGTATATTCAATCATGTATTAGGGTTTGGGAGCATGTCCTGGTCAAAAGTCAAAGTTACAGTTGACTTTTCCCTTAAAACCCTAATTGTGGTGCAGATGAAATTGAGACTTGTTGCTCAAACTTCTTGGATTAATCCATTGTTCCAAATGGATCAATATGGTATATTAGAGTCCCTCAAATCATCTCTTGAGGTCTTGGCTCATGGTTTGTCCCAAAAGTCAACATAGGGGTGAATTAGGTCAAGAAACCCTAATTCCTGATTTTTGATGAATGCATCCCCTGAGGCAAAATTGACTTGATGCATGGGTTCATGAGGTTCCATGAAGTATATTAGGTTATGTTTTGGATCATTGCCTTGTGCCCAAATGAAAATTTCTATCTGGAGGCCCTGGTCGACCAAAACCCTAATTTAGTGACACTGTCGATCTTGAGACTTGATCCACCTAAAAGGGAGCAGCCTTGTGCTTAATCGTTGAAGTAGAAGTCCTTTTTGATCCATTGTGGATGTTTGAGAGATTAGACAAGTTGAAAATCAAGTCATTTCTTGATTGATCCTTTGTCTAAGCACTCAGAGAGGGCTTGAAACCCTAATTTTGATTGTAGTGGATGCTCACCCATCTTTGGGGAGACTGATGAAACATGATGGTTCTTCCATATTGTGATGATGATTTTCACAATGATGGGAAATCTAAGTGGTCAAAATTTGGGGTATTACAGATGCCCCTATTTAATCTTCTTGGACCCGAAGGTGTGAATGACGAAGGGATTCGGGCATTCGGGGTGCAAGAGGATTAAATATCGGAATACCCAAAATTTTGATGGTGGTTATGAATGGTAGCTTACGCATTCATCTTCTTTAGCTAAGCAATGATGTTTAGAAAAGGTAAACTTCCCCTCGATCCTGGTTTCCTACCAAGGAATTGGTCTCAGTCTCTTTTGAAATAAACTTCCCCTCGATCCTGGTTTCCTACCAAGGAACTGGTCTTGGTTTCTTTTGAACTTCCCCTCATTCTTGGTTTCCTACCAAGAACTGGTCTCAGTATCTGAAATGAACTTCCCCTCGTTCCTGGTTTCCTACCAAGGAACTGGTCTTAGTTTCTTTTGTCAATAAACTTTATTGACAAGGGACGCTATGTGTAGCGGTTTTCCTTTAAACTTCTCGCCGAATTTTCCTGGGGAGATGCCATTTGACGGAAAAAGGTTTGATGTCAGACTTGCTGGGGAACCCAACGTCTGAGTTGTAGAGTTGCACAAACTTCTCTGTTGGAGACGCCATTTGTCGATTCTACTGGGGAAAGCGAGTCTCTTGAGAGACTGTTTTTATTTGGGATCTTTCATCATACTTTTCTCGGGATCTTCCCGGAGAAACGCCATATGATGGGGTCCAATTTTGAGGTGCCAATGACCTTCTCATCAGTGGTTTTTCGGAGCAAAACTGGCGTGCTGCCGAATCTCTGATCACGAGGCTTTCTCTGTGGATTTTCCTTAATCCGGGAAAGCAAGGATATCATCTTCAATGGCGAAGAGTGATGTTTATTGAAAGTTTTCTCTGGCTTTTCAGAGGTTCAAATTATCAAAGTGGTCACGTGCCAACTTCTTTCCAGAATTAAACTGGAAGCGAGGTTGTTCCGACACAGTATTTCCTGACGAGATAAGAACTGACAACTCGATTGAGAGGACTTCTACCACTAGGGGACAAGACCGACTAGAGTGATAGTGATGCAATATGAAATGTGAATGCAAATAAAAAATGCATGATGTATGTATGTATATGCTGACAAAACAGACGCGACATACAGACTAATGGATGAACACAACTGGATACTCGGCCATCGCGGGGCGAAGAAGTACCGTTGATAGCAATTCCACCTTGCTTAGGAGAGATAGTCCCGTTGGGAGCTATGTTGATCGGGCTTAGGAGATGAGAACTCGGCTGAGGCGTGTCAGACGAAACAAGGTCTCTGACACATTTGATCCCTTCATTCAGGCATACTGGCTTAGAAGGGGTACTTTGATTCTGCACTTTGAAGTTCGCTTACTTCGGGAGAAGCGATCGATGTTCTTCTGATGTTCAACAGTCAAAAGAAATGCCATCTCTAATTTAAAAGCAGAAAAAGTTTAACAAGTAAATTCATTTTTGTTTTATTTCAAGAATCGCTGATTAAGTTTAAACAACGTCGTTCTGTAAAGCTAAAACAAGTAAAGAATTACAAACAAAAGCACAAGGGCTCAAATTTTATTGATAAGATGGAGATCAGCCAAACGCGTGATTCCAAAGAGTATATACAAAGTTAGAAAATGGTAATTTACAGGGAAAAGGGCTACGTTGAAACATAACGACCATTATCCTTCTACCAACTTTGAATTCGGGACATCCTGAGCTTCTGTCGAAGATGACCTTTGACTGGAGATTTCCTCCGATGGATGATGTAACTGCAGCTGAGGGACTCACCTCTGTTGAACATAGTTACTTGCCATTATCCCTAACTTTTGCCTGGATTGTACTATGATGTTTTCAATCCACCAGGATGATTTTTTTCATGTCTCTAACTTTTGCCTGGACCGCCCTTTCGGGTTTTCAATCCACCGAGACGTTTTTTTTTTTTTTTTTTAGTTTAGGCGAAGTATTTCTTGACTACATCAACATTCGTGGGGTAGGAAAATTCCTCTCCGTCCATGGTTGCAAGTCTCAAGGCGCCGCCTGAGAAAGCTTTCGTGACCACATAGGGGCCATCATAGTTTGGGGTCCATTTGCCCCGAGAATCAGTGAGAAATGATTGTATCTTCTTGAGCGCAAGGTCTCCTTTCCTGAAGACACGAGGTTGGACCTTTTTGTCAAACGCCCTCTTCATTCTTTGCTGATACAACTGACTGTGGCATAGTGCCGTGATTCGCTTCTCTTCGATCAGGTTCAGGTCGTCGTGTCGACTTTGACACCATTCAGCTTCGGTGAGCTTCTTGATTTCGAGGTACTCGCTTGGGAAGCTAAGCGTTTAAGGCAGTATATGTTAAACCACACAACGCTCTTGATTTCGAAGATGGATCCGATCAAGTATGTGTTTGAAAAGCAGGCACTTTCTGGAAGAATAGCCCGTTGGCAGATGGTTCTGACAGAATATGATATTCAATATGTTTCCCAAAAGGCGATTAAGGGAAGTGTTTTGTCAGAATATCTTGCTGAACAACCAATCGAGGATTATCAACTGATGAAGTTTGAATTTCCTGATGAGCACATTATGTATCTGAAGATGAAGGATTGTGAAGAGCCTCTACCTGATGAAGGGCCGGAAATTGGGTCCCAATGGAAGCTGGTTTTTGATGGGGCTGTTAATTCATACGGTAACGGAATCGGGGCAGTCATTACATCTCCGAAAGGTTCTCATATACCTTTCACTGCCCGATTAGCATTCATATGTACCAACAACGAGGCGGAGTATGAAGCATGCATTATGGGGTTAGAAGAAGCAATTGATTTGAGAATCAAGAACCTCGATGTTTATGGTGATTCCGCGTTGGTAGTTAATCAGATTACAGGTGAATGGGAGACTCGTCAAGCGAACTTGGTGCCTTATAACAACTATGCCATAAGGTTGTTACCTTTCTTTGACAGAATTGACTTTCATCATATACCCCAGTTGGGGAATCAGATGGTCGATGCGTTGGCAACGTTGTCTTCGATGTATCAAGTGAATCGTTGGAATGAAACTCCTTCGATCAGAATCATGCATCTGGATAGACCAGCTTTTGTGTTTGCAATTGAAGATGTATCAGATGGTAAACCTTGGTATCATGATATTAAGGTTTTTCTGAAGAGTCAAGAGTATCCAGAGGGTGCATCTTCTAAAGACAAGAAAACTCTGAGGAGGCTGGCGGGAAATTTCTTTCTGACAAAAGACGATGTGTTATACAAGAGAAACTTTGATATGGTCTTGCTACATTGTGTTGATGAACACGAGGCAAACCTGTTAATGGAGGAAGTTCATGAAGGATCTTTCGGTACTCATGCCAATGGGCATGCAATGGCCATAAAACTGTTGAGAGTGGGGTATTATTGGATGACTATGGAATCTGATTGTTTCAAATACGCCCAAAAATGTCATAAATGCCAGATATATGCTGATAAGGTGCATGTACCGCCTACTCCTCTGAATGTATTGTCATCAACTTGGCCTTTTGCTATGTGGGGCATTGATATGATTGGAAAGATTGAGCCAACTGCTTCCAATGGGCATCGTTTCATCTTGGTTGCCATCGATTACTTCACGAAGTGGGTAGAAGCAGCCTCATTTGCCAACGTCACCAGACAAGTGGTAGCCAGATTTATCAAGAAGGACATCATCTGCCGATATGGAGTCCCGGAGAGAATCATTACTGATAATGGTTCAAATTTGAATAACAAGATGATGAAGGAGCTATGTCAGAGCTTTAAGATTGAACATCATAATTCTTCTCCCTATCGTCCGAAGATGAATGGGGCTGTTGAAGCAGCAAATAAGAACATCAAGAAGATTGTGCAGAAAATGGTAGTGACGTATAAGGGCTGGCATGAGATGTTGTCTTATGCTTTACACAGTTATCGTACTTCGGTACGCACATCGACTGGGGCAACTCCTTTCTCACTAGTATATGGTATGGAAGCAGTTCTACCATTAGAGGTTGAGATTCCTTCTTTGAGAATTCTGATAGACGTGAAGCTTGATGAAGCTGAATGGGTGCGTTCCAAATTGAATCAGCTAAAACTTATTGAGGAAAAGAGATTGGCAGCCATTGCACATGGTTGGTTGTATCAGAGCAGGATGAAGAAAGCCTTTGATCAGAAAGTGCATCCTCGGTGTTTTCAGGCTAGTGAATTGGTTTTGAAAATGATCCTTCCTCCTCAAACAAATCACAGGGGAAAATGGACTCCAAACTACGAAGGGCCATATGTAGTAAGACAGGTTTTCTCTGGTGGAGCCTTATTACTCTCAACTATGGACGGCGAAGATTTTACGTCCCCTGTGAACGCAGACGTAGTCAAAAAATACTTTACATAAAAGAGACCCGCTGGACACAAAAAGAAAGTCCAGGAAAAAATGGATATCCCGACGAACCATAAAAAGAAAAGGTTCGGGCAAAATTAGGGATAAAAAAGAAAAAAGAAGAATAAACCCGCAAGGTTGAAAAACCTGAAAAGGAAACTTTGGCAAAAAGGGGTATCCCGGTGGATTGAAAACCCGAAAAGGGCGATCCAGGCAAAAGTTAGGGATTTAAAAGCAAAAGGCTATGATTTTCATTCGATCTGTGAGCATTCTTTGATACATGGAAATTTTGAAGGAAAGGAATCAGTCTTTTCGAAGGCCAAAGCATCTGCGAATAAGCGAGGCATATGGGGTCATAGCTGAATTGAATCATGGTGGATATCTGTTCCCCACATTTCCGACATGTGTATTTTCTTTTATTTCTTTTGTGCAATTGCCTCTTTTCAGGAATTGCTTCCGAATGTAAATGCCTATTTACAGGACAATTCATTCAATAAAATATTCATTTTACTTTAAAAAGCTTTCCATTTGTTTTTTTACTTTTACTGTTTTGTTTGTGAAAACGTCCGATATTTTGATAAAGCATTGCATGCGAAAATGTTAGGCCTTGCGAAGCATACCGGAAAACAGTAGAAATTGCTTAGGCAGCGGTCGTTGTGATGGTAATTGAAGTAGTTATTTTGCGCATAGAACTTTCTGTTGATTTTTTCAGGATAATAGGTTTGTTCTTCCCTAGTAGAGCTACTCTCCTCGACATTGAAAAGCTCATCCTCCTCTGCAGGTTGTTAATTTCCCCAACCAGAGTGTCGAGAATTATCTTCCTCAGCAAAGTACAGAAGATTAATTCCCCAGCTAAAGTTGTGATAGATTCATCACTTTCTCAGAAAACAATCAGAAGTTGATGCTGATGCATCCCCAGCAGGAGACTTATGGGATATCTTCTTTGGGTAAAGATGTTATTTTCCCCACAGGGTCTGAGCACTCAGCTAGTCTAGAAATGTTTTTCTCACCAGCAACGGTATGAGTTAATCCCCTCAGATGAGTAAGCTTGATGTTATCTTCTAGCAGAATTGATGTCATCATCTACCGTTCCCCAAGCAGATTTGCTGGTATTGACTGATATTCCCCAGCAGGGTAAAGGTAAGAGCATCTCCCAGCAGGTTGAGTTTGGTAATATCCCCAAGCAGGTTCGGAGTTATTGACTTGTTTCCCCAAGCAGAGTTTGGTGGTGATCCTCTCAGTGGTTTGTTCAACAGCAGTTGAAATCCCCAGCAGGTCTTAAGTCCAATTGTTATTGGCATATTTCAAATCCAGGTGTCGAGTTTTGTCTTCGATGGAAGTCATTGGTAATCCCCAGTTGAGAGAATTTCTCTTCGGGTTCCATCTTCAATATTCGTTTTTATCCATCCCCAACGGAGTGGAATTTCTCTCGGAGTTTTCATCTCCAGCAGAGTTTGTGATCAGGAAGTCGTTCAGTGAAATCTTCCTCAGCAGGGTCTTTTATTTCAGAGGACAATTTAGTTTGTCATCCCCAGTGGAGTTGCCTTTGTCTTCAGCATTTATTTTGCTGGGACGTTTCTTTTGCATTGCATAAGCATTATTGCATGGCATCCTCCCAAACGCGTAGCATTTCCGTTTCGTATGGAGCATTACGCCATAGAAAAATTCAAACATATGCATTCGAAGCATAAGCCAGGTTTGATATCCTTTACCGATTTCTTTCCCCAGCAGAAAGTAACATGATTCAGAAGATGTTGTTCACCATCGAACCGCAACCAGTGGGTTCGTCCTTCTTGTCGGACCTTCCTACACTCCCCCGCAGAGTTGTCTGTTTAGATTTCTCTCTTCCCGAGCGGAGTTATCTTTGTAGATCCGTTGATTCTACTTTTCTTGGGTTGGAAAGTCCATCTTCGGCTGGGTCTTTCTTTTCGAGTTCGCTTTCGGTTGTCCTCGCACTCTTTGTTATTTCATTATCCCCAGTAGAGCTATTATGTGGTATAACTGTTGTTGAAAGAGCATTTTGGCTGGTCTTTCTTTTCGAGTCCGCTTTCGGTCGTACTCATTTATTCTTTTCAAGTCCGCTTTCGGTCGTACTCGTTTGTTGTTGAAAGTCCATTTTTGGCCGGTCTTTCTTTTCGAGTCCGCTTTCGGTCGTACTCGTTTGTTCTTTTTGAGTCCGCTTTCGGTCGTACTCGTTTGCTCTTTTCGAGTCCGCTTTCGGTCGTACTCGTTTGTTTTTTTCGAGTCCACTTTCGGTCATACTCGTTTGTTGTTGAAAGTCCGTTTTTGGCTGGTATTTCTTTTCGAGTCCTCTTTCGGTCGTACTCGTTTGTTCTTTTCGAGTCCGCTTTCGGTCGTACTCATTTTTTCTTTTCGAGTCCGCTTTCGGTCGTACTCGTTTGTTGTTGAAAGTCCGTTTTCGGCCGGTCTTTCTTTTCGAGTCCGCTTTCGGTCGTACTCGTTTGTTGTTGAAAGTCCATTTTCGGCCAGTCTTTCTTTTCGAGTCCGCTTTCGGTCGTACTCGTTTGTTCTTTTCGAGTCCGCTTTCGGTCGTACTCGTTTGTTGTTGAAAGTTTGTTTTCGGCCAGTCTTTCTTTTCGAGTCCGCTTTTGGTCGTACTCGTTTATTCTTTTCGAGTCCGCTTTCGGTCGTACTCGTTTGTTTTTGAAAGTCTGTTTTTGGCCGGTCTTTCTTTTCGTGTCCGCTTTCGGTCGTACTCGTTTGTTCTTTTCGAGGCCGCTTTCGGTCGTAATCGTTCGTTCTTATATCCCCAGTTTAGTCCGCCTTCGGCCGATCTGCCTTTTCGAGTTCTCCTTTGGCCGTTCTCGTATTCGCGTTATTTCAACATCCCCACAGGTTGCAAATTTCCAAGTTGTTTTGTTATTCAATCTACGTGTATCCCGATTATCTAAAAGTCGTTGCTTCCATACCCTCGGATCCAAGAAGTTTGAATAGGGGAAGTTGTAACACCTAAAAATTTGCCCTCTTACTTTTAGCACAAACTGGCTTATGTTTCATTTCATTCTTGCATTTTTATCTTTGCATATCATTGGTTCTTAGCATGGGATCAAGGTATCTAACCTCATTCACAAGAAGAAGTTGTTTTCCAAAGGTTCAAGCAAAATTCATGTGTATTGTCTAAGGGGCTAAGAGGAGGGGAAGCTTCTTGATACTATCATTACTTGAGTCACAAAAAAGCCTTGGGCCTCAGGTCATCCTAATTTGTCCATCACCGCATCAGAAGATCACAATTGACAAGAAATTCCAAGGGAATCACACTTTCCTAGCATGATGGTTCAATTTAGGGTATTGAGATTCCTGAGTTTAACACCACAATGGGCAAGATCTTTGAGCTTTTACCCCTACCAAATGGCACATCTCATCATTGTTTGAGAGGATGCACATCATACTCAGAGGAATTTGAATTTGGAGGATATGTTGATTCCTCCTAGACTAAAGGCATCAAAGTTAGGATTTGCCATAAAGTCAATTTATTTCTGATTTTTTGAACAAGACTTGATCCCATGGTATTCCTCATATCCCTAGGTGTCTAGGATTGGAGAATTGTCCATCAATTTGGTTCAGAAGGGTTTCAATTGATTAGAAGTTTCAAAATCAGGAGAATTGGGGATAAAGTCAATTGTGCAGTGAAAAAGTCAACTCCTGACTTTTTGAGGCCAACCTCTTTATTTTCAAGTCAAATATGGTCCATGTATGAGATTTGATCAAGAAATGTGCAAAGATTCATCAAAAATCAAGAATGTGAAAAAGTTACTAAAAATGGAAACTAGGGTTTTAGAAACTTACTATTTTTAGTAAGTTTTTAGCCACTTTCAAGACCATTTTTCACCATGTTCAAGGCTTCATTTGAAAATCCCTTCCACATGAAAGTTGTAGTATGAAGCATTTCCTTCAAAATGAGCACAAGAACCATGTCATTTGAGTCATTTTTGAATGAGTTATGGTGTTCCAAAGTTAGGTATTTTCACCTTTACAAAGTTCAAAAACTTAGAATTTCTTTCTAAGTGTTTTAGGACAGATTTTGAAGCAACTTTCATGGAAAATTTCTTCATAGATCCCAGCTCCAATTCAAGATATAATCAACATGAGATATGTTCTTTGTCATGTGGGCTTTCCATAGAGCACAAATATGTCCCAAATGGAGCTATTTCCATCAAGATATGATCATGCAAAGAGAAGCTTTTTCAACCAATTTCAAAGCATGGCATGATCCAATTGCTTGGCATATTTTATCATTGGTTTTGCAGCATTCTTGTACTACCTAAACCACACGTATCATCACCAATTATCTCACTACAACATTGCCTTATATGTCCAAACATACATCACATGCCATGCACATTTCATGCACAAAAATCCATTTTGTTTTGCCAAAATAGGAAAAGGAGAATTTGTACACACTCTGACCATTCTTTCCTCTCACGTGCTATGTACACCACCCCTCATTTCATGATCCATTTTAAACTAAAAAAATCACACAAAAACCACCTCCATGTGATACAAACCGTACCACACTCTCACTTTCTCCTTGGTGGCAAAATTCCCAATTGAGGTTTCCATTTCATTTAGGCCCAAAAGGCAGCCTCTACCCATCATATTTAAACAACACAAACCCTAGAACGTGAGGAAGGTTTTCATTTTTGTAAAACCAGATCAAGAAAACTCACTTTTCTCTCATTTTTTCACCATTTACGAATCATTGGTTTTCTGAGATTTTCTGGAGATCCGTTGCTTGAATCAACATTTACCAAGTGAACTTGAGCTTCTGTACGCATCACCTAGCTTCTGTAGTCCCCATTGGAGACTCTCCAAGCTCTAACTTCTTCATCATCGTGTTGAGATTGGTTGAAGTTTTCTGGAGATTTTATGAACCAAACAAGCACTGATGTATGCTCTCCAAGTGACATAGAGGATTTCCACATCATTTCCTAGACTAGTCTCTTGCTAAGAAGGCGCAACGGACGTGCTCTGTTAGGTATTTTCATCTCTCTCATTTCACCTATTCTGGACGTGTAGTAGGCTTGCTATTTGTGTTTCTGAAGTCCTACAGCAATGTAGGCAATGTTTCTATACCTGTTGTGTTGATTTATGGAACTTTCAGTATTTGACACAAAATTTCGTGCTCACTTTTCATAGTGTTAAAGCTACTTTAAATTTGAATCAATTTCAAATATGAGATCCTCACGAGCTCCTCTTCATTTTGGTATGAGGTTTGTTGGTTTTTGATGAGGTTTCGCGCTGCAACTCCGGCGAGGTCGCCGGAGAAAATGATCCGAAAAAGGGTCCAGCAACTAGGGTTTATGTTTGACCGGTGGGGCTTTGATCTCTTGACTGGCCAATGAGGGCCCAGTCTTTCGCCACATCATCTAAGTGAGACCTCGCGTGGCCATGAAACACACCGTTTCACTTATTGCTTTTTTTGTTTTTTTATTATTTCTGAGTATTGAGATTTGGGCTTAAGGCATGCTGCTCTTCACACCACCCTGATTGAGGTCCACTGCGTACACAACTTATTACCTCTGTATTGGAATATTGCTACTGCACCCCCTTTGTCATGTTTTCTTTTTTTATTTTCGCTTTTATTTCATTTTTTATTTGATTTTTATTTCAATTGTTGAAATCATCATAAAAAATACCACAAAATATTTCTCTGATTTATTGATGTCTTGAGATATTTTTCTTTTTTTATTTTTATTTTTCCATTTATTTTTCTATTTTATGTGGAATTAATTTGGAAGTTGCTTTAACATGTTTACCCTTGAATTAAGGTTTTGTTCTTTGATGCCTTTGATTGCTTTCATGATCCAATTTTCTTACCATGCTTTGATACATCATTGGTGAATGTTTGAGGATTAATTTGGTATTGAGATGTTGAATTCTTGATTAATTCTTGATTGATTTTAATTAGTCCTCGATGCATGCTCGATTAACCTCCTATGTGTGATGTTTTGACCCAATTAATGTTGAAATCTTGTGATTCTAATTGAAACCACTTGCACACTTGTTCTTGACTGTTTTAGCATGAGTTTGGAAATTTATTTGGATTTTTATGAAGCATGTTTCTATTTTTGGTTGATACCTACTTGTGGTTTGAATTTGATTGAAGCATGCTTGGATACTTGATATAGTTTGAATGCTTTTGTTTACTTTTGATTGAATTATGCTAGAAATGATTATTTGGTATGATCATGTACTATATTAGCTTATTTTTGGCTTTGGATTCATCCTCATTTGTCCATTTTCCTATTTGTTCTTGATTTTATAAGTTGACAATGTATTGACTTGAATCCTTTGGTGTGCTTGACCTAACCTTGTGAGATGTGTTCTTGTATGATCCAATCAATGCATGAGGACTTTTGTTTGACTTGAATGACATGTTTAAGGTTCTGGTCCCCTTGGTTTAGGGTTCATTATGTGAAATTTTCTCACTCTTTTCCTCACATGATCCTTTGTGTCTTGCATGAATGATATAAGTGGATGCTTTGTCTAATTTTGATGCATGTTTTGAAAGTGATGCTTAATGATTCATCTTGATTGACTTGAATTTGGATTTGGTTTGTTGATGATGCATTTTCTATTGCCCCTTGGATTCATTGCCTTGTTCCCATCTCATATGATCATTATGATTTGATTTATATGATGCATATCATTATCATTTGACTTGTTGCTTCTTTCGCTCATAATGCATCATGATGTGAAGCATTCTTACATGTTTGAATTGGATGATTATGACATGAATTGAATTCTGACTTGGATCTATTTTCATCTTACCTCATTCATGTCATATTTGTGTGAGTCTTAATGATGTTTAATTGTGCTTCTTATGCAAGTTTGCTTGCATCCTTTCTTGTTTGCTTTTACTTGCTTACTTGAGCTTTCTTGTGTGATCTTTTGAAGCATGATTAATGATATGAATTGAGTATGATGTGCATGATGTGCTTGCTGCCCCATCTTATTTCTCATCTTCTACCTCCCTTTCTTCTTCATCTCTTTCACTCTTTCTCTTCCCTTGAGTCTCAAGACTTGTTTAAGTCTTGGATTCACTCCCTTAGAGATACCTAGTCCAACTTAATTTCCAATTAAGCTTGGAGTAGGATTAGCATTAGGATTCCCTTTGCATGCTAACTTAGGTAGATGTTTCCCCATTTAACTCAATTATAGGGCCACCTTTGCATGACAACATTAGGAACATTTAGTTTCCCCTTAGTGTTTTCTTTTTCTTTGAGTCTTCTCTTCGCATCTCATAACACTTCTAAAACACTTAATAAATATAGCGAATATTGCGCTCGAGCCTTAAGTGTAGGAAATGAAGAACGAGGGGTCCCCCTCCTCTTCTAGAGTGTTTAGTATACGTCCCATTTGGGGGCGACCATGCGATTCACTCGTTCCCGCATGGTAGACTTTAGTGCAATGTAAGTTACGAACTAACTTCAATCCACTTCTGTCTAAAAAACACAAAAACAAATCCAAATCTTTTTATCCTTCGGGATCGTTCAAGTTCAAATCATTTTCAGAAAAGGGCATGTTACTTCCGTCTCGTCGCAAACTGGCATCGACCCTAACTGCCGGACGCGAACCTAACGTCGCTCATAAAAAACACTAACCGACCTCGTTAGGTCAAACTACGACTGCTCTAATTTTCTCTCTCTCTCGTATGATTGAGGATAAGTAGGCATAAGACGACGATGTCTTGGCGAGCAACCTCCCCGCTTTAGTTCGTGTCTGAACTACGTTGACTCTGACTTTCCCATTACACGAAGGAATACGTAGGCGTAGGACGAGCGATGTCCTATCGAGTCACTTCTTTTTATTTTCTCCCCCGTTTCTTTGTTCTTTTTCGTTCCCGTTCCTTCTCCTTTCCAGTAGCAGCGGAGCTCCAGATGACGACACCCTTTGATCGAGACAACAAGCGTGGATCCCATCGAGTACGATGGATGTGTAGGGTGCTAACACCTTCCCTTCGCGTAACTGACTCCCTTACCCGTTTCTCTTGGTCGCGAGACCATGCTCTTTACCTTCCCTCATGTTTACGCAGTGTTTCCTTTCCCTCTCTTGGGATAAATACACATTGTTGGCGACTCTGTTTCTGCACCACTTTCGCGTTTGTACCATGGATACAAATCCCCGGGAGCGACACCAGGGTGGGGTCATCTTCTTCCCCAAACTAAAGACCCTAAAATGGTGCAAGGAATTAGAATTGAAATTGGATATTTGCAAAAATCAGATCATTCTATTAATTATTCAATTAGAATTATAGATATGGATCAAAATGTACAAAATCAAAACCCTAATTCTAAAATACAATCAAATCTCAAAAATCAAATCACAATCAGATCAAATCTCATAAATTACTTGAATCTGGTCTAAAAATTCCTAATACAAATCTAATCTAATTAATTTCTAACCTAAATTCTAATCCTATATAAACTACAAAGAAAATCATAGGATGGGAAGAAACCCTGAGAATTCTACATTGTCGCTGCGTAATCCTCCAAACCTTCCCTAAAAGCTCAACAGTATAAAGGATTAGAGTTCATCATCAGAACCCTAATCCCCTGAGCAAAGCCCCATTTGAACACCTGCAAAAGAGAAAGAAATGGATTAGAAGGAGATCGAGGGACAAAATAAAAAACAGAGAAAGAAGGGAAGGAAAGCAGCTTAATAGGTCACGGTCGGGGAGGTAACTACTTAGCTTTTGATATTCACGAACGATTATCTGTTGATGCTGATTTAATATATGTTATGATTTGTTGTTTGGAGTGTTTCTGGGTTTGAATCAAGGTTTAAGGTTCTGGGATTATCGTTAGGGTTCATTGTTATTCATTAGGGTTCGTAGGGTTTTGATGCGTTTCTAGGTTCTGAAGGGTTAGGGTTCTTAGGGTTCTTCACGAACCCTGAAGAACATAGGGGAATTCTGGGTGTTTTAGGTTGCTGGGTTTTTATTTGGGGTTAGGGTTAGGGTTCATCTGGGGAAGGGTTAGGGTTCTTCAGAACCCTTAGGGTTCTTCACAGAACCCTTAGGGTTCTTAGGGTTTATGTGTGTTGCTGGGTTTTTGGTTGAACATTAGGGTTAGGGTTCTTCACAAGAACCCTAGGGTTCTAAGGGTTCATCTTGAACCCAGAAGAACACGAGGATCTGGGCGGGGAAAGCCGTAGGATGCATGAGGGATGAAGGTTCCGGTTGAAGCTCAACCGGAAACCTGGGTTTCAAGGCAGCGCCGGTGAGCCTCTGGGAAGAAAGGAAATAGAGTTGAGAGTAGAGAGAGAGAGGGAGAAACAAAGAGAGAGAAAGAGAAGTGAGAAATGAGAGGGATCTGAGAGAGGCGAGGGTTATATACCCTCTTTTCGTCACTACCGATAGACGCCATATGGTGTCTCCCTCACCCTTGGATAAGCTGACTGCGACGGCAGCAGGTATTCACATATGCACATCCCCACGGTGGGCCTGCGTTGACTGTACATCATGGCCCTCTGTTTCACATACTTGGACTGGTCAATAGGATCTATGGATAATATTAGGAGCGTCTAGGGCCTTAGGATTCTGATCGTACGATGCAGAGAGAGTCAAAGATCAGACTCTCCCCAGCATGTACACACCCTCCATAAACGGGCTCCTTGCATTTGGGCTTAGCACCCTTTACTATTCACATCCCCCAGTGCCAAGCCCATTTGGCTTAAATATAATATACACCCCTTGGCTCTTTATTTCTTTTTTTTCTTTTTTTAGTTAATTAAATTAATAATTAATTTTAGGTTTTAATTGGTTATTCAAGGATCAATGGTTTTAATTTGGGTTTAGTTTAATAATTTTTATTATAAAATTTGGATTTTTGAATTTGATTAATTAAATTAAAGATGTTACTTAGGTCATTTAGTAATAATCTCGAGGCTTAAGAATAATTAGCATGATGTTTTTTATAATTGGGTGTTTTCTTTTTTTTTTATTAAGTGATAATTGGGGGTTAATTTAGGGTGGGTTAATAAATAATTAGCTAAATATTTAATTAGTTAAATAATTAACTAATATAAAATAATTAAATAATTATAACTAAAGAATAAAGTAGGGTTTGGGATTTAATTTAACATTAGGGATGAAATGGGATAGAATAGGGATGATTCAAGGGATAGAAACTAGATACAACTTGGGATAATACTCTTCGTCCGAGAGTATAAATAATGGATAGGATTTTGGGATAGAACTCTTCATCCGAGAGTATAAATAATGGATAAGGATTTTTTGGGATAGAACTCTTCCTCCGAGAGTATAAATAATGGATAAGGAATTGGGATAGAACTCTTCTTCAAAGAGTATAAATAATGGATAGGATTTTGGGGATAGAACTCCTGATATCCAAGAGTATAATTAAATGGATTAGAATTTTTGGGACAGAACTCTTGATATCCGAGAGTATAAATAAAGGGATTAGGAATTGGGATAAAAATCTTGATATCCGAGAGTATATATAAATGGATTAGGATTTTGGGATAGAAGTCTTGATATCCGAGAGTATAAATAAATGGATTAGGATTTTGGGATAGAACTCTTGATATCCGAGAGTATAAATAAATGGATTAGAATTTGGGATAAAACTCTTGACATCCGAGAGTATAAACAAATGGATTAGGATTTTTGGGATACAACTCTTGATATCCGAGAGTATAAATAAAGGGATAAGGATATGGGATAGAACTCTTCATCCGAGAGTATAAATAAGGGATAAGGGATATGGGATAGAACTCTTCATCCGAGAGTATAAATAAGGGATAAGGGATATGGGATAACACTCTTGTAATTCAAGAGTATAAATAAAGTATTAGGATTAGGATTAGGATTAGAAATGGAAATAGGAATAGGGATAGGGGACAGGGGAGGCAATTTACGGATACTCTGATCCTTCAAAACTTGAAGGTACGTAGACATAGGGTTGTAAACCCTAGCGAGTATAATAATAAAAAACTTAGGTCCCCCCTCTTAGAATAAATTCATCTTCTTTGTATAATAATAAAGATTTTGTAAATAAATATAAACAATTAAGCATTCAAACAACAAACAAGCATACCCTAAAACTTAAGGAGGATCCCATTGAGTACAATGGAGGTGAGGGGTGCCTAACACCTTCCCCCCGCCTAACCGACTCCCGAACCTTAGTGTCTCTCCCTTAGGATTTAGGTTTTATCATTATTTCCCTGTCCTTAGAACAAATAAAGGATGATGGCGACTCGATATTTTTCCGGCCGCGACAGCTGGCGACTCCACTGGGGACTTCTTACACTTTCCTAAAAAGAGAGTCCATCCTAACCTTGGATTTTAGGGTTATTGATTGCTTGTCTTGTTTGTTTACTTTTTTTTTCTATACTTATATACTTTCATGATTATTATTTACTTTATAATTATATTATATTTATTATATATGCTTATTCATGTTTATTATATATTGTCATCATATCATTGGTTGGGAATTAATATTTGTGTGTAAGCTAAAACCCCAGGTTGGAGGATACTCTAAGTTAGGACTTGGAATGGAAATGCTATTGGAGGGATGTAACATCCTGACAATGCATTGATGCCACACTCAGATAGACCCCCCAAAGTTGTCTTCATGGTAAGGGTAGCCCTTAACATAGATGATGATTTGGGTGTGGTCCAAAATTCAGAGGGCCTTTAGTATACCCTATCAACTCATGGAGACCCCCAAGTATTCAACCCTCAAGGGTTGTTACTAGGGTCTCCCTAGATGGGACTTATACCAAAGGTTTACCGTAGGAAGGTTTGATCCTTCTCATGGTAAAACGAGGGTATAGTCTAAATTCTAGGGATATCATGAAAAAAAAACAAAACTGTATATCCTACATGTGAGGGGATCGGGTAGAAAAAATTTGGATCTAACCTATTGTAGGGAGCCTACCTAGTTAAGGTCATGCTTGCATTTCACTTTACCCTAACCAAATAAAAAATACTTAATTAAAATATTCATTCATCATTTTCATGAAAATATTTTTTTTCATCACAGGAATCTTAAATTTAAAAAAAAAAAAAAGAGCAAAGAAAAGAAATGGAGTTTGGAAAGAGAAAGACTATTTCAATCAGTGTGAGAAAATCTAATATTGAAGGACTAAAAACTTATGCCATGGGGTTGCCTGATGGAAGGAGGAAGTCTATTATCCGTAAGTATGGGAAGATCTTGGACCTTGTGACAATTCCCGTTCGAGAAGAAGGTTTAACAGCACTAGCTCAGTTTTATAACACCGAGTTAAGATGCTTCCAATTTCAAAATTTCCAAATGGCTCCCACTCTTGAAGAATTCCGTAAGATTTTGGATTTCCCTATAGCAAGAAAGGTTCCATTCATGGAGATAGATATTTCCCTTCACTAAGGGAGATTGCTGAATATTTTCACATCCGTGAAGATATTTTGAAGAACAATGTCAAGTTTCAAGAAGGTTTCCATGGCTTCTCAAAGGGTTTTTGGGAAAGGAAAGCTAGTGATTATGCCATTATCAATGATTGGAAAATGGTGGATAATATTATGATGCTCCTCATCTTTGGTTTGATCTTATTCCTGAGTGCAAAAGATTTTGTGGATATGGTAGCCATTAATATGTTCTTAGCTACAACCATCAGAGAACAAGATCCTACAACGGCTCTCATAGCAGATGTTTATTATACCCTCCACCAAAGACATGAAAGAAAGGGAGGAGCTATGATATGTTGCGCCCCATTACTATATAAATGGCTCAGTTCACACTTAGTAAAGGGTATAGATGACCTTTGGCGAATGAACGGGCATGCATTGTCTCAATACTTGGTCTCCCGCGTCGATACAGATATCATATGGCTCCCAAACATCCTCAACCGTGAAGGCATGATCTTAAGTTATGGGAATTATTTTAATGTACCATTAATTGGATCGAGCGGGTGCATAAACTATAACCCTATTCTAGCCATGAGATAGTTGGGGCACCCCTTAACATACAAACCTGAAGATAAGCTATTAAAGTGTTTTATTTTACAAGACAAGGTAACCAAGGATCATCCTACAGTTGTGGAAATTATTCAGGCATGGAGACAATGTATTAAGGGGAAAAGTAGTCTCAAGAGACCGAGGGAAGAATCAGGGTACCTTATGGCCAATGGATGAAGGAAAGGGTACAAATAGTAAAGTTACCTTTCACTTTGCATTACCCCATTGGGCCAAAAGCTCCTACTATGATTTCCATGGAAGAGGTAGAGAAGCTCAAAGAGACTGTCTTACAACTAAGGAAGGAGAAGAAGGATTTAGAAGACAAATTTTATCATACTACTTGCGAAAAAAGTCAATTGGAAATAAGCGTTAGTAATACAACAGAACAACTAAGGGTTATTGAAGGAGTGGCCAAGATGGAGGAAGAAAAGAAGGAAATAGCACTTGCCGACCTTGATGTAGTACATTCACGCCTTGGTGATCACAAAATTGCATTGGAAAGAGCTTGGCGTCAAAGAGACGAATAGAAAAATATATGGTTAAGCTCCACTCTAAGGGAGACTAGGGAAGGATTTGAAGACCAAATTCGGACTTTGGAGGAAGAGGTTTAGAACTTGGTGGATGCACTCCTTAGAGTTAAGTCTCAAGCTTTAGATGCAATGGTACTAAAAGAGGCAGCAGAAGAGGAGGTGGTGATACTTAGAGGGGAAAGGGGTCTTCTTAAGGATGCTTACGAAGAATTAAGGTCATGGAGTATATATGCTGAAGAATATAGTGAACAGTTGGAGGCCACCATTAATGAAGACAGCGCCATCATGCTAGATCTTTCCCAAAAGGAGCAATTTTATAGGGAGAGATACTGAAAGAAGGTTATACTATCCAACGATTTGATTCATGAGATCCCTCGAAGCTTAAAGGAGGCGGAATAGATGGCAAACATCTTCAAGCACAAAGAAGAGATCACAGATTTTCTTAGGCTTTGTCGTGAAATCGTGGAGGAGTTTAGGGCGAGGATTAGGAGGCGTATTTAGTTTTTCTATGTAATAGTTTCTTTTGATAGTTTATTTATCCTTCGGTTATGAATAATTTAAGAGTTTACCGATGGTTTGGTTTTCTTATGTAATGAATAGGGCTTTGACCCTTGCACTTTCCTTTTGCAATTAACAAAAGTATTTGAATTTCCATTATTCTTAGCTTTGCTCTCAATAAATAAAGGTTTAAGATTCCTATAACAAAAATAATTTCTGCATATTCATACATTCATGCATTAACATATAAAAAAAAAGAGACACAAAAAATCATTTCTTTTCATCATTTCATCTCAGAATCATCATCATAACAATCTGACGTCTCGACCCTACACTCGCGGCCACCAAAAGAAAGCTATGGAACAATTGGAACAGAACCAAGCTGCTCTAAGGGGAGATGTGGATGCTATTAAAGGAAATGTGGTGGAAATGAAGGACA
The DNA here is from genome assembly GCA_022829125.1 of Lathyrus tuberosus. Classification (NCBI taxonomy): domain Eukaryota; kingdom Viridiplantae; phylum Streptophyta; class Magnoliopsida; order Fabales; family Fabaceae; genus Lathyrus; species Lathyrus tuberosus. The sequence continues at coordinate 6,431,057 of JALAZF010000120.1, forward strand.
AAATTGACCAACTGACTCGAGCAATTCAGAATATGTTAGCAAGAGACACCGAGACTAGCAACCATAGGAGTGTCCCTACCACTCCTTCCCAGTATGGAGATAATAATCCTCTCTTGGGATTTGAGGCTGACTTGGAACATGAAGAAGTGGAGGCTGGAAAAGGGAAAACTAGCACTCAGCCTCCTATAGGGTCTGTTCCTCTGCTTGAGCATAATGGAGTATCACGACCTACACTGATACCTGTCTCTCATGAAGACTATGATGACTGGCACCTCCAATATGGTGAGGAAGATTCAAGACAGGTGGTTCGTGAGACCAAATTAGTGGCCATTGAGGGAAGAAGGGCTGATGAAAAGTATAAAATAATTGAAGAGCGATTAAGGGCGGTGGAAGGATTCGATGTCTTCGGGGTTGATGCCTTAGAAATGTGTCTGGTACCTGATGTGGTCATACCTCCCAAGTTTAAGGCACCTCACTTAGAGAAGTATAAAGGGGTTAGTTGTCCTAAAAACCACATCCGGATGTTAGTCTGAAAGATGGCTACCCATGCTCCTAACGAGAAGCTGATGATGCACGCTTTCCAAGACAGTCTTAGTGGGGCATCCTTGGACTGGTACATGCAATTGGAGAGGATTCACATTAAGACTTGGGAAGACCTTGCAAACGCCTTCCTGAAGCAATACAAATACAATGTTGACATGGATCCTAATCGTATACAATTACAAAACATGTCTCAAAAAGGGAATGAATCTTTTAAAGAATATGCCCAGAGATGGAGGGAACTAGCCTCTCGTGTGCAACCTCCATTGCTGGAAAGTGAGCTGGTAGATATGTTTATGGGAACACTACAAGGGCCATATTACAAAAAGATGATTGGGACTGTCTCAACTGGATTTGCGGATTTAGTTATTATTGGTGAGAGGATCGAGAATGGATTAAAAAGTGGAAAGATTGGAAAGTCGTCTTCCAATCAACATAACAACAAATGGTACTCTGGAAACAACTCAAAGAAGGGGGAGGCCAACGCCATTTCTGCTGATAGGTATACTAAAGTACCTTATAACCCTTATGTGGCGGCTACAGCTCCTAATCAAATCCCTCCTACGCTCCAAATCCAACAGCCAAGAGCGCCACCTCCGCAAAATCAACAACAACATAAGTATCCCCGAAGGGAACAAAGGAGGCCGTGGAGAGACTTTGACCCTATACCCACCACGTATACTCAGATCTCGCCTATGCTAATCCAAAAGGGATTAGTAGAAATCAAGCCGTTGGGAAACCCTCTAACACCTCTTCCTCGAGGGTATGATGCTAATGCTAGATGTGACTATAATGCTGGATCGCCGGGGCATACGACTGAAAAGTGTTTAGCCCTCAAGTTTAGGGTGCAAGATCTACTAGACCAAAAGGTTATCAATTTCACTCACGACAATCCAAATGTAGGAGATAATCCTTTTCCAGGACATGCTGGGGAAAATGGCAACTCCATTGAGGGGCTGGGAGAAGATGTCCTAATCAAAGGGGTAAACCAAGTAAAGACCTCTATCACGAAAGTAAGTGAAGTATTAATTGGGTATAAGGAGTTTGAAAAGCTGCACGGTGATTGCAAGGAGTGCTCGTTCGATCCTGATAACTGTAAGAAGATCAAGAGGGTCCTCCAATAATTAATGGACCAAGGGATAATACAGATTGGGTACTTAAGGAGGATGAATGAGGTGGCTGTCTTAGAATCCCAAGGGCATGTTCCTTCAGAGATTCCATACCAGAGAAGGGAAGTTGCGACTCCCATTCAAATACCAATTACAAAACAAACACCCATTCAAATACAAGTCTCGATGCCTACACAAATACCTATTCAAATACCGATTCTGATGCCTGCACGAACACCAATTCAAATACATGTTCCTGCACCAGTCAAGATCCCAGTGCCTGCAAGGTCAGAAGGCCTCATCACCTTCCATGTTCTGGCACCATTTTCATATGAAAGTACTAAGTCGGTACCATGGAAGTATGACACCACCGCATCCGTGGGAGGGAAGCCTATAACACCGTCACCAGCCGTTACTAACATAGCTGGTATTGGAGGGATGACCTGTAGCAGAGGAGTATACTCCTCTAAACAACCTAAGAAGAATGCCCCTGAAAGCTCAAAGGGGAAAAAGACCAAAAATGCGGGTGAAAGGTCTTCCAAGAAGAATGTATCCCTAGAAGACGTCGAGGAATTCTTGAGACTCATAAGGAAAAGTGACTACAGGGTGGTGGACCAACTGAGTCAATAACCTTCCAAGATTTCCATCCTATCCTTATTATTATGCTTGGATGCACATAGGGAATACCTGCTGAAGATCCTGAATGAAGCACATGTTGTAACACCCCAATTTAAATTATTTAGTCGTCGTGTTATTTTTCGTTGTTTGGCCTGGTTAAGGGTGTGTGGGGTTGAGCGCTTAGGCGTGGAGTCCTTAGTGGGACGGGGTAGATTAGAGGTGTCGGGAATAGTTTTGGGGTATGAGTAGTAATAGTAGCATTATTATTACTATTATTATTAATACTATTACTGGCATTATTATAATTATTATGTGAGTAGCATTACTAGCAATATTATTATTTTTATTAAATTAAAAATCTGATTTAATTAATTGGATAATGGGCTAGTGGAGAAAAATAAGGACAGTTTGGTCATTAAGTAGAGATTAGTGAGGGTTAGTGAGAGGGTTAATCATAATCAGAATTTTCACATAGAGAAGGGCTAGGGAGAGGAAGAACAAGGAAGAACTAGGGCTTTGAAGAATTAATTTTCGCAGGAATTTCTGAGTAATTTCGAGGTAAGGGGGAGAATATATTTAAATATTGGTGGTATGATCATGAGAGGGTAGTGGGGAGTCCTTAACCCCGTAGGAATTCGTATGAATCTATGCTGTTTTATGAATCTGTCGTGCATAAATGAACCTGTGATGAAAAACTGTGTGAATCGAATTGTTACGATTCTGAATTGTGTGATATTTTGATGTTGTTGCTGTTGTATGAATGTATATGTTGCAGAATTGGTTTTTGTGCAGGTTGAGAGAATGAAATTAGATCTAAGACCTGAAATTTTGATTAGTAATGATATGCGAATGATGTAAGATGAAAGATAGAGCCTAAAATTGATGTAGGAACAAGTTTAGGACTGAATTAGAGTGGAAAAGTGAGGATCCCGTTGCAGAACTTGGACTGGTGTGGAGAAATCCAGTTTGCATAACAGATCTGGCCGTACGCGTATCAGGTAGGTCAATACGCGTAAGGCTGGGGTCAATACACGTATGGGAGGGCCAAAAGGAAGCTTGGCACGGCCGTCTGCCCGTATGCGTAACAGTACGCGTATGGAAGCTTGGGCATTACGCGTAATGGTGTAGGGAAATGGGGCATTATGTGTATAGTTTAGGCGAGCGAGCTGGCAATACGCGTATGGCACAGGTCAATACGCGTATGGCATAGGTCAATACGCGTATGGCCAGCGAGAGTGCATAATTTTTCCGTTTCGCGATTTCTTTCCAGTTTTCGCGTCCGAAGTGGTTTCTTTTGGTTTGAGAGGTTGGGGATAGATGTCATAACTTGAGAAATGTTGAATTGGTGATCAAAATAATTGTTTTAGTAATTTTAGTGAATTAATTAGTAATTAGCTAATTAAATGTCATGTGAGGATTTTTGTTTGTTGTGATGTGTATGATCGTGAGCAGGTATCTCACGTATGATCAGGAGGATCGTGTAGATGTATAATTGTTGTCATACATGTGTGTTATATGCATAGTTGTTGCCATGCATTCATGGTGTGTCGGTGGTGGTGAATCATTGCTCAGGAGGAGTGTATGTGATTCACCCGAACTCCAATGAGGAGTGTGGTGGAGATAAATCATTGCCAAGTAGGGGTGTATGTGATTTATCCGGGTTCGATTGAATAAACTAGGGTGATATTGGTACCACATGCATTGTGTCGATGTTTTGAGTCACATTGCATTATTATATGTTGGTGAAATCTGAATGAAATTGACAAGTATGTCGTAATGATGTGCTTCTATTATTTGATTGTGTGAGTACTACCTTTAGCATGTATTATTCACCGTTATTTATTGAATGTAATTCTCACCCCTTTTGTTGTTTGTCCCGCCTGTGCTTCTTCGAAAGTACAGATAATCCAGGTACTTGAATGCGCATGAAGTGCGTGTTGCTTGATCGAGTCTTAGGAGTCGCTCTGATACGTAACACGGGATTTGGGAGTTTTTCGTCATTTGTTATTCTTTATTGTTTTGTTACGTATCATTCTTTATTTGAAGCTTTGGTGGACCACGGTTTATGTGGAATTTTGGTGTTGTTGGCAAATTGCCGTATTTTGAATAAAACAAATATTTCCGCTGTTTATGAATGAAAAGGAGTTTTGTTGTTGGTATTAATGATGTAGCATCCTACTTTTTGGTTGTAACTCTAATTATTTTAATAATATTTCTATATTTTATAAAATGGGAAAGTGGGGTGGTACAATTGGTATCAGAGCAGGTCGGTCCGTCCGCCCAGGTTTAGTAGTAGAGTCTGTCCTTAGAATAGGAGTCGATTGTGTGTTCTGACCATATGTTGATTGTTGAACAGTATGGCAGGAAGGAATGATGTTGCTCTTGCTGCTGCTATGCAAGCCATGGCATAAGCGGTAGAGAACACCAATCAGGCTGGGGGTGCGCAGTTCCGCGACTTAGCACAGTTCCAGAGCAATAAGCCACCTACATATGAGGGAGGTATCCTTGATCCAGAGGCTGCACAGAAATGGCTGAAGGCTGTTGAGAAGATCTACAGGACCATGGGATGCAGTGATGCTCCGAAAGTACGGTTTGGCACTCATATGTTGGAGGGAGAGGCTGAAGCCTGGTGGGACAATAGTCGTTAGAGGTTGAAACTGCGGGTACGGAGATTACTTGGGCGGTGTTTCAGGCTGAGTTTCTGGAAAAGTAATTTTCGGAAGATATTCGTAGTGCAAAGGAGATTAAATTCCTGAAGCTGAAACAGGGTAGCATGACTGTTGCTGAATATGCTGCTCGGTTTGAGGAATTGGTACAGTATTGTGCTCATTACAATACGGAAGAGGCTATGAATTCAAAATGCTTGAAGTTTGAGAATGGGCTGCGTCCCGAGATCAAATTGGGGGTTGCTTGTCAGAAAATAAGGAATTATCCAGAGCTGGTAAGCAGAAGCAGGATCTATGACAATGATAACAGAAGCACAATTACCCATTACAAAGTTGTGAATGATAAAAAGGGTAAGTAGAGATTTAGGGGTACTCCTTACAGTGCTCCAGCTGATAAGGGGAAACAGAAAGCCGCGGCCAGAAAGAAACGAAAAGAAGGGGGAGTGGTTCCTGATACTCTCAAGTGTTTCAGATATGGTGGCACGGGTCACCGTGCTAATAATTGTCCGAATGAAGTGAAGAAGTGTTTCAAGTGTGGGAGACCAGGTCATGTGATAGCGGATTGTAAAGCCACTATGCCTACCTGTTATAACTGTGGAGAAAAAGGTCATATCAGCACTCACTTTGAGAAGCCAAAGAAGTCTCAGGCCGGTGGAAAAGTGTTTGCCTTGGTGGGAGCCCAATCCACCGATGAGGAACGTTCCGTCAAAGGTACTTGTTTTATTAATGATATTCCTTTGATTGCTATCATTGACACGGGTGCAACCCACTCGTTTATTACTGTTGATTGTGTGAAGATATTAGGAATTATTCCGTCTACTCTAGATCAGAGGATGACGATTGAAACTCTGTCTATTGGTTCTGTAGTTACTTCTTTAGTGTGTTTGAAGTGTCCGTTGACTATGTTTGGGAGGGATTTCAGAGTGGACATGATTTGTTTGCCACTCGTTAATCTCGATGTGATTTTGGGGATGAACTGGTTGGAGTTCAACCGAGTCTATATTGATTGTTTTAGGAAGACGTTATTGTTTCTTACTCCTGAAGAGGAAGCATTAGCGGATTCTTTGTCTAGCAGAGAGTTGAGGACGTTGTTGGAGGATGAAGCTAAGATGTTTGCAGTGTTTGCCTCGTTATCGGTGGAAAGCAAGACATCAGTTAATGAGTTGCCAGTGGTGAATGAATTTCCTGAAGTATTTCCAGACGATATTTCTGAATTACCTCCGACAAGAGAAGTTGAATTTACCATTGATCTTGTACCGGGTACCAGACCTATATCTATGGCACCGTACAGGATGTCTGCATCAGAATTGGTAGAGTTGAAATCTCAGGTTGGGGAATTGCTTGATAAGAATTTTATTAGGCCGAGTGTGTCGCCGTGGGGAGCTCCAGTGTTGTTGGTGAAAAAGAAGGATGGTAGCATGCGTCTGTGCATTGATTACCGTCAGTTGAATAAAGTGACCATTAAAAATAAGTATCCACTTCCGAGGATTGATGACTTAATGGATCAGCTTGTGGGAGCTCGTGTTTTCAGCAAAATTGATTTGAGGTCGGGTTACCATCAGATTAGAGTAAAAGAAGATGATATTCAGAAGACGGCGTTCAGGACTCGCTATGGACATTATGAATATGCAGTAATGCCTTTCGGAGTGTCTAATGCGCCGGGTGTGTTTATGGAGTATATGAATCGTATCTTCCACTCTTATCTGGATCAGTTTAGTGTAGTGTTCATTGATGATATACTGATTTATTCTAAGTCTGACGAAGATCATGCAGGACACTTGAGAATTGCATTGCAGGTGTTGATGGATAATAAATTGGTTGCAAAATTCTCGAAATGTGAATTCTGGTTGAAGACTGTGAGTTTCTTGGGTCATGTTATTTCTGGTGATGGTATAGCGGTGGATCCATCTAAAGTAAGTGCAGTACTTCAGTGGGAAGCTCCGAAGACAGCAACGGAGATTAGAAGCTTTTTGGGTTTGGCAGGTTACTACAGAAGATTCATTGAAGGGTTTTCTAATATGGCGTTACCATTGACTCAGTTAACTAGAAAGAATCAAGCTTTTGTTTGGGATGCGGCTTGTGAGGAGAGTTTTGAGGAACTGAAGAAGAAATTGACTATAGCGTAAGTGTTAATTCTACCAAGTCCGAATGAACCTTTTGTGGTGTATTGTGATGCGTTTAAGATGGGATTAGGCGGTGTGTTGATGCAAGATGGCAAGGTGGTGGCATATGCTTCGCGGAAATTGAGGGTACATGAGAGGAATTATCCTACTCATGATCTTGAATTAGCTGCAGTGGTTTTTGTATTGAAAATTTGGAGACATTATTTGTATGGATCGAGATTTGAAGTATTTAGTGATCACAAAAGTTTGAAGTATCTATTCAATCAGAAGGAATTGAATATGAGGCAGAGGAGATGGTTGGAGTTCTTGAAAGATTATGATTTTAATTTGAGTTATCATCCAGGAAAAGCTAATGTTGTAGCAGATGCGCTAAATCGGAAGACAATTCATATGTCGGCATTAATGGTAAAAGAAATGGAGTTGATTAAGCAGTTTAGAAACTTGAGTATGGTTTGTGAAACTACATCGGAGAGTGTTAGGTTGGGTATGCTTAAGGTGAATAATGACTTCTTGGATGTGATTATGTAAAATCAGAGACTTGATGTGAAGCTAGTGGACTTGATGCCTACAGAAGGAGGTGATCCTAATAATGATTTTAAAGTGGATAATGTTGGTGTATTGAGATTCCGGGGCAGAATTTGTGTACCGGATAATGTGGAATTGAAAAAGGCAATCTTAGAGGAAAGTCACCGGAGTAGCTTGAGTATCTATCCGGGAGCTACAAAAATGTATCATGACTTGAAGAAGTTATTTTGGTGGTCCGGTATGAAGAGGGACATAGCTCAGTTTTTTTATGCTTGTTTGATATGTCAGAAGTCAAAGGTGGAACACCAGAAACCGTCAGGGTTAATGCAACCGTTGGAAATTCCGGAATGGAAGTGGGACAGTATTACCATGGATTTTGTTATTGGTCTGCCAAATACGGCGAGAGGCTTTAATGATATTTGGGTAGTGGTGGATCGACTTACGAAATCCGCTCATTTTATACCCATTAACATCAGTTTTCCATTGTCGAAGCTAGCAGAGATTTATATCAGAATAATTGTGAAGTTTCATGGTGTTCCGGCGAGCATAGTGTCGGATAGAGATCTGAGGTTTACTTCAGAATTCTGGAAAAGTCTGCAGGTAGCTTTGGGTTCTAAATTGAAGTTGAGCTCGACGTATCATCCATAGACCGATGGTCAGTCAGAGAGGACTATTCAGTCGTTGGAAGATTTGCTGAGAGCCTGTGTGTTGGAGAAAGGTGGTGCGTGGATACTCATTTGCCATTGATAGAGTTCACGTATAATAATAGTCACCATTCTAGCATTGGAATGGAACCTTTCGAAGCTTTGTATGGTAGGAGGTGTAGGACGCCTCTGTGTTGGTATGAGACTAGTGAGAATGTGGTGCTTGGACCTGAGATTGTGCAACAGACTACTGAGATAATTCAGATGATTCGCGAGAAGATGAAAGCATCCCAGAGTAGACAGAAAAGTTATCATGATAATCGGAGGAAAAACTTGGAATTCAGTGAAGGTGACCACGTATTCTTGAGAGTCAACACAATGACCGGTGTTGGGCGTGCATTGAAATCAAAGAAGCTGGATCCTAAGTTTATTGGACCGTATCAGATCTTGCAAAGAGTGGGCGCAGTTGCATATAGGGTGGCGTTGCCGCCTGAACTTTCGAACTTGCATGACGTGTTTCATGTGTCACAACTTCGAAAGTATGTATCTGATCCATCTCATGTTATCCAGAGGGATGAGGTGCAGATTCGAGATAATCTTACTGTGGAGGCGATGCCGATAAGGATCGAGGATCGCAAGATGAAACAACTCAGAGGAAAGGAGATTCCTTTGGTGAGAGTAGCTTGGGGAGGAGCTGCTGGAGGAAGTGTGACCTGGGAGTTGGAGAGCAGGATGCGAGAGTCGTATCCAGAATTGTTTCCATCAGGTACTTTTTCGAGGACGAAAATAATTTAAGTGGGGGAGAGTTGTAACACCCCAATTTAAATTATTTGATCGTCGTGTTATTTTCCGTTGTTTGGCCTTGTTAAGGGTGTGTGGGGTTGAGCGCTTAGGCGTGGAGTCCTTCGTGGGACGGGTAGATTAGAGGTGTTGGGAATAGTTTTGGGGTATGAGTAGTAATAGTAGCATTATTATTACTATAATTATTAATATTATTACTGGTATTATTATAATTATTATGTGAGTAGCATTACTAGCAATATTTTTATTTTTATTAAATTAAAAATCTGATTTAATTTGTTTTTTTTTTTTTTTTGAAAATCTTGGTATCCGGCCTTGCGACCGACTAATCCAAGAGGGACCAATACCCACCGTCCACTAGCGGGGGCCACGCTTCAAGCCAGAGCATAGCTCCGTATGGACTGGCCCACACAAGAGTTGATTGCACCTAGTAGGATTTGAACCTGAGACCCTGAGAGGAACACACTCTTAAGACTCAAGCCTCCACCACTAGGCCAACCCTTGAGGGTTAAAAAAAAATCTGATTTAATTAATTGGATAATGGGCTACTGGAGAAAAATAAGGGCAGTTTGGTCATTAAGCAGAGATTAGTGAGGGTTAGTGAGAGGGTTAATGACAATCAGAATTTTCACATATAGAAGGGCTAGGGAGAGGAAGAACAAGGAAGAACTAGGGCTTTGAAGAATCAATTTTCGCAGGAATTTCTGAGTAATTTCGAGGTAAGGGGGGAGAATATATTTCAATATTGGTGGTATGATCATGAGAGGGTAGTGGGAAGTCCTTAACCCCGTAGGAATTCGTATGAATCTTAGCTGTTTTATGAATCTGTTGTGCATAAATGAATCTGTGATGAAAAACTGTGTGAATCGAATTGTTGCGATTCTGAATTGTGTGATATTTTGATGTTGTTGCTGCTGTATGAATGTATATGTTGCAGAATTGGTTTTTGTGCAGGTTGAGAGAACGAAATTAGATCTAAGACCTGAAATTTTGATTAGTAATGATAGGCGAAAAATGTAAGATGAAAGATAGAGCCTAAAATTGATGTAGAAACAAGTTTAGGACTGAATTGGAGTGGAAAAGTGAGGATCCCGTAGCAGAACTTGGACTGGTGTGGAGAAATCCAGTTTGCGTAACAGATCTGGCCGTACGCGTATCAGGTAGGTCAATACGCGTAAGGTTGGGGTCAATACGCGTATGGGAGGGCCAAAAGGAGGCTTGGCACGACCCTCTGCCCGTACGCGTAACAGTACGCGTATGGAAGCTTGGGCATTACGCGTAATGGGGGAGGCCTTACGCGTAATGGTGTAGGGAAATGGGGCATTACGCGTATGGTTTGGGCGAGCGAGCTGGCAATACGCGTATGGCCAGCGAGAGTGCGAAATTTTGCTGTTTCGCGATTTCTTTCCCGTTTTCGCGTCCGAAGAGGTTTATTTTGGTTTGAGAGGTTAGGGATAGATGTCAGAACTTGAGAAACATAGAATTGGTGATCAAAATAATTGTTTTTGTAATTTTAGTGAATTAATTAGTAATTAGCTAAATAAATGTCGTGTGAGGAGTTTTGTTTGTTGTGATGTGTATAATGGTGAGCAGGTATCTCACGTATGATCAGGAGGATTGTGTAGATGTATGATTGTTGTCATACATGTGTGTTATATGAATTGTTGTTGTCATGCATTCATGGTGTGTCGGTGGTGGTGAATCATTGCTCAGGAGGAGTGTATGTGATTCACCCGAACTCCAATGAGGAGTGTGGTGGAGATAAATCATTGCCAAGTAGGGGTGTATGTGATTTATCCGGGTTCGATTGAATGATCCAGGGTGATATTGGTATCACATGCATTGTGTCGATGTTTTAAGTCACTTTGCATTATTATGTGTTGGTGAAATCTGAATGAAATTGACAAGTATGTCGTAATGGTGTGCTTCTGTTATTTGATTGTGTGAGTACTACCTTTAGCATGTATTATTCACTGTTATTTATTGAATGTAGTTCTCACCCCTTTTGTTGTTTGTGGCGTCTGTGCTTCTTCGGAAGTACAGATAATCCAGGTACTTGAGTGTGCATGTCACCAAGGTACATAGGAAATCCCTGCTAAAGATCCTGAATGAAGCACATGTCACCAAGGATATATCAGTGGATCAGTTCGATGAAGTAGTCGCTAATATCACCGTCAGCACTTGTCTGGGTTTCATTAGTGAGGAAGTACCTCCTGAGGGGCAAACGCATAACAAGGCCCTGCATATATCAGTCAAGTGCCAAGAAACTATTCTTTCAAGGGTGCTAGTGGATACGGGGTCTGCTCTAAATGTCATGCCTAAGGACACCCTCATGAAATTAACATCCGTAAGGACCTTTATGAAGGCTAGTTCCTTGGTTGTTAGGGCTTTCGACGGTTCGAAAAGAATGGTAATTGGGGAAGTGGACATACCTACAATGGTGGGGCCACATACCTTCATGATCATTTTCCAAGTCATGGACATTAACCCTTCCTACAGTTGTCTTCTAGGATGACCATGGATTCATGATGCGGGCGCAGTCACTTCCACACTTCATCAGAAATTGAAGTTCATATCTGGGGACAAATTAATAATTGTCGATGGCGAGGAAGACATGTTCATCAGCCATCTCTCGACATTCAGATTCATAGAAGTGGATGGGGAGACATTTGAAATACCTTTCCAAGCTTTGGAAGTTGCAAGGGTCAGTCATACACAACAAAAGGAAAGGCCAAGAAGGATCACAGACTTAATCCAAAATGAGGATACCAGGGGTTGGGGCAAGGTGATAGAGATACCCGAAAAGAAGGATCAATATGAGGTGGGCTATAAACCAGCTAATAAAGGGGTTCAAAAGACTCGTCAGGTGACATTTCCTCCTCCCAAAGAAACTTTCCATAGTGCCGGATTCAGAGATGAAGATCAAGTGACTGCAATTGAAGAGGAAAATAGGGGGATACCATATTGGGTGTGCCATTGCTCACCAGATACAGTTCTCAACAATTGGAAGGCCATTGAGATTCCTGAGATGATTTCTATTTCAAAGTAATTTACTTTTTTCTTAAAATAATAATAAGTCCCTTGTTATGCCCAAGGCAAGTGGACAAAGCTTTGTAGGGCCACCTTTTGTTTCATTGAATTATTGAATAATAAAATTGCATTTTTTAGTTTTCAATCAAGATCGTTTTCTTTGTTACCTTTTTTTTCAAAATGGCAATACACTTTCTTTTAGTAGTTTCATTCCCATCAATTAAAAAAATAATAAACAATAAAAATCTTCCTCATGCAGATTTAAAAATGAACCTATTGAAAACGACACTGCTATAATTCCCTACAACTTCGAGTTCCCGATTAACCAAGCGGAAGAGGGTGGTGAGGACGATTACGAACTCCTTGAAGAGTTAGTCAGACTGTTAAAGCAAGAGGAAAAAGTAATACAACCTCATTAGGAACCAGTGGATGTGATCAATCTGGGAACTGAAGAGGACAAAAAGGAGGTTAAAGTTGGTGCGTCTTTAAACAGGGATGTAAAGGAAAAATTGATCCAGCTGCTACAAGAGTATGTAGACGTGTTCGCTTGGTCGTACCAAGATATGCTCGGGTTAGATACGGATATTGTTGAACATAAGCTACCGCTCAAACCTGAATGCCCACCGGTTAAACAAAAGTTAAGGAGAACTAGACCAGACATGACTCTCAAAATCAAGGAAGAGGTTAAAAAGCAGTTTGACGCAGGGTTCTTAGCCGCTGTGAAATATCCAGAATGGGTGGCCAATATCGTACCTATACCAAAGAAGGATGGGAAGGTCAGAATGTGTGTAGACTACCGAGACCTCAACAGAGCAAGTCCCAAAGACGATTTTCCACTTCCTCACATTGACGTGCTGGTGGATAACACTACTCAATTTTTCAGTCTTCTCATTTATGGATGGGTTTTCCGAATATAATCGGGTCAAGATGGCTCCCTATGACATGGAGAAAACTACTTTTATCACTCCTTGGGGAACCTTCTGTTACAAGGAAATGACATTCGGGTTAAAGAACGTTGGGGCAACGTATCAAAGGGCAATGGTAACCCTCTTTCATGACATGATGCACAAGGAAATAGAGGTTTATGTAGATGATATGATCGCTAAATCACAAACTGAAGAGGATCACATAGTCAACTTACAAAAGTTGTTCGAACGGCTGAGAAAGTTCAAGCTAAGACTAAATCCTGCGAAGTGCACTTTTGGAGTCAGATCTGGGAAGCTGTTAGGGTTCATAGTCAGTCAAAGAGGTATAAAAGTCGATCCCGACAATGTAAAGGCCATTCAAGAAATGCCAGCTCCGAGGACTGAAAAAGAAGTGCGTGGATTCCTGGGGAGATTAAATTACATTGCAAGGTTCATCTCACACCTTACTGCTACTTGTGAGCTAATCTTCAAGTTATTGAGGAAAGGTCAAACCATCGAGTGGAATGAAAACTGTCAAAAGGCATTCGATCTAATTAAGGAATATTTGCAAGAACCACCCATATTGGTGCCACCGGTACCTAGAAGACCGCTCATAATGTACCTAATGGTGCTTTACAATTCGATGGGTTACGTACTCGGGCAACAAGATGAAATAGGGAGAAAAGCACACACAATCTATTACTTAAGTAAGAAATTCACCGATTGCGAATCCAGATATTCGCTCTTGGAGAAGACTTGTTACGCTCTGGTATGGGCCGCCCGCCGATTAAGACAATACATGGTGTGCCATACTACTTTGTTGATATCTAGAATGGACCCCCAACAAGTACATATTCGAGAAGCCTGCAGTGACTGGGAGAGTGGCTCGATGGCAGATGTTACTAACTGAGTATGACATCCAGTACGTCACCCAAAAGGCCATAAAAGGGAGCGTATTAGCTTATCACCTCGCTCATCAGCCAGTAGACGGCTACCAACCTATACAATTTAATTTTCCTGATGAAGATGTGATGCGTGTAAGAGATGATGATATCCCAGACTCATACGAAGGACCTAAGCCTGAATCGCGATGGAAGCTTATATTCGATGGTGCCTCAAATGCAGAAGGACATGGGGTGGGGCTGTTATAACTTCCTTAACAGGATTCCACATACCTTTCACCGCGAGAATATGCTTCACGTGTACTAACAATATGGCAGAATATGAGGCGTATATCTTGGGAATCAGCGAAGCCATTAACCTCATAATCAAGAACTTAGAAGTATATGGAGATTCGGCTCTTGTCATCAATCAAGTCAAGGGAGTTCATAGAACACTTAATTCTAAACTAACTCGATATCGAGACTATGTCTAGAAGATGATCACCTATTTTGAAGAAATCAGTCTCCATCATATTCCTCGAGATGAGAATCAACTGGCAGATGCTTTGGCAACTTTGGCATCCATGTTCAAAGTCAAATGGTACAATGAAGCGCCTGCTATAAGAATCAATCGCCTGGATGAACCAGCTTACTGCTCAGTAGTGGAGGTCGAAGTGGATGATAAACTGTGGTTTCACGATATCAAACAATTCCTCCAAAAACAAGAATATCCTGTAAATGCCTCAAATGGGGATAAGAAAACCCTTAGAAGACTGGCCGCCCAGTTTTTTCTCGACGCGGATGTACTTTATAAAAGGAATCATGATATGGTGTTGCTCAGGTGTTTAGATGAATATGAACAGGAAATGGTTATCAAAGAAATCCACGAGGGATCCTTTGGAACCCATGCAAATGGGCATGCAATGGCTAAAAAGATTCTCCGAGCAGGGTATTATTGGCTGACTATGGAATTGGACTGCTTCAAATATGTCAAGAAAAGCCACAAGTGTCAAATCTATGCGGATAAAATTCACGTGCCACCAATCCCTTTGAATGTCTTAACTGCTCTGTGGCCTTTCTCTATGTGGGGAATAGACATAATTGGGATGATTGAGCCGAAAGCATCGAACGGACACTGATTCATTCTAGTTGCATTGACTACTTCACTAAAGAGGATGCTTCCTACACTAATGTGACAAGACAAGGAATTGCATGATTCATCAAGAAAGAGATAATTTGTCTTTATGGGGTTCCCAACAAGATTATCATGGATAATGGGTTTAATCTAAACAACAAGGTGATGGATGAATCGTGCGAGAGCTTCAAAATCGATCACCATAACGCATCGCCCTATCGACTGAAGATGAATGGCGCGGTAGAGGCATCCAACAAGAACAACAAGAAGATTATCCAGAAAATGGTGAAGACCTACAAGGATTGGCACAAAATGCTCCCTTTCGCACTACATGGTTACAGAACCTCAGTTCATACTTTGACAGGAGCTACTCCTTTTTCCCTGGTATATGGCACATAAGCGGTACTCCCGGTTGAAGTAGAAATTCCTTCACTAAGGGTCATAATGGAGGATAAGCTAGATGAAATGGAATGGATACAAAACAGATTTGATCAGCTGAACCTCATAGAGGAAAAGCGCATTGCTGCTATATGTTATGGGCAATTATATCAGCGGAGACTCAAAAGGACATTCGACAAGAAAGTTCATCCGCGCCTATTCGAAGAAGAGACTTGGTGTTAAGGAAAGTATTAACCATCTATAAAGACCCTCGTGGTAAATGGGCCCCGAACTATGAAGGACCATATGTCATAAAGAGCGCTTTCTCTGGTGGAGCTTTGATGTTGACTACTATGGATGGAGCGGATTTACCACGACCGGTGAATTCCGATTCAGTCAAAAAATACTATGCCTAGAAAAAGAAGATAAAATCCCGCTAAGTTGAAAACCCTAAGGGGCGATTTAGGCAAAAATTAGGGCGTCCCGGTGGATTGAAAACTTGAAAAAGCAATCCAGGAAAAAATTATGGACTTAGATAAATAAATAAATAAAACCCGATAAGTCGAAAACCCTAAAGGGCGGCTTGGTCAAAAAAAGGTATATCATCCTGGTGGACTAAGACTCGAAAAGAGTGGTCCAGGCAAAAATTAAGGATATCTAAAATGTATATGACTGATAGCACTCATGGTCACACAACAGGAATTTAGAAAGGAATGATCAATCCAGCCGTCATCTTCAAAAGAGAAGTGTCAGGGCCTCGGAGACTTAGGGATATTAGTTTGTGTTTGAATTCAATAGGGTCATAATTAAATTTGTTTTTTCTTATTGCCATTTTCACCTTTGTAGATTTGTAGTAATTTCTCCTTATGAGGATTACTTTCCTTATGTACCATTGTCCGTTTATGGGCCCATTTTCAATAAATAATATTTTCTCTGCTTTCCAATTATGCCGCTTGATTACAAAATGACGATTAATTACATAATAATGCATTGAAACATTGAGTATAATTAAAAGCTTTTAAAAGGAAAATGTATTTTACTTCGATTTCGAAACGTTAAAGGGATCATATTCTTTTAATTTAAGCATGGAGTCTATACAATAACAACCACAATTCAATCAGTATGGGAGTTTCTTTGAAGGAGTAATACGCATCTTCAGATATCAAGAGCATCATGATTTGCTACACTCATCAAGGGGTCAAGGGTTTAAGGGTCAGGGAGTCAGAATATTATAGAGGATATCGGTTTCCACAAACACATGCATTGCATAAAAGAGGCGTTAGCCCAAATACATGCTCTTAAACATGCATACATGGCATAAGATTATAATTACGCTCGGGAATAAAGGGGTTCAATCGGATATCTCGCCAAGGGTTTATTACCAGGGATCTTAGGATATCAACGTAGAACCTATCAGACTCTACGATCAAAATTTGGGTCCTTCTTGTATTTAATCGTCTCCTCTTTAAAAAGAAGAAGGCTAATCGACATCATCCTTCTGATTCGAAGACGATTAAATAGGGGCAGCTGTCGTACCCTAAATTTTGACCAGTAATTTACAGTCAATTGTAGAACAATTACTATTTTGGGATTTTATGCTATTAGGGGGTGTCGTTCAGATGTTGGGATCTTTAACACATATCAGCCTGGGTTTCTGAGAATGTTAGTACTTCTAGGCCCAATTTTTAAATTAACTAAAGCATAGGGGTGTACTTTCTGGATAAATATATTTCAATTATTATTAAGGTTTGTTTATTTAAGTATTAAATTATAGAAGTGCTTTTTTTTAGAAGATTATTATGATTTTTTAATTATATTATTAATATCAGGGTATTAGGGATTAATTATATTAGTATCAAATATTATTAGTTATTTAGTCTATTAGTTTTAATTTAATTTAGTTATTAAATTTAAAAGAGGGTCAGAGGTCTTTTGAATTAACCAAGTATCTCGTTTTTTTAAGGAGTTATTAACAATAAATTTAATTTGTGAAAGGAATTGCGACCAAACTAAAAAACCCTAAACTAAAAACTAAAAACCCTAAAATGGTGCAAGGAATTGGAATTGAAACTGGATATTTGCAAAAATCAGATAATTCTATTAATTATTCAATTAGAATTAGAGATATGGATCAAAATGTACAAAATCAAAACCCTAATTCTAAAATACAATCAAATCTCAAAAATCAAATCACAATCAGATCAAATCTCAGAAATTACTTGAATCTGATCTATAAATTCCTAATACAAATCTAATCTAATTAATTTCTAACCTAAATTCTAATCATATACAAACTACAAAAGAAAATCAGAGGATGGGAAGAAACCCTGAGAATTCTACATCGTCGCTGCGCAATCCTTCAAACCCTCACTAAAAGCTCAATAGTATAGAGGATTAGAGTTCATCATCAGAACCCTAATCCCCTGAGCAAAGCCCCATTTGAACACCTGCAAAAGAGAAAGAAAGGGATTAGAAGGAGACCGAGGGATAAAATAAAAAATAGAGAAAGAAGGGAAGGAAATCAGCTTAATAGGTCACGGTCAGGGAGGTAACTACTTAGCTTTTGATATTCGTGAACGATTATCTGTTGGTGCTGATTGAATATATGTTATGATTTGTTGTTTGGAGTGTTTCTGGGTTTGAATCAAGGTTTAGGGTTTCGGGGTTATCGTTAGGGTTTATTGTTATTTATTAAGGTTCATAGGGTTTTGATGCGTTTCTGGGTTCTGAAGGGTTAGGGTTCTTCACGAACCCTGAAGAACATAGGGGAATTCTGGGTGTTTTAGGTTGCTGGGTTTTTGTTTGGAGTTAGGGTTAGGGTTCATCTGGGGGAGGGTTCGGGTTCTTCGCAGAACTCTTAGGGTTCTTAGGGTTTATGTGTGTTGATGGGTTTTTGGTTGAACATTAAGGTTAGAGTTCTTCCCAAGAACCCTAGGGTTCTTAGGGTTCATCTTGAACCCAGAAGAACGCGAGGATCTAGGCTGGGAGAGGGGGTAAGATGCATGAGGGATGAAGGTTCCTGTTGAAGCTCAATTGGAAACCCGGGTTTCAAGGCGGCGCACGGTGGCCAGAGGCTCACCGGCGAGGGAAGAAAGGAGAGAGAGTTGAGAGTAGAGAGAGGGAGAAACAAAGAGAGAGAAAGAGAAGTGAGAAATGAGAGGGATATGAGAGAGGCCAAGGTTATATACCCTCTTTTTGTCGCCACCAATAGACGCCAAGTGGCGTCTCCCTCCCCTTTGGATAAGCTGAGTGCGACGGTCAGCTGGTATTCACATACGCACATCCCCACGGTGCGCCTGCGTTGATTGTACATCGTGGCCCTCTGTTTCGCATGCTTGGACTGGTCAATAGGATCTATGGATAAGATTAGGAGCATCTAGGGCCTTAGGATTCTGATCGTACGGTGCAGAGAAAGTCAAAGATCAGACTCTCCCTAGCGTGTACACACCCTCCATAAATGGGCTCCTTGCATTTGGGCTTAGCACCCTTTACTATTCACAACCCTCAGTGCCAAGCCCATTTGGCTTAAATATAATATACACCCCCTGGCTCTTTATTTCTTTTTTTTTTCTTTTTTTAGTTAATTAAATTAATAATTAATTTTAGGTTTTAATTGGGTATTCAAGGATCAATGGTTTTAATTTGGGTTTAGTTTAATAATTTTTATTATAAAATTTGGATTTTTTTTATTTGATTAATTAAATTAAAGATGTTACTTAGGCTATTTAGTAATAATCTTGGGGCTTAAGAATAATTAGCATGATGTTTTTTTATAATTGGGAGTTTTTTTTTTTTTATTAAGTGATAATTGGGGGTTAATTTAGGGTGGTTTAATAAATAATTAGCTAAATATTTAATCAGTTAGATAATTAACTAATATAAAATAATTAAATAATTATAACTAAGGAATAAAGTAGGGTTTGGAATTTAATTTAACATTAGGGATGAAATGGGATAGAATAGGGATGATTCAAGGGATAGAAACTATATACAACTTGGGATAGTACTCTTCGTCCGAGAGTATAAATAATGGATAGGATTTTGGGATAGAACTCTTCATCCTAGAGTATAAATAATGGATAACGATTTTTTGGGATAGAACTCTTCCTTCGAGAGTATAAATAATGGATGAGGAATTGGGATATAACTCTTATTCCAAGAGTATAAATAATAGATAGAATTTTGGGGATAGAAATCTTGATATTCGAGAGTATGAATAAATGGATTAGGATTTTTGGGATAGAACTCTTGATATTCGAGAGTATAAATAAAGGGATTAGGAATTGGGATAAAACTCTTGATATCCGAGAGTATAAATAAATGGATTAGGATTTGGGATAAAACTCTTGACATCCGAGAGTATAAACAAACGGATTAGGGATGCAAATCTTGATATCTGAGAGTATAAACAAACGGATTAGGGATAAAACTCTAGATATCTGAGAGTATAAACAAATGGATTAGGATTTTTGGGATAGAACTCTTGATATCCGAGAGTATAAATAAAGGGATAAGGATATGGGATAGAACTCTTCATCCGGGAGTATAAATAAGGGATAAGGGATATGGGATAGAACTCTTCATCCGAGAGTATAAATAAGGGATAAGGGATATGGGATAGGACTCTTATAATTCAAGAGTATAAATAAAGGATTAGGGTTAGGATTAGGAATAGGATTAGGATTAGAAATGGGAATAGGAATAGGGATAGGGGATAGGGGAGGTGAACTACGGATACTCTGATCCTTCAAACTTGAAGGTACGTAGGCTTAGGCTTGTAAACCCTAGCGAGTATAATAATAAAAAACTTAGGGTTCCCCCTCTTAGATTAAATTCATCTTCTTTGTATA
This sequence comes from Lathyrus tuberosus, assembly GCA_022829125.1. Taxonomy (NCBI): domain Eukaryota; kingdom Viridiplantae; phylum Streptophyta; class Magnoliopsida; order Fabales; family Fabaceae; genus Lathyrus; species Lathyrus tuberosus. The sequence continues at coordinate 6,451,262 of JALAZF010000120.1, forward strand.
ATAATAAAGATTTTGTAAATAAATATAAACAGTTAAGCATTCAAACAACAAATAAGCATACCTTGAGACTTAAGGAGGATCCCATTGAGTACAATGGAGGTGAGGGGTGCCTAACACCTTCCCCCCTCCTAACCGACTCCCGAACCATAGTGTCTCTCCTTTAGGATTTAGGTTTTATCATTATTTCCCTGTCCTTAGGACGAATAAAGGATGATGGCGACTCGATATTTTGCCGGCCGCGACACCCGCCATGGATGATTTGCAAAACCTCTCATATCTCTCTCAATACGTAATGATTTTGCCTGATTCAAACATGAAAGTTGTGTGTTTTTGAACAAGGATTTCAATGATACCAATTAATTGCATTTCTTTTAAGTGTAGAGTGAGAAATCATGTGAAGAATCGATGAACCCTAATTTTTGCAAGAACACTATGAAATTCCTTACACGATAGATACAAAGCAATTAATTGAGGGGAAACACTCTACATAAGTGCAGAAACATGTTGGTAACTTGAAAACATATTTATGATGCATGATTCATAGAGTTCAAATTTGAGGAAGCTTACCTTGCAAGTGAGAATCGAGTTCTGCAATGTAGGTGTTACAGATACAAGATGATGATCTGGATAGCTTCCTTGACCCCCAAGGATGGTGTTCCAATGATTAGAATGGGTTGAAACCTTCTGGATCACTTGGCTCGACCCTATCTGCATCTTTGAGGAAATTTTGAGCAAAAGGATAGTGACTTGGGGATTCTGATGTTACATAAGTGTTTTGACGTTATGGATCACTTCTATAGTGCTTATGTGAAGTGTTTGGATGCTTGGTTTGAGTGGAATTGGACTTGTTTGAGAATTCCAAGTTTTCACTCTTTGAGAACTTTGAATTTTGCAAGAGGATGAATTTGTGAGAAACCAAGCATTGTGGTTGTTTTGGTGTATTTTGAAACATTAGAAATGTATTCTATTTATAGGACAATGGATTTGTCTTGGATGAACAACCTTAGATTGGAAGATAAGAACTTGGTTCAATGGTTTTGGTTGGTGTCATTACTTCTCAAGCAAGGTACAATAGCTCTCTCAAGTGGCATAGCTAACTTTTGACCAATTCCACATTCCTCAATCATTTTTATTGTTGTTTATGTGAGCAACTTGACTGAGGAGTGTCCTTTTGTTAAATGTGCACTATTTCACATAAATGCCATTTGAATTCAAGGCATAAGAAGACAAAGTTCATCATTCCAATTTGAGATTTTTCTTGATTCTTTGATTCAATTCTGTAGGTTTGTTGTGACTCAATCTGATCACATTGAATTGGTATAGTTCCATGATCATTGCACTTGACAAAACAATCGTGGCTAGCAAGAAATGATAAAAACTGTCTTGTAAACAGTTTGCAGCAATGCATGTTGATTACTCCATATCTCTTTGCTTAAATGGAGTTTGATGATGTTCTTGTACTCTTTGGAAAACTTGCACATCACACTTTAACTTTTATGTTTGCCTTTGGTCTTAGATCAATGTGGATCATGGAGAAAAATGACCTCCAAGTTGGCAAAAATACTAACAGATTCTATCCCAAAATTTCACTAAGTGTCAAAGTGAAAATCCCATGAAACCCTAACTTCATGGCTTTATAACTCAAAATTCATGCATCTTTTGACTATGGACCAGTAGGACACTTTTGTAGTATGTAATGAGAGTTTTCATTTGAGCTTTGGATGGAAGAAAATGACTGCTTGGATCAAAAGTTATGGTCTTGCAAAGTTGGGTAAAAATCATCCTTTTTCCATAACTTAGTGAAATTTTAAGTTTCTTAAGATTACCCCTTTTGCAAGTAATCTCACTTTTCTTGATTTTTCTTGATGGATGATGATCGAAATCATAATTTAACATTGTTTTTGACATGAAGAAGCCATATTTGTCAAAAAATCTCAAAAGTCAAACATGGTTTTGGGCACAATTGACTTTTTATCAAATGAATTTCAAACTTTGTGATCCTTTATGAAATCAAGTATTTGGGATAAATAAAACCTAATGGATGGATTCCATAGGTGTTTTAGAGTGTCTTGAATCATTTCCCAAGGTTTGAGATCATGTATGGGTCAAAAGTCAAAGGTATGGATGACTTTTTCTCAGAAACCCTAGTTTGTGGTCCATATGAATTTGAATCCTTGCATTGCTCATGAATCAAGTTCTTTGTGTCAATTTAAACTTGTGAGAGAATCAATATAAGATATTTTAGGTCTTCAAAACATTTCTTGAGGTCTTGGCCCATGCCTTGCTCTAAAAGTCAACTTAGGGGTGAATTAGGTCAAGAAACCCTAATTCCTAATTTTTTTATGAATGCATCCCCTGAGGCTATTTTGAACTCATGATTGGATACATGAGGTCCCTTTGAGCTTCTTGAATCATGTTTTGGAGTATTGGATCATGCCAGATGAAAATTTTCCTATGGAGGCCTTGGTCGACCAAAACCCTAACTTGGTGACACTGGTGATCTTGAGGCTTGATCAGCTTGAAATGTTGCATTCCTATGCTTGATTCTTGATGTGGGAGACCTCTTTATCCTTCATGGATGTTTAAGAGGTTGGACAAGTTAAAGATCATGTCAATTCTTGATTGATCCTTTGCCTGAGTACTCTGAGAGGGCCTAAAACCCTAATTCTTAATTGAGGTGAATGCTCAACAATTTTTGAGAGGATTGATGAGGTATGAAGGTACATCCATATTGTGGTGATGATTTGCACAATGGTGTGGAACTTTGTGGTCAAAATTTAGGGCATGACAATTAGAAGCTATTAAAAATTGTTAAGACTTTCTACGCATTCAGATTTTCCCTAAGGTATTCCCTTGGATCATCTAACATATATAGATTATCTAAATAAGCTTGCTATTCTTCCTTTGCAAAATCTACAGCTTCCTTTCTCAGGTGATTTCTACGTTTTGACCTAGAAGTTCTTCTTCTGTGTGTCTCAACAAAAGTTGCATAAGAAGTGTGTGCTTTTGAAGCCATCTGCTTACTTTTAGATCCTTCAGTTCTTGCATCATTTTTGTTTGCTTGAGTTGCTGCATTAAACATGACTATCTTTCTGAAATCTCTCTTTGGAACCCAAATTTGCTTTTGCTTATACATTTTGGTGTTCAGAAGATTAAGTGGTAATGAAAGTGAGTCTTCTAAGGGGTTTTTATAGAATCGTGACATTCATTACCTTTGAGTATTCATTATTTTATTATTGATTAAGTCAAATCAATTTTAAATACTGACTCTTGGAAATGATGTTTAGTATTCTGACCTATTAAGATTCTTTTAACAACTGTAAATAGTATTGTTAACATGTTAACTATTGCTTTTGGTTATCTTATTACTTCATTAATGTTTTTATCATAAAATCATTAAGGGAAAAATATAGTGATTATTTGCATGCAATGTATATAGAAATAAATTGGTCAAAACTTCTTCATTGATCAGGTTAAAGGATTAAAAAATAAATATTACAAAATGAATTGGTATGAACTTAGAATAAATCCCTATCTATGTCTTCCATTGCCTTGTAGAAGAAGCAAATGCCATAATCAATATCTTGTTCATCTTCATCTATGTCCTCCTCTTCTGCCTCTGAGACAACAACATGGTAAAACGTCTCGTTGAGCCTATTCCTCCTTGTCTTCTTCATGGACTTCTTCTTTGGCTTCATCACAGCTACCGAAGGACCTGCTTCTGTAGGTGTTGAGGTACTGCTGACGAAACATCTCCTGAAGTGTTCATGGTATAGGGCATAGGCCCAGTAGCAGATGCTTCTGAAGCTACTGGTTTCTGAAGGTTTTGGATATTCAGATTCGTAGAGCTCTCTGTGACATCTGTCACAACAGAGATTTTGTTGCTCTCAGCTGATGACTCCATGACGTATTGGTGGATGTTGATGAAAATGAACTAGGTTTTGGATGCTTTTATAATGGCTTTTCAGTAACCTAATCGACAGAATAAGATTATTTACTTGATTATAGGGACTGTTACCACCAATAAATTTTTAACATGCATTGTACGATCCTTTCTTGATCCCTGTTACTTGATCGTTTTCCCTTCCTTGGAAACTAATCTTGTAATGATGGCCTGTTGTTATGCATTTATGACTGTAATTCTTTTCTTTTTTCTCTTTTTATTTTTATTATGTGACAAAAGGTGGAGAAAAGATAGTAAGTATTTAATTAGAAACCGAACCCATTCAGTTTGTACATAATGGTCATTTATAAATTCAAACACAATTCAACACAGTTTGTTAAACACAAAGATTGAAAAAGCCAACACAGAGTCCTATTGTGTTGTATTATGTGTACACCTATGATTGTATATCAAGTGTATTCACCCAACAATCATTTATCCTCTAGGTAGATTGTTAGAAGGCTCTTACTAAGTGTTTGATCGAGGAAGTCTTTAGCTTGTGTGCTATAGCAAGGAAGTCTCAAACTTGTATGCTTGAGCAAGGAAGTCTCATACATGTGTGTGAGAGCAAGGAAGTCTCAGACTTGTGTGCTTGAGAAAGGAAGTCTTATACTTTTGTGTGTGAGCAATAAAGTCTCAAACTTGTGCGTTTGAGCAATGAAGTCTCAAGCTTGTGTGCGTGAGCAAGGAAGTCTCATACTTGTGTGTGTGAGAAAGGAAGTGTAATACTTGTGTGTTTGATCAAGGAAGTCCCATACTTGTGTGTGTGAGAGCAAAGAAGTATCTTTTTTGTGTGCTTGAGAAAATTGTAATCTTGTGTGATTATATTGAAAATCCCTCTAAGTAAAAGGGGACTTGATTACTCTCGATTGGTGAGAGGAACCAAGATAGCTCTGTGTGTTATTCTTCTTTCTTGCATTTTATATTTGTTGCCTATCTCTAACATGCTCGGATTCGATAACCTGAATTTTAGAATCTTATTTAAGAGTTCTAAAAGAAATAAAAAGCCAACACGATTCAAACCCCCTCTTGTGTTTCCTCACCTTCAGAACATGTCCCCATTTTGACTGTTGAATGTTTTGTTCATCATTCCTTGGTAAGTTTCTCCGAAATCTTTGAGGTTGAACTGCATGACTTTGAAGCAAAAATGGCCTCTTTCGGTTATAAAGGTAGTCTTGCCTTGGTCTAGAAGATCATACACAAGTCTCTCTATATTAAGAAGTAGATAATAATTCTTTGGGCATGCTTTATTCAGGTCTAAGTAATCGACGTACATGTGCCACTTATTGTTTTACTTTTTAGCCAATACTACATTGGAAAGCCAAGTGGTATATCTCGTTTTTTCTATGAACCATGCATTTAGAAGCTCCTTTTTTTGTTTTTTTAATGGCTTTGGCTTTCTACAATGATTGCTTTTGTCTGTGTTAGGATACGTAAGTTACATATTTTATAAGGCCTAATATGTGGCATGCGGCATGCCACCTTAGAACTAAGACCGGACATTTCTTTTGTTGACTATGCGAACAAGTCATGGTTTCTCTGTAGACATTTCGTTAAATCCTCTCGCACGGGATCTGGTAGTTTTTCCCTACATATTAATAGTTTTAAAAAGTGTTTCATCTTACGTAGATGGTTACTAATGAAGGTGAGAAAAGTACACAAGAAGGAGGGGTTGAATTGTGTTTTCTGGTTTTTTAATTTGCGTCTGATCGGAGTTCAGAATTTAAATTGGTGTTCAGATTCTGGTTATACTTAGCAGTAAAATGTTAACAGAATCAAATAAATAATAGCAGAAGACATAAAGATTTATATTGGTTCCTCCCAAATGAGAGTAGTCCAGTCCCCTTGCTTCACAAGAGATTTTCACTATAATCAAATCATCATTACAATAGCTTATGCATTATGCATAAGACTTTTATAATGCTCAGACCCTAAATCCGAGACTTCTTGCTTAAACCCCTAAGGCTCAAGACTTCCTTGCTCAAGTCCTATAGACTAAAGACTTCCTTGCTTAGACCCTCAGCCTAAGACTTTCATGTTAATCATGTCATCATATATTCATCAAAACATCACAAATCATCATCTCATAATCATCAGTAACATCACAATAACCATAAGAAAAATCACAGCATCAAACATCAAAACATCATGGCATCATAAAAAAATTTCGTAAATAGCAGACGCTCGCTGCTGAGTTCGCTGTGCGAACCTGCTCGCTGGGATGTTCGCTTGTCGAGCTCCAGCGAGTCCCCCAATTCCCACACAGAACACTAGAAACTCCATCTGTCATCCTCGCTTCTGCATTCGCTGTGCGAACCCATTCGCTGGGCGATTCACTTTGTGAACTAAGAGTCATTTCCAATCCTAGTCCAGTATCCCAAAAACACAATCATCGCGCATTCGCTGCGCTGCTTGCTTTGCGAGCCTTGGCGAATGTTCACCGTGAGAAAGAAATGTTCTCTTTGCGAACCCGCGATTACAGCAAATCGCTGCTACGTATCAGTAGCCCCACAGCCCCAAAAGTACCTGCGATTTCATCCCCAATCAACCCAAAAACATCCCTACAACATTCCTAATGCATCACGGAAATCAAAGGCACAAAACCTACGTCTATTAGGTCGATTCGGAAACTACGCGGAACCTTAAATCCCCTAAACCTTCAAAACTCTCAAGCTTCCCATAAACCCCATAAATCCCTTTCTCGTACAAGATCCCACATATCATCAAAAAGTTTTGCCTCGAAGGCTTATTTTTACCCGAATCAATTCAACTCTTAATAATCCATCATCAATCCTTAGAAATACCCCTAAATCGTCAATAACTCACAAACCCTTCAAAAACCCCAAAAACCTCAAGATCCATTTTAAACACATCACGTCTACATTGAAAACAATGAAAGGCAATACTCCCCATACTTTAGATTGTCGATCCGGAGCTTTTCTCTATTGAGCCTTTGGAAACCTTCACGAATCCTTGCCTTTTTCCTTTTTCCTCAGAGCTCTGCACTTTCTCCTTATTTTCACGATCTAACAAAATGAATCCTATTCTTCCCAATTCCTTTTTGTTAAACCCTTGGGCTTCCAAAATGGGCTTTCCCCAATTTACCCTCACTAATCCTCCTCAAAAGTCCATCTTGCCCTTAATTCCTCTAAAATTATTTTAAATTAATAATAATACTAATATATTCATATTATATACTATTATTTAATTAAAATAACCAAAACTCCACCAAAATACTGACATCGACACAAACCACCAAAATTCACCGAAAATTCACAAATATTATATTTAAATAAAATAAATAAATATTCTAGTAAATTTGGGGTGTTACAAGACTTCCTGCTCAAGCCCAAGACTTCTTGCTCAGACCCACGACCCAAGACTTCCCTGCTCAGCTTCCACGAACCCAAGACTTCCTTCTTAAACCCCTAAAGTTCAAGACTTCTGCTCAGACCCTCAATTTGAGACTTCCTTGCTTAAATCCCACGGATTCAAGACTTCTCCTTAATCAATCCACTTGATTAAGTCTTTCATTGCTCTAGCACATTTCACGAGACTTATATGGCTCAAGCATCTTGGCGAGATACTTAGTTGCTCAATCAATCAACTTAATTAAGATTTTTAATGCTCTAGCACATAAATGGAGACTTACATGGCTCAAGCATCTTGGCGAGAGACTTAATCTAAACTTCTAAACAACATGTTTAGTAGAATAGAGAACAAGGTGTACTTGATACAAATATCATAGGTACATGAAAGTCATTGTAACAAAGACCTAAAGCTTTTAAGATTTCTAAGATATTAAATGTTTAAGAAATCTTAAGGCTTTTACAATTATAACCTATAACACAAATTTTGCATACTCGATTGTGTTGATAATTGCTGATCTTGTTACTCCTCTATCAGGTTTATTCTTGTTAAAGATTTAGTTTGAACCTTCAGCTACTTATATAGCATTTGCAAAAGACTAGCTGTTGGAGAGATAACTTGATCAAGTGTCTTTGCATTCTCCATAGTACAAGAGATATTGAAGATAGATACACCAAAAGATCTTGGTCCATTGTATAACATGTTTAACCATTGTGTCTTCAAAGAGATCATGTACTATAGAGCTGCTGAGAGTAGATATCCGTAAAGCATGCCAACTTTTATTGAGCCTTGTGAACTAAGACTCTAGCTGACAAACTGATTTGACAATACAACTTGCTTTCTGCAGTACGGATAACATTAGCTTTATCACCAACTCTGAATGATCACCAAAAGCCAATTTACATTCACCAAGTGTAGCGACAATTCACCAAGTTTAAAGACAATTATGTTGCTTCTTCTGATGCTGAGATCTTCAGCTTCAGAGTCTACGCCAGACATCACTTAGAGAGTGTTCTTCAGATTCTGCACCATTATAAGCCAGCAATTCAGCTTCTCTCAAATGTGCCCTTGTATATCCGATTCTGAATATATATATATATATATATATATATATATAAGTATTAGAACTTGCATACATGAAACACACATCAAATATAATCATTGTTCTTTTAATACTTTGTTATCATCAAAACCCAAGAAATATATGTTATGAAAAAATATTATTCTAACAGCGGACTCGCCGAGGCGATCGAGTCTCAACATTTTTTTATGGGTCTTAAGAGGCATAACTTCACAGTTTCCTCCGGGAGCATTTCCTCTAGCTGAGAATCCAACTCCAGTACTTCCTCATTCTCTCTTCATGCGTCCTCACTATGTGTTTGTCTTTCCTTGAGGGCTAAGAAGCATGCTCAAGAGGAGAGCTTGTTAGCCTCCAAGACTATAACCAGATATTTTGAGTGTGGAGTTTGATCTATAAATACACATTTGACGAGACGACTTCTAATTTGGCAAGAGAATTTAGTCATAGGATTCCGTTATAAACTGAGTAGCAGTCTATGATCATAAACTTTATTCTGATTATTCTCAATCCATACCCAATTCCAAAGGCTATAGAGAGTTCCATATAACATAAGGGCCTCACGGTCCTTTCGTCGAAAGCGTGTAAATTACCGATGTAACATAGTTAGATTATCGAGTAAAGGTTTATCCTCCATATGTTGTACGTATATCATATCAAAGGAGCTTATGTGTCTAACATCTCATCATACCATCGTTACCCTAATGATCAGGGGTATTTAATGATTAAGAATCTCGTCAAGTCATTCCTCGTCATAGAAAGCCAGTGAGGGTCTCTCGATGGTCTGGGAGTCTTTGAGAGGTGTACGGTCTTGTGTGAGGATGCAACCATCGTCGTCAGGCATATAAAAGTATCTACAATGTGACATGAGAAAAGGGTATCACATTGTTTTCCTCAAGGGTGGTTTAATACTCCTATTGATCGGGGTCTAGTGAGTAGGGGAGTTCTCCTAAAACTCTACTCCTCATTTGTTTAGGTTTTCCTCATTGTCGGGAATCATCCTATTGTCTTAAAAGTGAAAGGAACTAGCATATTTAGTGTTTTTCACAGGCGACACCATTATGTCCAAACCAAATATTCTAACAATGTGTTAAGACTATTATTTTAATGATAATCGTGCTGAGAGAATTTCATTAAGGTGATTTCATATTACACCACCCATGGTTCTTAGGCACCACGCGAATTTCCGTTTTTGCCCCCTGATTCCGGATGTGCACATCCGGACGCACCATTTTTTTAAAAACGTTGATTTGTTCCGGATGTGCATATCAGGAAAAATTACTGATCTGCAGATCCGGAAAAATAACACAACTTTATTTTTTTTAAAAAATCAGTTTTGTTGGTTGTTCGCAGATGTTAATATATCGTTGCATTAATGAATATTGAATAAGAGGATTATTTCATTATTACTACTATAATGAAATTCTCAATATATCGGCGAACGGACGCGTCTCACGGTGACTAGCAGGAGGGAAGACTTCAATTGTTGATCATAATTTTTCCTGATTTTAAGGGTAAATCATATGGTAAGTTTTTTGTCTAGTCTAAATCAAAACATAAGGTTTTGTTGTATTATGTAGAATAAAGCATATGTGTAACTTTGTGTTTCTCTATAGCTGTAGTAAGCTTTGTGTTTCTTCATAACTTATGTGTAACTTTTTGTAAGGTGGTGGCATCAATGGACTGACTTTGGGTCACAAGATACATAGGAATTGTTTCTGCTCAGGTTCATTGCGAGGAGATAATTCAAGATATCTTTAAAATAACAGTGGATTCCTCATGATGAGACATAGCTAATTTTCTTTTAATTTTCAGGGAGTGGCGTGTGGCTTTCTATAAATCAACTGGGTTTAAGCCTAAAAAGATTATATTTTACGGGTTCGAGTTGGTTTTTTCTAAATCATCTTGTATGCAGTTCCTCCTGCTTATTATGCACACTTGCTAGCTTTCTGCGCTCGATACTACATAAGTGGAGTCGAAAATTCTAATTCTGGTTCTGCAAGTGGTAATATAGGAGTACCACCAACTTTGTGTCGACTCTGCTGCCATTTATATTGGATAACGTCAAAGAAGTAATGTTTTACTGTTGATCTTGATTTGTCCTACAATCTTCGAGGATAGATTTGGGAGTTCAGATATTCACAATGCCCTTTATTGGATATATAACTTATGGTTATAGGTCATGTTTACCACCATAGGTGGACAACCGTTATTTTGTTTAAATATGGGTTAGAACTACTAGACAACTTTTGGATACAGAACATGTGGTTGACATGCGTTTTGATGTAAAGTTCCAGGCATTTGTTGCTCTAACCTTCTGTTAAAATAAATGTTATTATTACTTCTTAAAATAAATGTTATTATTACTTCTTAATATGCGTTTTTCAAATGAATAAGTTTCAAGCATTTTTCCGGATGTGCACATCCGGACACGTTCACGCTCAATACGTACCTGATTTACACACCTGGAAGCCACGTAACTTGTCATTCCGGATATGCACATCCAGAACAAATCGATGTTTTTAAAAAAAATAGTACGTCCGGATGTGCACATCCGGAAAATGGGGGCAAAAATAGAAATTCACGTAGTGCCTAAAAAACATGGATGGTGTAATAAAAAACTTCATTTCTTTAATGATTAGTTCATTGCTTCCCGTATTGGACATATACCGAGATAGAAGAGACGAGGATGATACCTGCAAAAGATACTCCAACACTTAAATAAGTAATTGTTTAAGGCAGGAAAATAATCTTTTAGTTTTTGTGTGTGTACCAGATTTGATTTATAGGAATTTCAATAGGGTATTTTTATGATCTATCTTTCATTTATTTTTGTCCAGACCATTCACATAGTTAAGTGTGACATATGTTTTGTTCTATGATATAATGATCTGTACTATATTTTACAATTAGATCTGATGCTTTCTTAAAGTAGGTCTACGCCTGTTCTTCAGGTCTCCAATTGTTCTAAATTATGACATACTTATGACAAACCAAATTAGCTTTCTCGATAATGGATTTTTCTTATTAAAAAAAAAAAGAAAAAAGAAAAGGTAACATGTTTTTTTTTTCAAAGGTAAATGTCATTAACACTATTAAGCCATAAAAGCCGAATTATATAAAATAAAAACAACAAAACAAGTAAAATTACTCACTTTTCAACCTTTACCATATGTTAAAGAGTCGCAAAATGTCAAACATGACTCTGTCTACTGTGAAAGAGTAGCGACAAATTTTATTGTTATTAAATGTTACTATTTATTTAGCGACGGATTTTTTCCGTCACTAAATATTACTATTTATTTTAGCAACGGATTTTTGTCGTCATTAAATGTTAATGTTCATCTTTAGCGACAATAAAAATTTGTCACTACATGAATAGTAATATTTAGTGACGGATTTTTACCTTTGCTAAATATTATTATTCATTTTTAGTGACGGTAAAAATCCGTCGCTAAATAAATAGTAACATTTCGTGACGGTAAAATCCGTCGCTAAATAGCATTGCTCACGTGGGCATTGTTTCCATTACCATAACTTTATTACAATTATTTGTCTTCAATTTTGATTGCTAAGTGTTTGTAATTATATTCTTAAGGTCTTCTCGCATCAAATTCATCATTCCCAATTGCAGTTATAGAATGTAACTTTCACGTTGTTTTTCATTCTCATAAGCATGGCCCAGTTACTCTAGAAGAAGCATATGAGTTAAGTTCAACGCTTCACTTATTATGCATTGGATTTTAACCCAACAACATGCATCATTGGAATCTATACCTAACTTCATTTTTCTTTCAATTTCCATCGTTCTTAATTTTGGCGCCAATCATAAAAGAAAGAGATCAACCATAAAAAGAAAAATTCAGTTTTTGATTATAAACATTGCAAAAGCTTCTTTTATCAATTAGAAAAAATTTCAGTTTTAAAAAGGCGATTTTAAGAGTATATACAAACACACAAAATCAAACGTTTATATGTTTAAAAGTCAGCACTGGTCACGCAAAAGCAGAAAGTATTTTTAAATTAAGTTTTCTACCTTAAGCAACTTTTTGAGTAATTAAAAGTAATTATTTTTCAAAAAGGATTTTGCACTGTAACACGTTGGACACGCTGTAGCTCGGGTTTTGTGACGCGACCACTACCGCATTTAGTGCTATTTTCTGATTTTTAATATTTATCCTATGATGCTTAAAAGGAAGGGGAAGATACCTTAAACTAACCCTGCTCGCAAATGTTTTCCTTACAAATGCTAAGAGATCTGGAATCGGGGGGTTGGTTATACTGAGGGAAGCTATCAACACCCTGAGTATCTATAGTAATCTATAGGAACCTATATTTGCATATATTTCTACTATTGAATGACTCGGTTGCTTAAGTTTGTTTACTGTTAAATTGGTAAAGTTTCTCCTTTGTGAAAGTTGAGGAAAATATTTTTTTTGTTGTTTTATGGTTTTCTATTGTTTTTGGAAGGTACTTGACCTAAGGTTTTTGATTAGTGCGCTCGTTAAGATTTCGCAATCTTATTCCTACATATTCTCATAAAAGAGATTGGGGAAATCAGAGCGTTCGTAGTTCCTCATAATCTATGGGAGGAAGAATTTTATTTTGTATCTTGGTCAAAGCCCAAGATGATAAAGCTAAAAGAGTGTTTGAAAGATTTGACAAATTGTCATCTTTAAGGGAGATATCTCACTTATTCACTACAATCAATTGGGAGTGATGTCATAAGGGAAAGAGCTTTAAACTTATTGTGTTAAGCAATGTCACTTTTTCCTTTATGAAGTCTTTACATACTAAAAGAAGAACCTTAACTTGGATATAGAATCAACAAGTGTGCCACTTACAACAATTTAGATGAAAGAAAAGTTTTTGAACCATGATAAATGAGGGACTCCAGCTTGGATCTTGAATCAACAAGTGTGCCACTTACAACAATTATCTGGAAACCAGATTTTTGATGGTTTGACTTGAATTGCAATGATTAGAGGATATATCTTCCTACAGAGATGGCTCAAGGTCTTATCTGTGAGGAGATGGGTTTAATTAGGTATCTTGATTGAAACCCAAGATATGACGCTGAAAGATTGAAAACTGACTCAACTGAGGAGTTTTATCTGTCTTGTACAAAGTCTAAGATTGAGGCTGGAGAAATTATTTGTATAAAAGCCTGAGAGAAGGCTAATGACTGTTGAGGAAATTTGAAGAAACTGACTTAATACTGAGGATTTGACTGACTCTTGTGGGGATTTTATTTGTATCCTGTACAAAGCCGCAGATGAATGAGGCTAAAGAATTTATTGTATCTTGTACAATGCCCAGGATGGTGAGGCTAAAAAATTTTATTATATCCTATACAAAGCCCAGGATGGTGAGGCTAAAAGATTTTATTGTATCCTGTACAAAGCCCAAGATGGCGTGGCTAAAAGATTTTATTGTATCCTGTACAAAGCCCATGATGGTGAGGCTAAAAGATTTTATTGTATCCTGTACAAAGTCCAGGATGGTGAGGCTAAAAGATTTTAGTGATGCTTTTAAGAAGCCCGAGGGTCCTTGTATGAAGCCCAAGAGGAGGCTGTCTTGCTGGGTAGATTCTTTGTATGATGCCCAAGAGGAGGCAATGATGCTTGTATAAGGCCCAAGAGGAGGCTAGGGAACTAGTTGTTTGAACTAAGTTGTGATTTAAGGGATTCTATTGTTTGACCTATGTCTAAACTGAGGATGATATAAATGTCAAGAGAAACGTAATGTGAATAAGTACATGACAAGTATATACATGAATTGAAGGGTGATGGGTCTTATACTCTTGACATAGGCCCAAGATTTATTGAAAAGAAAAGGCGGTGGGTCTTACACTCTTGACAGAGGCCCATGAGTTATTCTATATACAAAGGTGTTGGGTCTTATTCTAAGTAGAGGCCCATGACTTATTGAAATTGAATACCACTAAGGTTGTGTTTGATGAGAGTTGAAGATTGAGATTTAAAAGATTGAACTGTTGAGAAATTGAAGAAAGTTTTGAGGGAGAGAGGAGGGACTTACACTCTAATAGAGGCCTAAGATTTCATTCTTGTTTGAAAATAGGAGGTGATTTTGATAAATGATTTGAAGTATTGTGGATGATTTTGAAAGAAAGTGGAGGGAATGGGACTTACACTCTGGATAGAGGCCCAAGGATTTAAAACAATTGGTTTTGAAAATGTGATAAGTGATGGGACTTACACTCTGAATAGAGGCCCAAGGATTTTGATGATTTGAAAATTGAAAGGTGTTGGGACTTACACTCTAAGCAGAGGCCCGTGGATTTTGAAAAGAAAAGATGATTTTGAAAGTATATTTGAAAGATGATGTGTTATTTTAAAGAGATGTTTTTATCACGGTGAAAGTTTGTGAAAAGAAAAACCTGAACATTGAAACACTGATATCAATTAAACATGTTAGGACAAGTTGATAACAATCAAGTATTCATGTTAGGGTTTAAACATGGGTTTGGATAAAGTGGAAACACTACAAATTTCATACAAATGAACATGAATAAAAATATTTTCAAAGTAAAGTTAAAATGTTTTAGGAGCATATAGACATGGTGTGATCAACACAAGGGCACATAAACATATTAACATCATGTAATCATGGAAAAAAATCAACATGTTAAGGCAAGGGTTTAAGCAAAAAGTTCAATGACATGTTTGAAAATTCATCATCCATTCACATGTAAACATACTTAAAGAATGGATTAAAATCAAGTGAGGACAAAAATTTACAAATTCACAACATCATTTAAGGTTTATACAAGATGTATATGGTCCACACAAATCATTGTAAGCAAGGAAAGGCAAGGAATTATTCAAAAGAATCAAGAAGTTCTTTAAGAAACCCTAAAAATATCACTTACTTTGAACACTCATAAACATATTAAAAATAATTATTTTTGGTATTTTCTTTTTATAAATAGAAAATAGATATTATTAAGAACAATTTACAAAAAAAATTGGCTCAAAATGATTAAAAATGAGAATGTTATGATAGTTAGAAATTGTGAAGAAAAGTAAGAAAATGAAGTGTTAAAAATGGGGAATGGTCTCCATGGGTGTTGAACCCATGACCATTGGCTTGCAGCACAAAACCTAGACCAACCAGCTAACACGCCCAGGTTGAACTATGGGGGAAGCATTGAATTATATGTGTTATTCAATTGAATTCAGAAAAATTAAAAAGAACTGGGGTGAGGGGGATTCGAACCCCAGTTCTGGTAGGCATAAATACTCAAGGGCGCGCAGGTTTAACCACTGGGGTGGTGATACATCCTTTGTATCATCCCTATCCATTAATTGATAAGCCTACACATGACCTATGTAACACCCTATTTTAATTTATTTAATCGTCGTGGGTTATTTTAATTGTTTGGCCTGTTTAGGGTGTGTGTAGTTGGGCGCGGAGGTGTAGTGTCCTTAATGGATTAGGATCAATAGAGTAACTAGAGAACTCTGAAGAGATCTATTATTAAATGAAAGAGACAGATCAATAATTATTAGTCCAAGAGAGTATTTTAAGATAACACTAATAATTGATCAATTGGGTTAAAATGACAAAATATTAATTGGAGATATTTTACCCTGTTGGATTATATTATATAATTAGTATTATATATATATATATATATATATATATTTGTGAGAAAAGAAAGAAAAGAAGGGATAGAAGAAGAAGAAGAAGAAGGCAAAGAGGAGAAGGAAAAGGGAGAAGAGGAGGAAGAGGAGAATTAAAGAAATCTTCGTTTCAATCGCGATTAATCAGGTAAGGGTGAGAAGTTCCAATTATAACTTGATTGTATATGTATATGCATGTGTTGGTTTGGATTGATTTCAGTTGAAATGTTAAAGTCTTAACGTTTGTTAGAATTGGTAAATTGAGTAGAAATCATGATTTAAGGTGCCTAAGTGTTGATACCTGATAGATATAGGTTGGTGTGCATTTAATTGGTAGTATACTGATGTTTAGATGAGATTTGGTGAGGAATTGAGTGAAACTCGTAGCAGCAATTATGCAGGAAAATTATGGGTTTTCGCTGCCCATATGCGTAATGGGCAAGGCAATACACGTATTAGGTACGGCAATACGCGTATGGCAAGGGCGAAATGAGGGCATTACGCGTATGGATCCCATTTGACACGGCCTTCTGTTGAAACACGTAATGGTACGCGTAAGGGGCAAGGCATTACGCGTAAGGACGTAGGTATTACGCGTAATGGATTTAATGTGGAATCAAAATGGAATTTTTGAGAGAAATCAGTCTCTGCTCATACGCGTATCACTTTGGGCAATACGCGTATGGTGGGCGAGCGAGTTGGGAAATACGCGTATGGGTGAGGGCAATACGCGTATGGCCAGCGTGAGTGCAGAATTTTGCCGTTTCGCGAATTCTTTCCCGACTTCGTGTCCGATGCAGTTCCTTTTGGTCTGAGAGGTTGAGGTAGGGTCAGAACTTGTTGAACCTTGTATTGGTGGTGGAAATAATCAAAAATTGAATTTAGGTGGATTAATTAGATAATTAACTGATTAAGGCCTCGTGAGGTATTTTCCTTACTTTTGTGTATTGCGGTGAATTAACTTGACAGTGGTAGTAATACTAGTGTGATCGGGAGGATCGTGTATATGTATAACTGATATATATATATGTTTGGTGCATAATTCTTGTTATTTTGTGTTATGTTGAATCGATTAGACAGTTGTGGTAATACTAATGTGTATTACGGTGAGTGTGTATCTCACGTGTGATCAGGAGGATCGTGTATATGTATAATTGTTATTATACATGTGTTTTGTATGTAATTTGTGCTGTGGCGAATGATTATTTTATGTGTGATTAGGAGGATCGTGAGACTGTATAATTTTATCTGTCATAACTTGTGTATATGAATATATGATACCATTGTATGCTTAAGTGTTAGCAGGTGGGGTGTGGGTGAGTTGAAAATATATGTGAATTATCTTATTACATATTATTATGCAATCTTGATTATGTTGTTATTTCTCACCCTTCTGCTGGAATATGCTTTTATGGCATAGTGCAGATTAGCCGCTGTAGAGGCGTGGAGGCTAGTGGGAGAGGTAGATCTTCTCTTTGCTTAGCTCGTTGGTGTCTGCTCTGATACGTAACACGAGATTCGGGGGGAAACGTTTTGTCATTGATGTTTATATATGTGAATAGATATATGTATATATATTTTGGATAACTTGTAGGTGGATTTTGATGTTATGAAACAACTTATTTTGTAAAACGAGTCAATTATGGATCGTTCCGCTTTAGTCCATAATTGAACTTCCCTTTCGTTGGAAAAAGTTTCTTATTATTGTCTATTCCATTATGTGTTATGTATCAAAGTTTTGAGCAGGTGGATTATGTTTTCTAAAATGTGGCATCCTTATTTCCGTCGAATTTTTTTTTATTCACTCTGATTTAATTATGTATTAATTATACGCTAGATGGGAATTGGGGTGTTACAATTGGTATCAGAGCAGATCGGTCCGTCCGGCCAAGTTGTTGAGTCGGCGTGGCATGACAGTTGAATACTGTCGATGTTGTTTGTTCCTTAGTACGTGATATGTGTATGAAACACTGTCAGTGCTTTTTGGGTTTCTAATCCTTTGTTTGCAGGTTGGGAATGACATAAGTGGGGGAGAAGCTGGTGCTTCTCCAAGTTGCTTCAGTTGTGGAGCGTTGGCTTAAGTGTGTCATTGATTGCAAGATTATAAGGGTCGTTTGGACAGTGTTGTTTCCGATTCCAGAGGGAATGCGAAGGTAAGGATTGTGTTGACTAAGGATCTGTGCCTTAGGTAGTTTTTGTACACAAGGTGCAAGAAATGCTATTTCGGTTTGGTAAAGACGGTTTATACCCCATCATGATTGTCGGCTGTCTATTGACAAATTGAGGAACTGATCACCCTTATTCTCTTGTTGATAGTAGACGGAATTATGTTGGATGGATTAGACGTGTCTTTCCGGCTTAGATAGTGTGTGTAATGAATTATTGGGAGTTAAGAAAATAATTATGGATTGTTTTGATGAGTCGATGACGATTCTTATATCGGAAGATGAAGCGGATACGAGGCTTTGGTATGTTGGTCAAGTCAGGATGTCTCTGAGGGAGAACAAGCGGGCGTTTTGATGGTTGCTCCTCAGAGAGTAGAGAGTGAACTTAAATTGGACGAAGGTGAATAGTTAAGGTTTATATCTGCTAAGTAAGTAGAAAACTCTTAGAAGATGAGACTAAGATGTTTGTGATATTAGTGTTTTGAAATTAACAGGGAAGCCGCAGTGAAGGGCTGCTAGTGGTGTGTGATTTCCGAATGTGTTTCCGGATGGAATACTGATAGTTGATTAACGTAACGATTGGGAATAAGTGTCCACTTTCGAGAATAGATGATAGGAATCACAATTGTTTGGAATGTTTGATAAGAGTGGTGAATTTGTGTGAGTTGAGGCTTGGATTGATTCATGTGACTGGTTATGTTTGTTATCATTGGAATAAGTTGTTATTTACTCGATTAAGCTTGTATGTGAGTATGGATAATTTTGGATGAGGGTTGGTTTAGTTGGGCATTACAATGTTCAGTGATGTGGTTCGGTGCTCGTAATGCGTCGGGAATGATTGTGGAATATATGAATCGTATCTTCCATATTAAATGGGATAAGTTCGGAGTGGTGTTCATTTGAGGATATGCTGATCTATTACAAAATCAGAAGGAGATCATGTAGGGTGTTGGAGATCGAGTTGCAAGTGTTGAAAAGAAAGGAATTTTTATGCTAAAATATGCAAGTGAGAATTTTGGTTGAAAAAGGTTAGTTTTCCCAGATATGTTATTTCTGAGGATGGTATTGTTATGGATCCATCGGAAGTAGATGTAGTTCTACAATGAGAGGCTCCGAAGTTGGTTAAGGTGATTAGAAGCTTTTTGGGCTTTAGTTGGTTATTACCGGAGGTTATGGAAGGTTTTTCCAAGTTATCAATTTCGTTATTTCAGTTGACTTGCAAAGGGTAAGTCGGTTGCTTTGGATGTTCATTGTGAGGAAAGTTTGAGAGGGCTAAAGTAGAATTTGCCTACGGCTTCAGTTTTAGTTCTGCGTGATCCTAATAAACCATTTGTGAGGTATTGGGACGTGTCTTTGACGATATTGATGCGTTGTATTCGCAAGTGCACGAATCGCGTCAGAGTAATATAAAAAGTTATCGTATCCACAGAGACCAAATGTCGATCTAACGATTTCCGTTTGTTACAGTGCTTATCTAAGGCAGTTCAGTTCAGGGTTTGCTAATGCAGAGGAAAATAAATAAAAGTAAATGACGAGGTAATAAAATTCAGACAAAACAATAGGCTTGAATGTAATTCTCATAACCGATAATATTTCTATATTCATTAACAGAACTACTTACGGGCAATATCTTCTATTTTAAGAAAAGAATTCAATTTAACAGGAACTGTCGCTTTCGCGTAGTCAGAACCAAGTTTACCCTCTAAACTAACCCCTTTATTGTCACTTATAAAAAGGCGCGCATTGCGTTAAAGTCATGGAAAACTTACTTTTAAGAAATGTAAATTCTAAACTAAACAGAAAAGTATTTTGACCTGAAATCTCTAAACTAAAGAGGTTCAAAATGAACCAGATTCTAATCCCACTAACGCGTCCGAAAATAGTTTTAAAATCTCTTTTCTAAAGTGTTAAAAATCCCTACTCAACTGAGCAAAGCGCTTTCGCTGTATTTGATCAGTTGAGAACTAATCAAGTTCACAAATGGTTGGACGGCTTTCGATCTTACCCAACATTGCTTTTAAGTACAGAAAACTTGTGTTAAAGATTAAAACAGCCCTTAAGTATTTCTATTAACATATAGACATATTATGGTGATTATGGTCTTTACATTCTTACCTATCTAAGACTTAGCCAACCATGGTAGTTATAACAGTCATATTAATTCTTATCATGTATGGAAATAAGTCTTTTGAAAAGTAAAGTTTTGAAAAGTAAGGCAAGACAATAAATAAACAAAATAAAGCAAGTGCAAGAAATAAATGAAAGTAAATGCGATTAAAATAAAACCTGCTCCAAAACGGAGTCTTTAAATCTGGTACAAGGTACGGAAAAGAAAAATGCTGGCAGGATTACTTCTACCAAAGTGCTCCAACTTGATTACAGACACTCTAAGACTTGATCACAAACTCGATCACACACAGTGCAATAACTCCTCGATGTGAGAAGATTACTGCTTTACAAGAGTGAAATTTATGCCTAGGATGAAGTAAACTAAGATTGGATGATCCTAAAATTCGAGTTCTGAGAGTATTTATAGGAAAAGTTGGCATGGTGCAAAGACACAAGTGACCTTGGTTTGAAAAATGGGCGGGAACACATTTTCCCTTGTCGCGCCCGCGACAGGCCTACCACGCCCGCGACAAGAAGAAAGCTGCAAAGGAGAGTGCTGATCATGGGAACGTGGCAGTTGAGTTGTGGAGATCATGGGACACATCGTCGCCTACCCTGGGGCGTCCGCGACAAGAGAAGCGACAAGAGTAAATTGCTGCCAAACTTGAATTCTTGCTCCTTTTGCCTCCTTTTTCGTCTGGGACCTCGATTTTATTGAAAACCTGAAAACAAAGGAAAACATAACAATAACAAAGCAAAAATAATAGAAAAACAACTAATATGCATGCGAAATCAGAGTCGAAAATACAGTATAATTTAGTGTCATCAAATTCTCCCACACTTAGACCTTTGTTTGTCCTCAAGCAAAACATTTAAAGCTCATAGAAAAAATCAGCGTCGATCGATGATTTTTGGGCGAAAAGGGTGTGAGCAAGCCTTTAAGTTTTTGTATGATTGCAAATTGTGTGATATGCATGATATAAGATTTGTATGCATGATTAGTTTGTACATACATATGATTTCATACCTACTATGATTTAAAAGACAATGCAAATTGATTCATATCATCATTGTAATCATAAAAACGATTTTCCCTATGTATGCATCGATTCATACGTGTCTTGTATCGACACATACCTTTGATAAACTCACAAAAACCGTTTTTCTTCAGTATGTATCGATTCATACGACACTTGTATCGATACATGATCCTTTGTAACTAGGGTATGTATCGACGCATACGCATCATGTATCGATGCATGATTTACTTCACATTCTGAAATAATTTTGCTTCAGTATGTATCGATTCATACGATACTTGTATCGACACATGTTCCTTTGTAATTGAGCTATGTATCGACGCATGCGCATCATGTATCGATGCATGATTTATTTTACATTCTGGAAATTAACAGGTACAGTATGCATCGATGCATACAACCATGTGTCGACTCATGCATGTGTTATACTCACTATGAATCGACGCATACGACTCTTGTATCGATACATAGAGCTGTTTGTTGCTTTTAACCATTTCTGTTTTCATATATAAGTGTCATGACAGTTCAGTTTGGTGTAGAATTCTGGTTAGAGTGAAAAAGTGCAATCAAAGCAAAAGACAGGTTTGGTGTGCATGATTTTTCAAGAGCAGTGTTAGAAACCTGAAAGAGACTTTGTCTTCATCATCTTCTCAATCTCGTTAATTCAAGAACATCAACACATAATCATTTTTGTTCTTCGGATTAAGGGATCTTCGAGATAACGTTCAGTGGTACGATCATTGATCTAGCTGAGTTGAAGATACAAAGGGGGTTTCGAGGAAAAACCATCTGGTTTGTCCTTCAAGAACGGGTGTGTTCTTGAGGGTTTGTTAGTCACGATTGCAGAACAGATTCAGCCGCAGCGTAGGGTTTGGAAATCTGGAGATTTCGCAAATAGGTCGTGGAACTGGTGAATTGTCTGTATTTCTTGCAGGAAAATTCTTGATCAAGCTCAGATCAAGTGAAGGTTCTTACAATAGGAAGATCTTGGGGTTTAGATTTCTGGATTTGTATTGTAACCTTGTAAAGAACGAATTCAGCATTATTGATATAACAGGTCTCAATTTCATTTTGAAATTGAGAGGGAGACGTACCCACACGCGAGGACGGAAGTGGGGAACTTCCTTACCAAATCTCTGCGTATCGTATTCTATCTTTATCTCTTTACGCTTTCAACAATTTTGTGATTCGTTTGGTGTGTTGCGTATTAAAGTTTCAAGATACAATAGTGGTACGAAAATCTTTGTCAAAATCACCATTATTGTTAATCGTTGAATGCATACACGCCAAGTGTTTGACAAAATTGTTTGCTGTGTTTTTGTTCATTGGAAACAGCCTTTGTATGATAAGTGCATTTGAGTCGATTCCAATCTGGTGTTAATATATCTTTGTCATCCTAATAAATCCAGCATAAACTCGTGTGTCCGGTTTTCTAGTAGCTGGTTCAGAATAGACGGAAGTCGATTCGGGATCATAATTTTTCCGCTAACTTGAAAGACTCTGATAAACTTTTTTAAATCCTTGAGTTTCAAGGAGGTGATCTATTCACCCCCCTCTCGATCACTATCCACACCGTCTAACAAGTGGTATCAGAGCGCCGGTTCGCTGGTGCTTTGTGGCTGCTTGTAACGATATGGATTCTGAACCAAAGCGGGCGTATAATAGAGCGCCTGTTTTCAACGGTGAAAATTATGGCAACTGGAAAGACTGCATGCGAGTTCATATAAATTCTGTGGATAGGAATGTGTAGGCTGCCATTCAAAATGGTCCTTTTCAAATTACTATGAGAAATGAGGCTAGCGCCATAGTTCCTAAACCAGAAGATGATTACGATGAGAAAGATGAGAAAAAGTGGTCGAGTGATTGGAGAGCTCAAAATATGCTAATTTCAGCACTTAGTGTTGATGAGTATTATCGGGTATCCCATTGCTCGACAGCTAAAGAAATGTGGGATGCTTTAGAAATTGCCCATGAGGGTACTACTGAAGTAAAACAGTCCCGTATTAACACACTTAATCAAGAGTTCGAGCTCTTTCACATGAAACAAGGAGAATCTATCTCTGACATGCAAAAGAGATTCGTTCATCTCATAAATCGGTTGAATGCACTTGGAAAACCTGTTTCCAATGAAATAGCCACTAATAAAATTCTGAGGTGTCTTAGCAGGGAATGGCAACCTAAAGTAACAGCTATTAAGGAAGCCAACGACCTCACGACGCTTACTATTACAACTTTATTCGGCAAGCTGGAAGAACATCAGCAAGAACTGGAAAGTCTCGAAATATTTGAGAAAAAGAGTAAAAAGGAAAAGAATAAAGACAAAGAGAGTGAGAAGAAGCCAATAGCTCTTGTGGCCTCTAACTCAAAGTCCTCACAAAAAGAGCAAAGCGACAATGATTCAAGTAGTGACGAAGATTCGGGTGATGAAGAAATGGGACTTTTTGTTAAGAGATATAATAGATTCATTCGAAAGAATGGAATCCAGCATTCCGACAAAAATCTCATTAAGTTTCGAAGACAATCTGTAGAGTCAAAACAGGAAGAGAATAAGAAGCATAGAGTAAAAGGACCGTGTTTTAATTGTGGTAAATCTGGACATTATAAAACAGAATGTCCTATGAAGAAAAAGGACAAAGGAAAAGCTCAACCAAGAAGGTCAAATAAACAAAGAAGAGCTTACATAGCATGGGAAAGCGATAGTGACTCATCAAGCTCACAAAGTTCAAATGATAGTGATGAGACAACAAATCTGTGTCTTATGGCTCACACCAAAAATCAGTCCTACCACAAGAAGAAAATCAACGATAAGAAAGTAAGACAAGCCTACTATAGTAATGTCTCCTCTATGTCTTTTTCTGAACTGAAAATAGCTTTTGAAAAACTGCATAACGAAGCTGTAGATGCTTTCAAAAGATTATCTTCCGATAAACAAATTTTTTCATTCTTGGAAGGTAAAGTATACAAAGCTGAAAAAGATTTAGAAAGCTTGAAAGCTAGTATTGCAGAAAATTCAAAAGATATTAATGTTAACGGATGCAGTAAAGTTAGGTATTGTGAAGCTTGTCATATTTGGCAACAAGAGGTTAAAACTCTTAAAGTCAAATTGGAAAAAGCTTTACAACCCAAGGTTACTTACGCCGTTGATTCTAGGTTGTTTAAGAAGTCATTAAATCCACCATATGCAAAATACTCCTTTATTCCAAAGGGTTTAATGACCAAAAATAAACAAATACATCATCGTGGCTTATGTCACTATTGTTGTCATACTGGTCATACCATTGAAAAATGCAAGTTTAGGAGATTTCTTGTTCCTAAAGGCATTTATCAATGGAGGCCTAAAGGCAACCATGTTACAACTTACCCACATGGACCCAATGAAAATTGGGTACCTGTTTCTCTCTTTTGATATTGTAGGATGAGTGTCTTGCATCCGTAGATAGAAGATGGTTTCTAGACAGCGGGTGCTCAAGGCACATGACGGGTGACATATCGCTTTTTATAGACTTCAAAGCAAAGAAGAAGGGATATGTTACTTATGGAGACAATAACAAAGGAGCTATACTTGGCAAAGGTAGTGTAGGTAATCCCTCTACCACTACTATTTCTGATGTCCATCTAGTTGAGGGGCTTAAACACAATTTGTTAAGTATTAGTCAATTGTGCGACAAGGGTTACAAGGTTTCTTTCACAAAAACTTGCTGCACAATTGAACATACTGAACAGAATATTGTGTTTAAGGGTGTAAGAGTAAACAATATCTATATGCTTGATCTTTTTGATGTACCTTTAATAAGCTCTAAGTGTCTAGTTGCCTTGAATGATGATTCTTGGCTTTGGCACAGACGCTTAGCGCATGTTAATTTCGATTTGCTTAATAAGGTTGTATCTAAGGATCTAGTAGTCGGTCTTCCAAAGATAAAATTTTCAAAAGACCATCTATGTGACGCGTGCCAAATGGGAAAGCAAACAAGGATATCTTTTAAATCCAAAAATGTAATTTCAACTTCACGACCCCTTGAGCTTCTCCATATGGATCTCTTTGGACCTTCTAGGACAAAGAGTCTAGGCGGAAACTATTATGGTTTAGTAATCGTTGATGACTATTCTAGATTTACTTGGACTATATTCCTTCATAGCAAAGATGAAACGTTTTCCGCTTTTAAGAGTTTTGCAAAACTGTCCCAAAATAAAATGAATTCTAAAATAGTTACAATTCGAAGCGATCATGGAGGAGAATTTCAAAACTATCTCTTTGATAAGTACTGTGATAAGTATGGTATTGAGCATAACTTTTCAGCTCCTCGAACTCCACAACAGAATGGCGTTGTGGAGCGCAAAAATTGCGTTTTAGAAGAGCTGGCAAGAACAATGCTAAATGAGGGTGGATTGCCAAAATATTTTTGGGCTGATGCAGTTAGCACAACCTGTTATGTTCTAAACAGGATTCTAATTCGCCCTATTTTAAATAAAATCCCTTATGAGCTTTTAAAAGGAAGAAAGCCAAACTTGTCACATCTTCACGTATTCGGTTGTAAGTGTTTTGTTTTGAATAATGGTAAGGAAAAACTTGGGAAGTTTGATGCAAAAGCGGATGAAGGTATTTTTCTTGGTAATTCACAATCAAGTAAAGCATATAGAGTGTATAATAAGCGTTTACTTTCCGTTGAAGAATCTGTTCATGTCTCTTTTGATGAGTCTTATCCGAAAAATGTCGGAAAAGGTATTTCTTTTGATGACACAGGTATATCTACAGAAGACATACTCAAAGAAGCTGTTTCGGAAACTGGTCAGTCCAAAATAGAAGACAATGAGGAGGAGGAAGATACCAGTCATGTAAAAGATAAGGAAGAAGGACAAACTGAAGTGAATGACCTTCCACCAACTTGGAGATCTTCAAAAGATCATCCTATTGACAACATCTTGGGAGACATTTCAAAGGGAGTCATGACTCGTTCTAGGATAAGTAATTTCTACTCTCACTTCGCTTTTGTTTCACAAGTAGAACCTAAAAATGCCAAAGAGGCCTTGATTGATGAATTTTGGCTAATGGCCATGCAAGAAAAGCTTAATCAATTTAAAAGAAATGACGTTTGGGAACTTGTTCCTAGTCCGCGAGATCATCATATCATAGGTACTAAATGGGTTTTTAGAAATAAGCTTGATGAAAACGGAGTGATAACTAGGAATAAGGCACGTTTAGTGGCACAAGGGTATAACCAAGAGGAGGGCATAGACTATGAGGAAACTTATGCTCCAGTTGCTCGCCTCGAAGCTATACGTCTCTTGCTTGCTTATGCGTGTTCTAGAGATTTTAAGCTTTACCAAATGGACGTAAAGAGTGCGTTTCTAAATGGTGTCCTAAATGAAGAGGTATACGTCTCACAACCTCCTGGTTTTGAGAATGCTGAATATCCAGATTATGTTTACAAATTAAAACGAGCTTTGTACGGTCTTAAGCAAGCCCCTCGGGTTTGGTATGAAAGACTTAGCAAATTTCTACTTGATCATGGATATTCAAGAGGTAAAATGGATACCACCCTCTTCATTAAACACAAGGGAAAACACATTCTTTTAGTTCAAGTTTATGTAGACGATATAATTTTTGGTTCAACTAACATACACTTGGTCGAAGAGTTTTCAAAAGTTATGCAGGGTGAATTTGAAATGAGTCTTATGGGGGAGCTTAATTTCTTCCTCGGTCTCCAAATAAAGCAGCTTGATGAGGGTACAGCTGTGAGTCAAACAAAATACTGCAGAGAGCTGCTCAAGCGCTTTGGAATGAACGACTCAAAATCAATAGACACACCTATGCCTACCAACGGAAATCTAGATAAAGATGAACACGGTAAGAGTGTAGATGTCAAACAGTATAGAGGTATGATTGGGTCTCTCTTGTATCTTACTGCGTCTAGACCTGACATCATGTTTAGTGTCTGCATGTGTGCACGATATCAATCGAATCCTAAGGAGTCACACTTGAAAGCTGTCAAGCGCATATTTAGATATCTTCATGGAACATCTAAGTATGGGCTCTGGTATTCAAAAGGAAGCGATTGTAGCTTAGTAGGTTACTCCGATTCTGATTTTGCTGGCTGCAAATCAGATAGGAAAAGTACTAGTGGTACATGTCACTTATTTTCAAACTCTTTGGTCAGTTGGCATAGCAAGAAACAGGTGTTTGTCGCATTGTCAACTGCTGAGGCTGAGTACGTTGCAGCCGGTAGCTGTTGCGCTCAAATCTTGTGGCTGAAGCAACAACTACAAGATTTCGATATTCAACTCAAACGTATTCCAATAAAGTGTGACAACACCAGTGCTATAAATCTTACTAAGAATCCTGTTTTACACTCACGCACTAAACACATAGAGATTAGGCATCACTTTCTTCGCGATCATGTTGAAAAAGAGGACGTTGTATTTGAGCATGTTGATACTAAAAACTAACTTGCTGACATTTTTACTAAACCATTAGCAACGGAACCGTTCTTCAACATTCGTCGTGAATTAGGGATTTTAGATCTCTCCTCATCGATGTCTTAAGCATGTTGGTCCTTATTTATATATATCTCACTTTGGCTGTTAAGCTTTGTTTTTTAGACATCACTCAAACTCCATAAGGTTACATCAACAGAGGTAATATCATTCCTTTCTAAAATCTCTTTGGAACTTTGTGATTAGTGTATGGTAGAACAAATTCTTTAAGATCGTTTATATGTATTTCATTGCATATGTTGTTTGAACATTAACGTTTGATTCATGAATTGTACTTGAGCATCATTATCATGACATCATCCATACTGCATTGACTCAAGAGCTGTTCACAGGTTTCTAACTCAACAGGTAGTCACAAATCAGTTAAAACATGTTTTAGCATCAAGTATGTATCGATACAACAAGAACATGTGTCGACACATTAGAGTTTCCGATCGATACATTCGTGATATGTGTCGATTCATGTCTTTTCATTTTCAAATTTTTTTTAAAACTTGTTTCAGTATGTGTCGATGCATCCGTGCTTTGTGTCGACACATAGGACACTTTCAAAAACAAAAATTTCGCGATATGAATCGATCCATACCCTTTGTATCGATACATACTGTTTCTTTTACAATAAATGCATGTTCAAATCAGTTGTGGATCGACACATCAGCCAATTTTAAAGGGATAATTCACTCTAACCTCTCTTCTCCTCTCATTCCCACACGGCTAACCCTAACCTTCTCAAACATCTTCATCTCCAAAACCCTAATTCACATCTTAACCCCTCTACAATTCATCACCATGCCTCCCAGAATTATACCGGCTAGACAAAGAGGAAAAGGAAAGGAACCCATTGGGACGTCTGGTCAGTCTCCACAACCTCCAGAAATCCCTCCCAGTGCTCTCACTCTTCTTCACCCTGCCATCGCTGAGGAGTTTGAGACCTCTTTCAAGACAAGGTTAGTTATGAAACCTCATGTCTTTGATAAAACTGATGCATCTGCCCTCCATCTCAACGATGTCGTTGATTTATTGAAGGCACAAACCCTTGGTACATTTTTGGCCATAAATGATGCCTATCATGAGGATTTTATTCGTATATTTTATGCTGGTCTGCAAACTGGTAGAGGCTATATGTTCAGATGCTCAATTGGCACCAAAAGTTACACTTTTGAAGCCACTGATTGGGAGAAAGTGTTTCAAATTCCGCATGGGGTGCCTGGACTGAAAAAATGGCATGACCAAAGTTTTGATACGAAGTTTAAAATAAGGGACTATGTTGCATCTATTTCCAAATTGGATAGACCTCTGGGAGAGGATGAACCCATCACTTCTGGTATGATTACAAGCATACCTAGAATACTTCACTGGATTGTCTCGCACATCTTGCGTCCAAAGTCTGGTGGTCATTCTAGGTTGGATCGATCAGACATTCATCTTGTGTACCTTCTTCACAAAAAG
Organism: Lathyrus tuberosus; assembly: GCA_022829125.1. NCBI lineage: Eukaryota > Viridiplantae > Streptophyta > Magnoliopsida > Fabales > Fabaceae > Lathyrus > Lathyrus tuberosus. The sequence continues at coordinate 6,480,553 of JALAZF010000120.1, forward strand.
GTCCCACTTAATTGGCCAAACTACTTTGTGAAACGCATGTTTCTTATGCGTAACAGTATGAAGAATATCACACTTGGATATGCTGCCCAAATTATGCGAATCATCAAATACTGAAATGTAACCATCCCTTTAGTACCCCTTATATCTTCCTCTTCCGCCCAAGAGTTCAACACTGCCACTTTATCTCATATGGGATACCGGTGGGACAAGGAGCGTCAATGTTTTTATTTTCTGGACAGAGGATCCAAAACAAGGGTGTACAATTTTGATGTGCCATCTGAACAAGTGTTTGTGCCTGAAGACCAACTAGATGAAGAAATGCATGAGGCAAATGAAGAGAATCAGCCTAAAGCAGATGCTAATGCTGGCTAGGGTGATTGGGTGCCACAAAGGTGGTCTCCAACAAATTATGAACCAGGTCCACGTGTTCCTCCGTTCTCTGGCGCTGCCTCCTCTTCAACTGCCCCTGAGTACTTGACTCAAATGTTTCAGCAAATAGAGCTTGCTAATCAAGCCCGTCATGAACAGGCGCTTGCTTGGCATGTGCAGCAAAATGAGTGGCATAAGGAGCATCGTGAGTGGCATGATGAACACACAAGGATGTATCATAATTAGCATGCTTGGCACACGGAATTGGTTAAATGACGTCAAGTCTTTTACAATGAAATGTCTGGTTTTATTGACGATTGCCGTGCACATCCTGGTATCATGGACAGATTCAGAAGTGTTGAAGTTCAGAACCGGTTCCGGCGATACAGTTTCATGGGCCATAATCCTGATGAGATGCCTCCTCTGCCGCCTCCACCAAGCTTCAGAGATCCTGATAGAGAGGATGAGGAGTCTTGTGGAGGCCATAACCCTTTTTAGGCTAGCATAATGTCATTTCATTACATTTCATTTCATCATCATGTTGTTTCAGTTTCCTTGCTACATTGTTCAAACTTCATTTGTTTTGGTTCTGCTTATGTAAACTCCAAGTACTTTCTTAAAATTTTAATGCTTATTTATTTTAGTTCTGTTTACTTGTGTTAGTCTTTCCCTGTCTTATCATTCTTTGTGAATGATTCTGTTATGTTAAGCTTCATTCTTGGTGATTGTGAGCTTCTATATCAATATTGCTGTCTATTGTTACTTCAATTTTGCTGTCTAGCTTTGGGACTATTTCACCAGACTGTCTATCTCTTCTTTTTGATGTTGACAAAGGGGGAGAAGAAAGACAACAAGATGTTGACAGCCATGCACAAACTCAGGGGGAGTGCTCTATCACATCTTGCAAATTTGCCATCATCAAAAAGGGGGAGTTTGTGAGCAAGCCTTTAAGTTTTTGTATGATTGCAAATTGTGTGATATGCATGATATAAGATTTGTATGCATGATTAGTTTGTACATACATATGATTTCATACCTACTATGATTTAAAAGACAATGCAAATTGATTCATATCATCATTGTAATCATAAAAACGATTTTCCCTATGTATGCATCGATTCATACGTGTCTTGTATCGACACATACCTTTGATAAACTCACAAAAAGCGTTTTGCTTCAGTATGTATCGATTCATACGACACTTGTATCGATACATGATCCTTTGTAACTAGGGTATGTATCGACGCATACGCATCATGTATCGATGCATGATTTACTTCACATTCTGAAATAATTTTGCTTCAGTATGTATCGATTCATACGATACTTGTATCGACACATGTTCCTTTGTAATTGAGCTATGTATCGACGCATGCGCATCATGTATCGATGCATGATTTATTTTACATTCTGGAAATTAACAGGTACAATATGCATCGATGCATACAACCATGTGTCGACTCATGCATGTGTTATACTCACTATGTATCGACGCATACGACTCTTGTATCGATACATAGAGCTGTTTGTTGCTTTTAACCATTTCTGTTTTCATATATAAGTGTCATGACAATTCAGTTTGGTGTAGAATTCTGGTTAGAGTGAAAAAGTGCAATCAAAGCAAAAGACAGGTTTGGTGTGCATGATTTTTCAAGAGCAGTGTTAGAAACCTGAAAGAGACTTTGTCTTCATCATCTTCTCAATCTCGTTAATTCAAGAACATCAACACATAATCATTTTTGTTCTTCGGATTAAGGGATCTTCGAGATAACGTTCAGTGGTACGATCATTGATCTAGCTGAGTTGAAGATACAAAGGGGGTTTCGAGGAAAAACCATCTGGTTTGTCCTTCAAGAACGGGTGTGTTCTTGAGGGTTTGTTAGTCACGATTGCAGAACAGATTCAGCCGCAGTGTAGGGTTTGGAAATCTGGAGATTTCGCAAACAGGTCGTGGAACCGGTGAATTGTCTGTATTTCTTGCAGGAAAATTCTTGATCAAGCTCAGATCAAGTGAAGGTTCATACAATAGGAAGATCTTGGGGTTTAGATTTCTGGATTTGTATTGTAACCTTGTAAAGAATGAATTCAGCATTATTGATATAACAGGTCTCAATTTCATTTTGAAATTGAGAGGGAGACGTACCCACACGCGAGGACGGAAGTGGGGAACTTCCTTACCAAATCTCTGCGTATCGTATTCTATCTTTATCTCTTTACGCTTTCAACAATTTTGTGATTCGTTTGGTGTGTTGCGTATTAAAGTTTCAAGATACAATAGTGGTACGAAAATCTTTGTCAAAATCACCATTATTGTTAATCGTTGAATGCATACACGCCAAGTGTTTGACAAAATTGTTTGCTGTGTTTTTGTTCATTGGAAACAGCCTTTGTATGATAAGTGCATTTGAGTCGATTCCAATCTGGTGTTAATATATCTTTGTCATCCTAATAAATCCAACATAAACTCGTGTGTCCGGTTTTCTAGTAGCTGGTTCAAAATAGACGGAAGTCGATTCGGGATCATAATTTTTCCGCTAACTTGAAAGACTCTGATAAACTTTTTTAAATCCCTGAGTTTCAAGGAGGTGATCTATTCCCCCCCCCTCTCGATCACTAGCCACACCGTCTAACAAGTGGTATCAGAGCCTGGTTCGCTGGTGCTTTGTGGCTGCTTGTAACGATATGGATTCTGAACCAAAGGGAGCGTATAATAGAGCGCCTGTTTTCAACGGTGAAAATTATGGCTACTGGAAAGACTGCATGCGAGTTCATATAAATTCTGTGGATAGGAATGTGTGGGCTGCCATTCAAAATGGTCCTTTTCAAATTACTATGAGAAATGAGGCTGGCGCCATAGTCCCAAATTGGTGCAAGTGTGAGTAGAGTAGTGTGGGTAATAGTCTCACATTGGTTAGAATTGTGGAGATTTGAGCATTTATAAGTGAGAGAACCCACCCACCTATTACCTTAGGGTTTTGGGTGGATATGTGGTGTGTCTCTCACAAAGGTGTTGCTCCAAATCAAATGAGGTTCCACAATGATCAATGCTCCCTAGTGAAAAAATTTCCCCTAACATATGGTATCATGAGCCTTTGGTTCGAGAAAGGGACCGACTTACTTGTATCGAAAGTATCCCACATGGGTAGGTGTCACGGATGTGGTTGAGTGTCCCGTTGAAGAGTGTCAACCGCGGTACAAGTGTGTATGTGGAAGAAAGAGCTTCCACTTGAGGGGAAGCATTGTGAACTCACACTTGAGGGGGAGTGTTAAGAATGTTGCAAGTGTGAGTAGAGTAGTGTGGGTAATAGTCCCACATTGGTTAGAATTGTGGAGATTTGAGCATTTATAAGTGAGAGAACCCACCCACCTATTACCTTAGGGTTTTGGGTGGATATGTGGTGTGTCTCTCACAAAGGTGTTGCTCCAAATCAAATGAGGTTCCACAATGATCAATGATCCCTAGTGAAAAAATCTCCCCTAACAAAGGGCTTCTAAGTCTGAGTCTGGATGCAGTGGTCGGTACTAACTGAGTGAACCAAGGGAATCGTGATGACACTAATCCGCAAATACGGACATAAACTTCGCTCCTATACCAATCAACCCATTATATCCCACAATACTTAGGCCTTCCTTTTCCATCTCTTTTGAGTCCTTTTCATTCAAGCGCAATCACATTAAGCCCGTTTTCCGCACATGCTTCATGGTAGAGTGACCTGTTAGTGATTCTGATCTTTTCATACCGGATTTCTGGCACAAGGAACTGTGTAAAATCCTTTTATTCCTCTCAAGTGCAGTTATAGGGGATCGGATCGTAATCCGCCTTACCGAGTTCAGTGCCAGATGCCTCTGAACCAACTGAAATGAGCAAGCTAAACATCTTATTACTTTTTTTTTCTTTTTTTTTATTTTTTTTTATTTTTTCTTTTTTTCATCATTTTTTTTGTATATGCACTCAGATCAGTCACTTATATTCGTCGGTCTCCTACTTAGAACATGTTTAGGCCGGAGCTGATTGCTGAAATAAACTACTAAGGATGATTTTGAAATGATATTAGGGCCATGGTACATGGGGTTTCAGGTGTGATTCTTATATTTACGAAGTTCATGGTGTAAGGACGATACTGATGTTTCGAAGGTTCTCCCAAGTCACCGCATCCAAACCCGAACCAGTCTTAAAGTCCAGAAATTTTTCAGAACAACACTTTTTTCTAGAAAAATTATTTTTTTATTTTTTTTATTATTTTTTTTTGGAGGTTAAAGTATGTGGGAAAAAATGAAGGTGAACCAAAAAATAAACTTATACTAATGACTCTTCAAACACATGCATTTTCTAAAACAGAAACAAAAGTAAAGAACTGGAGGGAAATAAAAATAAACTACTAAAACGACGGAAATAAAAAAGATAATTTGATGACACTAAATTATACTGTATTTTCGACTCTGATTTCACATGCATATTAGTTCTTTTCTATTTTTATGCTTTGTTATTGTTATGTTTTCCTTTGTTTTCAGGTTTTCAATAAAATCGAGGTCCCAGACGAAAAAGGAGGCAAAAGGAGCAAGAATTCAAGTTTGGCAGCAATATACTCTTGTCGCTTCTCTTGTCGCGGACGCCCCAGGGTAGGCGACAATGTGTCCCATGATCTCCACAACTCAACTGCCACGTTCCCATGATCAGCACTCTCCTTTGCAGCTTTCTTCTTGTCGCGGGCGCGGTAGGCCTGTCGCGGGCGCGACAAGGGAAAATGTGTTCCCGCCCATTTTTCAAACCAAGGTCACTTGTGTCTTTGCACTGATGCGTATTTTTTCGCAAGTGTACGAACACGTCAGAGTAATATAAAAGATTATCGTATCCACAGAGACCAAGTGTCAATCTATCGCTATCTATTGTTAAGGTGTGTATCTAAGGTGATTGAAAATAGTAGTTTTGAAGAGTGCACGGTAGTAAATAAAGTAATTAAAATTAATTGATAAAGACAGGTTCGAATGCAATTCACACAACCAATTGATAATCCAAGTACTTGTTAATAGAACTACTTACGACCAGTGTTTTCTACTTTGAAAAGAACTAATTTGACAGGAACTGTCGCTTTCGCGTATTCAGAACCGAGTTGTACCCCCTAATCAAACCCTCTTATTGTCACGGATAAAAAGGCGCGCATTGCGTTAGAGTAGTAAACCTATTTTTAAGAAATATAGTATCTTGACCAAGTTGAAAAGTACTTTAACCTGGATTTTCTAAAAAAAAGAGGTTCTTACGAACCAGACTTTAAACTTCTTAACGCGTCCAAAAATGGTTTTAAAATCTCTTTTCCTTTTAGATTAAAAACTCCTAATAAACTAAACAAAGCGCTTTCGCTGTTTTTGAAATAGTTTAAAAACAATTAAGTTTAGATAGGCGTTGGACGGCTTTCGATCTTACCCAACGGAATTTAAGAACAGGAAAACTTATATTGAAAGTTAAAATAGCCCTTAAGTGTTTCCACTAACAATTGTACAGATTATCGGTTCGGTTATGATCTTCACATTCTAACCTTTATAAAATTAGCCAGACATGGTAAAGTAAAAGTTCATTTTTAGATTTTTCATAAAAAAGGGTATTTAAATGCGAGTGCAGAAAGTAAACGAAAGTAATGCGAGTGCGGAAAGTAAACGAAAGTAATGCAGTGCGGAAAATAAATGAAATTAAAGGACAGTGCAAGAAATAAAGTTGACAAAAGGTAAAGTAATAAAAACCTGCTCCAATCGGAGTGGTTGAATAAAATGCGAACTGAAAGTAAAATGGCGGCAGGATTAACTTCCTTCCAGAGTGCTCCAAGACTCAATCTCACAGGCTCTTACAGACTCGATCTCTCGAATGTAGTAACACCTCGATGTGAAGCGATTACCACTATTACACTGATATATGCTTATGAACAACTAAGCTTGGATGATGAAAAATAAAAATCTAAAGTCCTATTTATAGGCAAGGAAACATGTGGAAAAGACAAGGATGCCCCTAGCATTTGAATTTGGGAGGGAACTCGTTTTGTTCTGGTGGCGCCCGCCACAACACCATGGCGCCCGCCATGAGTGTAAAGTTGCTTGGGCAGTTGGAGATCGTGGGGAAAAACAGTTGGGAGGAGTTTGAGACATGGCCACGTCATGGAAGACCCTGTGGCGGCTGCCATAGTGGATGCCATAAGTGCAAAATGCTGATTTTCTCTATTTTAGCTCATTTCGGCTCCTTTTTCGCTCCTTTTCTCGCCCGGGGCTCCGATTAGACTAAAAACCTGAAAACAAAGAAAAACATAATAATAACATAATAAAATGACATTAAAAGACTAAGAATGCATGCGAAATCGGAGTCAAAAATACGGTGAAATTCAGTGTCATCAAATTCTCCCACACTTAGACCTTTGCTTGTCCTCAAGCAAAACATTTAAAGCTCAAAGTAAGAAAACTAGTGCTGACACGTGATTCGGGCAAAAAGGGCTTCTAAGTTCAAGTCAGGATGCAGTGACAGGTACTAAGTGAACCAAGGGTATCGTAATGACACTTATCCGCAGAGGCGGACATAAACTTCATTCTTATATTAATCAACCGTATCATCCCACAATAACTAGGCCTACCTCTTCATCTCTTTTTGGGTCCTTTTCATTCAGGCGCAATCACATTAAGCCCGTTATCCGTACATGTTTCATAGTAGAGTGACCTGTTAGTGATTCTGATCCAAAACATAGGGTTTCTGGCACATAAGACTGTGTAAACCCTTTTATTTAACCCAAATGCAGTTGTGGGGGATCGGATCGTAATCCGCCCTACCGAGTTCAGCGCCAGATACCTCTGAACCCACTAACAATGGGTGAGCTAAAATTATATATATATATATATATATATATATATATTTTTTTTTGTGGCAACAATTCAACTTTTTGGTTTAAACGACCTTGTGAGGGTCATCTATCCGGAGTTTGCCTTTTTCTTTATTTATTTTACTGGATCATTCACTTATGTTCATCAGTCCCCTACGTAGAACATGCTTAGGCCGGAGCTGACTGCTGAAATAAACTACTTAGGACAAATTTGGAAGTGATAATTAAGGCCATGGTACATGGGGTTTTGGAATGATTCCTATATTCTTGAAGTCTACGGTGCTAAAACGATACTAATGTTTCAAAAAGTTCACCTAAGTCACCACATCCTAATCCAAACCTGTCTTAAAGCCCAAAAAACGTGTAGAACAACAATGTTTTCTTTTTGCAAAAATTTTTTTGTAGGGCTAAAGAAATGGGGAAAAATGAGGGTGCACTAGGGATACACTGTACTGGTGACTCGTCAGACTCATGCATTTTCTAGAAAAAAGACAAAGACAAAAACAAGCAATAAACAACTAACTAAAAATGGAAATAGAAAGCAATAAAATCCCCTCCCACACTTAAATCGAACATTGTCCCCAATGTTTCGAAATAAGATAAGGAGAGTAACCTGTAAAACTACTGATGTGGACCACTGGTGCCCTCGTCGTCCTGCTGGGAATGCCTGGGACGACGGGATCTGCTACGATGCTGGTCTCTCCGGTCCAATCGGGTTGATAAGGCCGCCTGGGCATCTCTGACCTGTCGAAGGTTACCTAGAACGGAACCTTGAGTAGCCTCCATGCAAGCCTGATCTGGGTACCTCGTAGGTCCTGTAAAACACAAACATTTCAAACATTAGTCCTGACAAAATATAACAAGAAATAAAATAAAACAAAATGTAGAAAAAGTAAATAAGGTAAGAAAATCATGGGTTGCCTCCCATGCAGCGCTTGTTTAACGTCGTTAGCTTGACGACTGGAACTTATACATCTCTTGTCGGGATTGGTGGATCGCTTAGAGTGTGGCTGGAGTAGGTTGTTGGAATGTCTCCTCCTTCGTAGAGCTTCAGTCTTTGTCCATTGACGATGAATGGTTTACATGTCTCGTTTTTGATTTCAACAGCTCCAGACCTCAGAATTTTTGATACTTTGAAGGGGCCAGTCCATCTTGAACGGAGCTTTCCTGGGAAGAGCCGTAGCCTAGAATTGAACAGGAGAACAGGGTCGCCTAAGTTGAAGTCTTTTCTTACGATTCTTTTGTCGTGCCAAGCTTTTGTTCTTTCTTTGTGTATTATGGCATTCTCGTAGGCTTGCTGTCTGAGTTCTTCCAATTTATGGATGTCAAGGATACGTTTCTCACCAGCAGTTAGGTAATCCAAATTCAAAGTTTTAATGGCCCAATAGGCTTTATTCTCTAACTCAAAAGGTAAATGACAAGATTTTCCATAGACTAGTTGGTAGGGGGTTGTTCCTATAGGGGTTTTGAAAGCGGTTCTGTAGGCCCATAAAGCCTCTTGAAGCTTTTGCGACCAATCTTTTCTGGATACAGAGACAGTTTTTTCTAAAATTTGTTTAATCTCCCTATTAGATACTTCCACTTGGCCACTAGTCTGTGGGTGATATGGTGTTGCTACTCTATGCTTAACTCCATACTTGCTTAAAAGCTTATCAAATATTCTCGATATGAAGTGAGATCCTCCATCACTTATAACTAAACGGGGTGTTCCAAATCTGGGGAATATATAATTTTTAAATAATTTAATCACTACTCTAGTGTCGTTTGTGGGTGCAGCTATCGCTTCAATCCATTTAGACACGTAGTCTACTGCAACTAAGATATACTTGTTTCCTAAAGATGGTGGGAATGGTCCCATGAAATCTATACCCCATACGTCGAAGAGTTCTACTTCTTGGATGTTTCTTAAAGGCATTTCGTCGCGTCTTGAAATATTTCCTGTGCGTTGGCATCTATCACATTTGACAATGTAAGCATGGACATCACGCCACATGGTAGGCCAGAATAGGCCAGCTTGAAGAATCTTGGCGTAGGTCTTAGAGGTGCTTGCATGTCCACCATAAGGCGCAGAGTGACAATGCTGAATTATACTTTCTACCTCGTCTTTTGGAACGTAACGGCGGAAAATGCCATCTTTACCTCTCTTGAAAAGAAGTGGCTCGTCCCAATAGAAGTTTCTAACATCACTTAAGAACTTCTTCTTCTTGTGGTAATCGAGATCAGGGGGTATGATATCAGCAGCTAGGTAATTAACAGAATCAGCGTACCAGGGCACGTTACTTACACCTAAGGATTTTTGAAAGTGCTCATGAGGGTCTGGTTTTTTATCTTCAATGGTTTCTAACTGGGCTATCGGTCTATCATAGGAAAAATCATCATTTATGGGTACTAATTCAGGATTCAGGTATTCTAGCCTAGATAGGTGATCGGCTACTACATTTTCTGTGCCTTTTTTATCTCGGATATCTAAGTCGAACTCTTGTAGCAACAAAATCCATCGAAGTAACCTGGGTTTAGCATCTTTTTTACTTAGTAGGTAACGGATGGCAGCATGATCGGTGTAAACTATAATTTTGGCTCCTACTAGATATGATCTAAATTTGTCTATAGCGAAAACTACCGCTAGGAGTTCTTTCTCGGTTGTTGCGTAATTGAGCTGGGCGGCATCTAGGGTTCTACTGGCATAATATATTACATGTAATCTTTTCTCTTTTCTCTGACCTAGAACGGCTCCTACAGCATAATCACTGGCGTCACACATTATCTCAAACGGTTCAGACCAATCAGGGGGTTTCATAATGGGTGCTGAAATCAATGCTTGCTTCAAAAGGTTGAATGCTTCATTGCATTTTTCATCAAAGATGAATTCAGCATCTTTCATTAACAGGCCAGTTAAAGGTTTTGTTATTTTGGAGAAGTCCTTGATGAAACGGCGGTAGAATCCAGCGTGTCCAAGGAAACTTCTAACTTCCCTGATAGTCTTGGGTGGTTTTAGGTTCTCTATAACTTATATTTTTGCTTTATCTACCTCTATACCTCTTTCGGAGATTATATGTCCTAAAACAATTCCTTCAGTCACCATGAAATGACATTTTTCCCAATTCAGTACAAGGTTCACCTCCACACATCTTTCCAGGATTTTCTCAAGGTTGATATGACAATTTTGGAAATCAAAACCGCAAACCGAGAAATCATCCATAAATACTTCCATGATTCCATCTAGATAATCTGCAAAGATTGACATCATGCAACGTTGGAAAGTAGTAGGGGCATTACAGAGTCCAAAAGGCATTCGTCTGTAGGCAAAAGTTCCAAAAGGGCATGTAAAGGTAGTTTTTTCTTGATCTTCTGGATGTATGGGTATTTGGAAGAATCCCGAATACCCGTCTAGATAGCAGAAGTAAGAATGTCTGGCAAGACGTTCTAACATCTGGTCTATGAACGGTAAAGGGAAATGATCCTTCCTAGTTGCTTTATTTAACTTTCTATAGTCTATGCACATACGCCAACCTCCTTCTATCCGCTTTGCTATTTGTTCACCTTTCTCATTTTGCACAACTGTGATGCCTCCCTTCTTGGGTACCACATGCACAGGGCTCACCCACTTACTGTCCGAGATCTGATATATTATACCTACTTCTAGCAACTTCAGAACTTCCTTCTTGACAACATCACTCAGTATAGGGTTTATCCTTCTCTGGTGCTCTCTGGAAGGTTTTGAATCTACTTCGAGCGAAATCTGATGCATGCATACGGATGGACTTATACCTTTCAGATCAGAGATATTATATCCTAAGGCTGAGGGATATCTTCGTAGAACGTCCAAGAGTTGATCTGTTTCTTTTTGTCTCAAGGCAACACTAACTATAACCGGACGATTCATTTCTTCATCAAGAAACTCATACCACAGGTTCTTAGGCAGTTCCTTAAGTTCCAAGGTTGGTTTAATAGGGCAAGGCATAGGATCTGGGGTAAGGGATAAACATTCGTAAAGGTTATCATCGATGTAGGGTTTCTTATAATTGTCATCTTCCAAAATAAGAGTTGATGGCAGCTTAATTGTTTCAATGACTTCTTCTTGCTCTAACTCCCTAACACATTCATCAATGATATCTATTGCATAACACGCGTCTCCTATCACAGGTGCCATAAGAAATTTTGAAAGTATAAATTTTATCTTCTCGTTCCCTACCTCAAAGGTTAGCTTCCCCTTTTTGACATCTATTATGGCTCCAGCAGTCGATAAGAATGGTCTACCTAGAATAATTGGTATGTCATCATCTTCTTTAATGTCCATGACAACAAAATCAGTAGGGATAAACAACTGACCTATCTTAACAGGGACGTCTTCAAGTATGCCTATCGGATATTTAACAGATCTATCGGCTAATTGAAGTGACATCTTGGTAGGTTGCAACTCTCCTAAATTTAACCTTTCGCAAACCGCTAAGGGCATTAAGCTCACACTAGCTCCTAAGTCTAGAAAAGCTTTTTCGATGACATGACTCCCCAAAATACAAGGAATGGAAAAGTTTCCAGGATCTTTATCCTTTTTTGCTAATTTATTTTCGGCAATAGAATTACATTCCAAGGGTTTCGGATCATCAAGTCTACGTTTATTGGTAAGGATGTCTTTGAGAAACTTTGCGTAGGATGGTATTTGGGTAATGGCTTCTGTGAACGGGATTTCTACGTGAAGTTTTTCTATAACTTTAATGAATTTCTGATACTGATTATTGATCTGGGTTTGTTTAAGTCTTTGCGGATATGGTATTGGTGGTTTGTATGGCGGGGGTGGTATATAGGTTTTGTCTTTCGGTTCTTCTCCTTTTTCTTGACTTTCCTGGTTTACAGATTCCTCTGGTTTCTTCTTTTTATCTGGGATGTTGTCATCTTCCTTAGAAGTTTTGGGATCACTCAACCTTGGGTTACAAGGTTCATCATAAGCGGTCCCACTTCGTAGGGTAATGACATTTGCTTGTCCTTTCGGGTTTTGTTGAGGTTGTCCAGGGAATTGTCCTCCAGGTGTGGTCTGAGGGGCTTGGTTTAAAGCTACCTGCGAGATTTGGGTTTCAAGCATCTTATTGTGAGTGATTATTTGGTCAACCTTGGTTCCTAACTGGGTAATTAGTTCGTTAACATGAACGTTTTGGTTCATGAACTCCTTGTTTTGTTGGATTTGAGCAGCGACAAAATTATCCACGATTTTCTCAAGGCTCGGTTTTGGTGGTACAGGTTGCATAGGTTGATTTGATCTTGGGGCTTGATAATTTGATTGTCTCGGAAGGGCAGTATTTTGGATAGGGTTATTATTCTTATAGGAAAAGTTTGGGTGATTCTTCCATCCAGGGTTATAGGTATTTGAAAATGGGTTCCCTTGGGTTTCTAATCCTTTGTTTGTAGGTTGGGAATGAGATAAGTGGGGGAGAAGCTGGTGCTTCTCCAAGTTGCTTCAGTTGTGGAGCGTTGGCTTAAGTGTGTCATTGTTTACAAGATTATAAGGGTCGTTTGGACAGTGTTGTTTCCGATTCCAGAGGGAATGTGAAGGTAAGGATTGTGTTGACTAAGGATCTGTGCCTTAGGTAGTTTTTGTGCACAAGGTGCAAGAAATGCTATTACGGTTTGGTAAAGACGGTTCATGCCCCAACATGATTGTCGGCTGTCTATTGACAAATTGAGGAACTGATCACCCTTATTCTCTTGTTGATAGTAGACGGAATTATGTTGGATGGATTAGACGTGTCTTTTCGGCTTAGATAGTGTGTGTAATGAATTGTTGGGAGTTAAGAAAATAATTATGGATTGTTTTGATGAGTTGGTGAAGATTATTATATCGGAAGATGAAGCGGATAAGAGGCTTTGGTGTGTTGGTCAAGTCAGGATGTCTCTGAGGGAGAACAAGCGGGCGTTTTGATGGTTGCTCCTCAGAGAGTAGAGAGTGAACTTAAATTGGACGAAGGTGAATAGTTAAGGTTTATATCTGCTAAGTAAGTAGAAAACTCTTAGAAGATGAGACTAAGATGTTTGTGATATTAGTGTTTTGAAATTAACAGGGAAGCCGCAGTGAAGGGCTGCTAGTGGTGTGTGATTTCCGAATGTGTTTCCGGATGGAATACTGATAGTTGATTAACGTAACGATTGGGAATAAGTGTCCACTTTCGAGAATAGATGATTGGAATCACAATTGTTTGGAACGTTTGATAAGAGTGGTGAATTTGTGTGAGTTGAGGCTTGTATTGATTCATGTGACTGGTTATGTTTGTTATCATTGGAATAAGTTGTTATTTACTCGATTAAGCTTGTATGTGAGTATGGACAATTTTGGATGAGGGTTGGTTTAGTTGGGCATTACAATGTTCAGTGATGTGGTTCGGTGCTCGTAATGCGTCGGGAATGATTGTGGAGTATATGAATCGTATCTTCCATATTAAATGGGATAAGTTCAGAGTGGTGTTCATTTGAGGATATGCTGATATATTACAAAATCAGAAGGAGATCATGTAGGGTGTTGGAGATCGAGTTGCAAGTGTTGAAAAGAAAGGAATTTTTATGCTAAAATATGCAAGTGAGAATTTTGGTTGAAAAAGGTTAGTTTTCCCAGATATGTTATTTCTGAGGATGGTATTGTTATGGATCCATCGGAAGTAGATGTAGTTCTACAATGAGAGGCTCCGAAGTTGGTTAAGGTGATTAGAAGCTTTTTGGGCTTTAGTTGGTTATTACCGGAGGTTATGGAAGGTTTTTCAAAGTTATCAATTTCGTTATTTCAGTTGACTTGCAAAGGGTAAGTCGGTTGCTTTGGATGTTCATTGTGAGGAAAGTTTGAGAGGGCTAAAGTAGAATTTGCCTACGGCTTCAGTTTTAGTTCTGCGTGATCCTAATAAACCATTTGTGAGGTATTGGGATGTGTCTTTGACGATATTGATGCGTTGTATTCGCAAGTGCACGAATCGCGTCAGAGTAATATAAAAAGTTATCGTATCCACAGAGACCAAATGTCGATCTAACGATTTCCGTTTGTTACAGTGCTTATCTAAGGCAGTTCAGTTCAGGGTTTGCTAATGCAGAGGAAAATAAATAAAAGTAAATGATGAGGTAATAAAATTCAGACAAAACAATAGGCTTGAATGTAATTCTCATTACCGATAATATTTCTATATTCATTAACAGAACTACTTACGGGCAATATCTTCTATTTTAAGAAAAGAATTCAATTTAACAGGAACTGTCGCTTTCGTGTAGTCAGAACCAAGTTTACCCTCTAAACTAACCCCTTTATTATCACTTATAAAAAGGCGCGCATTGCGTTAGAGTCATGGAAAACTTACTTTTAAGAAATGTAAATTCTAAACTAAACAGAAAAGTATTTTGACCTGAAATCTCTAAACTAAAGAGGTTCAAAATGAACCAGATTCTAATCCCACTAACGCTTCCGAAAATAGGTTTAAAATCTCTTTTCTAAAGTGTTAAAAATCCCTACTCAACTTAGCAAAGCGCTTTCGCTGTATTTGATCAGTTGAGAACTAATCAAGTTCATAAATGGTTGGACGGCTTTCGATCTTACCCAACATTGCTTTTAAGTACAGAAAACTTGTGTTAAAGATTAAAACAGCCCTTAAGTATTTCTATTAACATATAGACGTATTATGGTGATTATGGTCTTTACATTCTTACCTATCTAAGACTTAGCCAGCCATGGTAGTTATAACAGTCATATTAATTCTTATCATGTATGGAAATAAGTCTTTTGAAAAGTAAAGTTTTGAAAAGTAAGGCAAGACAATAAATAAACAAAATAAAGCAAGTGCAAGAAATAAATGAAAGTAAATGCGATTAAAATAAAACCTGCTCCAAAGCGGAGTCTTTAAATCTGGTACAAGGTACGGAAAAGAAAAATGCTGGCAGGATTACTTCTACCAAAGTGCTCCAACTTGATTACAGACACTCTAAGACTTGATCACAAACTCGATCACACACAGTGCAATAACTCCTCGATGTGAGAAGATTACTGCTTTACAAGAGTGAAATTTATGCCTAGGATGAAGTAAACTAAGATTGGATGATCCTAAAATTCGAGTTCTGAGAGTATTTATAGGCAAAGTTGGCATGGTGCAAAGACACAAGTGACCTTGGTTTGAAAAATGGGCGGGAACACATTTTCCCTTGTCGCGCCCGCGACAGGCCTACCGCGCCCGCGACAAGAAGAAAGCTGCAAAGGAGAGTGCTGATCGTGGGAACGTGGCAGTTGAGTTGTGGAGATCATGGGACACATCGTCGCCTACCCTGGGGCGTCCGCGACAAGAGAAGCGACAAGAGTAAATTGCTGCCAAACTTGAATTCTTGCTCCTTTTGCCTCCTTTTTCGTCTGGGACCTCGATTTTATTGAAAACCTGAAAACAAAGGAAAACATAACAATAACAAAGCAAAAATAATAGAAAAACAACTAATATGCATGCGAAATCAGAGTCGAAAATACAGTATAATTTAGTGTCATCAAATTCTCCCACACTTAGACCTTTGTTTGTCCTCAAGCAAAACATTTAAAGCTCATAGAAAAAATCAGCGTCGATCGATGATTTTTGGGCGAAAAGGGCTTCTAAGTCCGAGTCTGGATGCAGTGGTCGGTACTAACTGAGTGAACCAAGGGCATCGTGATGACACTAATCCGCAAATACGGACATAAACTTCGCTCCTATACCAATCAACCCATTATATCCCACAATACTTAGGCCTTCCTTTTCCATCTCTTTTGAGTCCTTTTCATTCAAGCGCAATCACATTAAGCCCGTTTTCCGCACATGCTTCATGGTAGAGTGACCTGTTAGTGATTCTGATCTTTTCATACCGGATTTCTGGCACAAGGAACTGTGTAAAATCCTTTTATTCCTCTCAAGTGCAGTTATGGGGGATTGGATCGTAATCCGCCTTACCGAGTTCAGTGCTAGATACCTCTGAACCAACTGAAATGAGCAAGCTAAACATCTTATTATTTTTTTTTCTTTTTTTAAAATTTTTTTTTATTTTTTCTTTTTTTCATCATTTTTTTTTGTATATGCACTCAGATCAGTCACTTATATTCGTCGGTCTCCTACTTAGAACATGTTTAGGCCGGAGCTGATTGCTGAAATAAACTACTAAGGATGATTTTGAAATGATATTAGGGCCATGGTACATGGGGTTTCAGGTGTGATTCTTATATTTACGAAGTTCATGGTGTAAGGACGATACTGATGTTTCGAAGGTTCTCCCAAGTCACCGCATCCAAACCCGAACCTGTCTTAAAGTCCAGAAATTTTTCAGAACAACACTTTTTTCTAGAAAAATTATTTTTTTATTTTTTTTATTATTTTTTTTTTGAGGTTAAAGTATGTGGGAAAAAATGAAGGTGAACCAAAAAATATACTTATACTAATGACTCTTCAAACACATGCATTTTCGAAAACAGAAACAAAAGTAAAGAATTGGAGGGAAATAAAAATAAACTACTAAAACGACGGAAATAAAAACGATAATTTGATGACACTAAATTATACTGTATTTTCGACTCTGATTTCACATGCATATTAGTTCTTTTCTATTTTTATGCTTTGTTATTGTTATGTTTTCCTTTGTTTTTAGGTTTTCAATAAAATCGAGGTCCCAGACGAAAAAGGAGGCAAAAGGAGCAAGAATTCAAGTTTGGCAGCAATTTACTCTTGTCGCTTCTCTTGTCGCGGACGCCTCAGGGTAGGCGACAATTTGTCCCATGATCTCCACAACTCAACTGCCACGTTCCCATGATCAGCACTCTCCTTTGCAGCTTTCTTCTTGTCGCGGGCGCGGTAGGCCTGTCGCGGGCGCGACAAGGGAAAATGTGATCCCGCCCATTTTTCAAACCAAGGTCACTTGTGTCTTTGCACTGATGCGTATTTTTTCGCAAGTGTACGAACGCGTCAGAGTAATATAAAAGATTATCGTATCCACAGAGACCAAGTGTCAATCTATCGCTATCTATTGTTAAGGTGTGTATCTAAGGTGATTGAAAATAGTAGTTTTGAAGAGTGCACGGTAGTAAATAAAGTAATTAAAATTAATTGATAAAGACAGGTTCGAATGCAATTCACACAACCAATTGATAATCCAAGTACTTGCTAATAGAACTACTTACGGCCAGTGTTTTCTACTTTGAAAAGAACTAATTTGACAGGAACTGTCGCTTTCGCGTATTCAGAACCGAGTTGTACCCCCTAATCAAACCCTCTTATTGTCACGGATGAAAAGGCGCGCATTACGTTAGAGTAGTAAACCTATTTTTAAGAAATATAGTATCTTGACCAAGTTGAAAAGTACTTTAACCTGGATTTTCTAAAAAAAAGAGGTTCTTACGAACCAGACTTTAAACTTCTTAACGCGTCCGAAAATGGTTTTAAAATCTCTTTTCCTTTTAGATTAAAAACTCCTAATAAACTAAACAAAGCGCTTTCGCTGTTTTTGAAATAGTTTAAAAACAATTAAGTTTAGATAGGCGTTGGACGGCTTTCGATCTTACCCAACGGAATTTAAGAACAGGAAAACTTATATTGAAAGTTAAAATAGCCCTTAAGTGTTTCCACTAACAATTATACAGATTATCGGTTCGGTTATGATCTTCACATTCTAACCTTTATAAAATTAGCCAGACATGGTAAAGTAAAAGTTCATTTTTAGATTTTTCATAAAAAAGGGTATTTAAATGCGAGTGCAGAAAGCAAACGAAAGTAATGCGAGTGCGGAAAGTAAACGAAAGTAATGCAGTGCGGAAAATAAATGAAATTAAAAGACAGTGCAAGAAATAAAGTTGACAAAAGGTAAAGTAATAAAAACCTGCTCCAATCGGAGTGGTTGAATAAAATGCGAACTGAAAGTAAAATGGCGGAAGGATTAACTTCCTTCCAGAGTGCTCCAAGACTCAATCTCACAGGCTCTTACAGACTCGATCTCTCGAATGTAGTAACACCTCGATGTAAAGCGATTACCACTATTACACTGATATATGCTTATGAACAACTAAGCTTGGATGATGAAAAACGAAAATCTAAAGTCCTATTTATAGGCAAGGAAACATGTGGAAAAGACAAGGATGCCCCTAGCATTTGAATTTGGGAGGGAACTCGTTTTGTTCTTGTGGCGCCCGCCACAACACCATGGCGCCCGCCATGAGTGTAAAGTTGCTTGGGCAGTTGGAGATCGTGGGGAAAAACAGTTGGGAGGAGTTTGAGACATGGCCACGTCATGGAAGACCCTGTGGCGGCCGCCATAGTGGATGCCATAAGTGCAAAATGCTGATTTTCTCTATTTTAGCTCATTTCGGCTCCTTTTTCGCTCCTTTTCTCGCCCGGGGCTCCGATTAGACTAAAAACCTGAAAACAAAGAAAAACATAATAATAACATAATAAAATGACATTAAAAGACTAAGAATGCATGCGAAATCGGAGTCAAAAATACGGTGAAATTCAGTGTCATCAAATTCTCCCACACTTAGACCTTTGCTTGTCCTCAAGCAAAACATTTAAAGCTCAAAGTAAGAAAACTAGTGCTGACACGTGATTCGGGCAAAAAGGGCTTCTAAGTTCAAGTCAGGATGCAGTGACAGGTACTAAGTGAACCAAGGGTATCGTAATGACACTTATCCGCAGAGGCGGACATAAACTTCATTCTTATATTAATCAACCGTATCATCCCACAATAACTAGGCCTACCTCTTCATCTCTTTTTGGGTCCTTTTCATTTAGGCGCAATCACATTAAGCCCGTTATCCATACATGTTTCATAGTAGAGTGACCTGTTAGTGATTCTGATCCAAAACATAGGGTTTCTGGCACATAAGACTGTGTAAACCCTTTTATTTAACCCAAATGCAGTTGTGGGGGATCGGATCGTAATCCGCCCTACCGAGTTCAGCGCCAGATACCTCTGAACCCACTAACAATGGGTGAGCTAAAATTATATATATATATATATATATATATATTTTATTTTATTTTATTTTTTTGTGGCAACAATTCAACTTTTTGGTTTAAACAACCTTGTGAGGGTCATCTATCCGGAGTTTGCCTTTTTCTTTATTTATTTTACTGGATCATTCACTTATGTTCATCAGTCCCCTACGTAGAACATGCTTAGGCCGGAGCTGACTGCTGAAATAAACTACTTAGGACAAATTTGGAAGTGATAATTAAGGCCATGGTACATGGGGTTTTGGAATGATTCCTATATTCGTGAAGTCTACGGTGCTAAAACGATACTAATCTTTCAAAAAGTTCACCTAAGTCACCACATCCTAATCCAAACCTGTCTTAAAGCCCAAAAAACGTGTAGAACAACAATGTTTTCTTTTTGCAAAAAATTTTTTGTAGGGCTAAAGAAATGGGGAAAAATGAGGGTGCACTAGGGATACACTGTACTGGTGACTCGTCAGACTCATGCATTTTCTAGAAAAAAGACAAAGACAAAAACAAGCAATAAACAACTAACTAAAAATGGAAATAGAAAGCAATAAAATCCCCTCCCACACTTAAATCGAACATTGTCCCCAATGTTTCGAAATAAGATAAGGAGAGTAACCTGTAAAACTACTGATGTGGACCACTGGTGCCCTCGTCGTCCTGCTGGGAATGCCTGGGACGACGGGATCTGCTACGATGCTGGTCTCTCCGGTCCAATCGGGCTGATAAGGCCGCCTGGGCATCTCTGACCTGTCGAAGGTTACCTAGAACGGAACCTTGAGTAGCCTCCATGCAAGCCTGATCTGGGTACCTCGTAGGTCCTGTAAAACACAAACATTTCAAACATTAGTCCTGACAAAATATAACAAGAAATAAAATAAAACAAAATGTAGAAAAAGTAAATAAGGTAAGAAAATCATGGGTTGCCTCCCATGCAGCGCTTGTTTAACGTCGTTAGCTTGACGACTGGAACTTATACATCTCTTGTCGGGATTGGTGGATCGCTTAGAGTGTGGCTGGAGTAGGTTGTTGGAATGTCTCCTCCTTCGTAGAGCTTCAGTCTTTGTCCATTGACGATGAATGGTTTACATGTCTCGTTTTTTATTTCAACAGCTCCAGACCTCAAAATTTTTGATACTTTGAAGGGGCCAGTCCATCTTGAACGGAGCTTTCCTGGGAAGAGCCGTAGCCTAGAATTGAACAGGAGAACAGGGTCGCCTAAGTTGAAGTCTTTTCTTACGATTCTTTTGTCGTGCCAAGCTTTTGTTCTTTCTTTGTATATTATGGCATTCTCGTAGGCTTGTTGTCTGAGTTCTTCCAATTTGTGGATGTCAAGGATACGTTTCTCACCAGCAGTTAGGTAATCCAAATTCAAAGTTTTAATGGCCCAATAGGCCTTATTCTCTAACTCAAAAGGTAAATGACAAGATTTTCCATAGACTAGTTGGTAGGGGGTTGTTCCTATAGGGGTTTTAAAAGCGGTTCTGTAGGCCCATAAAGCCTCTTGAAGCTTTTGCGACCAATCTTTTCTGGATACAGAGACAGTTTTTTCTAAAATTTGTTTAATCTCCCTATTAGATACTTCCACTTGGCCACTAGTCTGTGGGTGATATGGTGTTGCTACTCTATGCTTAACTCCATACTTGCTTAAAAGCTTATCAAATATTCTCGATATGAAGTGAGATCCTCCATCACTTATAACTAAACGGGGTGTTCCAAATCTGGGGAATATATAATTTTTAAATAATTTAATCACTACTCTAGTGTCGTTTGTGGGTGCAGCTATCGCTTCAATCCATTTAGACACGTAGTCTACTGCAACTAAGATATACTTGTTTCCTAAAGATGGTGGGAATGGTCCCATGAAATCTATACCCCATACGTCGAAGAGTTCTACTTCTTGGATGTTTCTTAAAGGCATTTCGTCGCGTCTTGAAATATTTCCTGTGCGTTGGCATCTATCACATTTGACAATGTAAGCATGGACATCACGCCACATGGTAGGCCAGAATAGGCCAGCTTGAAGAATCTTGGCGTAGGTCTTAGAGGTGCTTGCATGTCCACCATAAGGCGCAGAGTGACAATGCTGAATTATACTTTCTACCTCGTCTTCTGGAACGCAACGGCGGAAAATGCCATCTTTACCTCTCTTGAAAAGAAGTGGCTCGTCCCAATAGAAGTTTCTAACATCATTTAAGAACTTCTTCTTCTTGTGGTAATCGAGATCAGGGGGTATGATATTAGCAGCTAGGTAATTAACAGAATCAGCGTACCAGGGCACGTTACTTACACCTAAGGATTTTTGAAAGTGCTCATGAGGGTCTGGTTTTTTATCTTCAATGGTTTCCAACTGGGCTATCGGTCTATCATAGGCAAAATCATCATTTATGGGTACTAATTCAGGATTCAGGTATTCTAGCCTAGATAGGTGATCGACTACTACATTTTCTGTGCCTTTTTTATCTCGGATATCTAAGTCGAACTCTTGTAGCAACAAAATCCATCAAAGTAACCTGGGTTTAGCATCTTTTTTACTTAGTAGGTAACGGATGGCAGCATGGTCGGTGTAAACTATAATTTTGGCTCCTACTAGATATGATCTAAATTTGTCTATAGCGAAAACTACCGCTAGGAGTTCTTTCTCAGTTGTTGCGTAATTGAGCTGGGCGGCATCTAGGGTTCTACTGGCATAATATATTACATGTAATCTTTTCTCTTTTCTCTGACCTAGAACGGCTCCTACAGCATAATCACTGGCGTCACACATTATCTCAAACGGTTCAGACCAATCAGGGGGTTTCATAATGGGTGCTGAAATCAATGCTTGCTTCAAAAGGTTGAATGCTTCATTGCATTTTTCATCAAAGATGAATTCAGCATCTTTCATTAACAGGCCAGTTAAAGGTTTTGTTATTTTGGAGAAGTCCTTGATGAAACGGCGGTAGAATCCAGCGTGTCCAAGGAAACTTCTAACTTCCCTGATAGTCTTGGGTGGTTTTAGGTTCTCTATAACTTATATTTTTGCTTTATCTACCTCTATACCTCTTTCGGAGATTATATGTCCTAAAACAATTCCTTCAGTCACCATGAAATGGCAATTTTCCCAATTCAGTACAAGGTTCACCTCCACACATCTTTCCAGGATTTTCTCAAGGTTGATAAGACAATTTTGGAAATCAAAACCGCAAACCGAGAAATCATCCATAAATACTTCCATGATTCCATCTAGATAATCTGCAAAGATTGACATCATGCAACGTTGGAAAGTAGCAGGGGCATTACAGAGTCCAAAAGGCATTCGTCTGTAGGCAAAAGTTCCAAAAGGGCATGTAAAGGTAGTTTTTTCTTGATCTTCTGGATGTATGGGTATTTGGAAGAATCCCGAATACCCGTCTAGATAGCAGAAGTAAGAATGTCTGGCAAGACGTTCTAACATCTGGTCTATGAACGGTAAAGGGAAATGATCCTTCCTAGTTGCTTTATTTAACTTTCTATAGTCTATGCACATACGCCAACCTCCTTCTATCCGCTTTGCTATTTGTTCACCTTTCTCATTTTGCACAACTGTGATGCCTCCCTTCTTGGGTACCACATGCACAGGGCTCACCCACTTACTGTCCGAGATCTGATATATTATACCTACTTCTAGCAACTTCAGAACTTCCTTCTTGACAACATCACTCAGTATAGAGTTTATCCTTCTCTGGTGCTCTCTGGAAGGTTTTGAATCTACTTCGAGCGAAATCCAATGCATGCATACGGATGGACTTATACCTTTCAGATCAGAGATATTATATCCTAAGGCTGAGGGATATCTTCGTAGAACGTCCAAGAGTTGATCTGTTTCTTTTTGTCTCAAGGCAACACTAACTATAACCGGACGATTCATTTCTTCATCAAGAAACTCATACCACAGGTTCTTAGGCAGTTCCTTAAGTTCCAAGGCTGGTTTAATAGGGCAAGGCATAGGATCTGGGGTAAGGGATAAACATTCGTAAAGGTTATCATCGATGTAGGGTTTCTTATAATTGTCATCTTCCAAAATAAGAGTTGATGGCAGCTTATTGTTTCAATGACTTCTTCTTGCTCTAACTCCCTAACACATTCATCAATGATATCTATTGCATAACACGCGTCTCCTATCACAGGTGCCATAAGAAATTTTGAAAGTATAAATTCTATCTTCTCGTTCCCTACCTCAAAGGTTAGCTTCCCCTTTTTGACATCTATTATGGCTCTAGCAGTCGATAAGAATGGTCTACCTAGAAGAATTGGTATGTCATCATCTTCTTTAATGTCCATGACAACAAAATCAGTAGGGATAAACAACTGACCTATCTTAACAGGGACGTCTTCAAGTATGCCTATCGGATATTTAACAGATCTATCGGCTAATTAAAGTGACATCTTGGTAGGTTGCAACTCTCCCAAATTTAACCTTTCGCAAACCGCTAAGGGCATTAAGCTCACACTAGCTCCTAAGTCTAGAAAAGCTTTTTCGATGACATGACTCCCCAAAATACAAGGAATGGAAAAGTTTCCAGGATCTTTATCCTTTTTTGCTAATTTATTTTCGGCAATAGAATTACATTCCAAGGGTTTCGGATCATCAAGTCTACGTTTATTGGTAAGGATGTCTTTGAGAAACTTTGCGTAGGATGGTATTTGGGTAATGGCTTCTGTGAACGGGATTTCTACGTGAAGTTTTTCTATAACTTTAATGAATTTCTGATACTGATTATTGATCTGGGTTTGTTTAAGTCTTTGCGGATATGGTATTGGTGGTTTGTATGGCGGGGGTGGTATATAGGTTTTGTCTTTCGGTTCTTCTCCTTTTTCTTGACTTTCCTGGTTTACAGATTCCTCTGGTTTCTTCTTTTTATCTGGGATGTTGTCATCTTCCTTAGAAGTTTTGGGATCACTCAACCTTGGGTTACAAGGTTCATCATAAGCGGTCCCACTTCGTAGGGTAATGGCATTTGCTTGTCCTTTCGGGTTTTGTTGAGGTTGTCCAGGGAATTGTCCTCCAGGTGTGGTCTGAGGGGCTTGGTTTAAAGCTACCTGCGAGATTTGGGTTTCAAGCATCTTATTGTGAGTGATTATTTGGTCAACCTTGGTTCCTAACTGGGTAATTAGTTCGTTAACATGAATGTTTTGGTTCATGAACTCCTTGTTTTGTTGGATTTGAGCAGCGACAAAATTATCCACGATTTTCTCAAGGCTCGGTTTTGGTGGTACAGGTTGCATAGGTTGATTTGATATTGGGGCTTGATAACTTGATTGTCTCGGAGGGGCAGTATTTTGGAGAGGGTTATTATTCTTATAGGAAAAGTTTGGGTGATTCTTCCATCCAGGGTTATAGGTATTTGAAAATGGGTTCCCTTGGGTGTAGTTCACTTGTTCAGAGCTGGTCTTGTTTAACAGACTGCATTCTGCGGATTGGTGTCCTTTTGTCCCACATATCTCACAATCCGACGAAACTGCGGCTGCAGTATTCGGGGTTGTACACATATGCTCAACTCTTAGGGCTAATGCGTCCATTTTAGCTTGCATCATGTCTATAGAGCTTAACTCATGTATTCCTCCTTGGGCTTCCTTCTTTTCCACTGTCGCTCGTTCTACTCCCCATGATTGATGGTTTTGGGCCATATCTTCGATAAGGGCACTAGCTTCAGGGTAAGGTTTGTTCATCAGTGCACCACCTGCGGCGGCGTCGATGGTCATCTTAGTGTTATAATGAAGTCCATTATAGAAGGTTTGAATGATTAACCAATTTTCTAAACCATGATGTGGGCATGCTCTTAACAGCTCTTTATATCTCTCCCAGGCTTCGAACAACGATTCTCCTTGGTTTTGGGTAAATCTAGTTATTTGGTTTCGAAGAACAGCGGTCTTACTCGGAGGAAAATATCTGGCAAGGAATACTTTTCTAAGGTCTTCCCAACTTGTTATGGAATTTGGTGGAAGGGAATCTAACCAAGATAGGGCCTTATCTTTGAGGGAAAAAGGAAATAATCTTAAGCGAATCGCCTCAGGAGGGGCTCCATTGGTTTTAAAGGTGTCTGCTAGTTGGAGAAAGTTTTTCAAATTTTGGTTTGGGTTCTCTGTAGCAAGACCTGCGAATTGTCTCTGCTGTACTAACTGCAGCAGGGATGGTTTAAGTTCAAAATTGTTAGCTGGTATGGCTGGATTTACTATACTAGAACTAGGTTCCTCGTTGGATGGTTGGGCGAAATCCTTAAGAGGTCTTTGATTTTGATCTTCGGCCATAGCTTTCCTAAGTTTACGGAAATATAAACGTGCGCGAGCGTAACGTTCTGGTCCAGCTAGAGGGTCTACTAAACTGCCGGTACTACGAGTTTTTCGCATTGACCGGCGGGTAACTTCCTTAGTCTAAACGGTATAACAACAGGGTACGAAATTTGACGAAATTGGTCCCCGGCAACAGCGCCAAAAACTTGATGCGTATTTTTTTGCAAGTGTACGAACGCGTCAGAGTAATATAAAAGATTATCGTATCCACAGAGACCAAGTGTCAATCTATCGCTATCTATTGTTAAGGTGTGTATCTAAGGTGATTGAAAATAGTATTTTTGAAGAGTGCACGGTAGTAAATAAAGTAATTAAAATTAATTGATAAAGACAGGTTCGAATGCAATTCACACAACCAATTGATAATCCAAGTACTTGCTAATAGAACTACTTACGGGCAGTGTTTTCTACTTTGAAAAGAACTAATTTGACAGGAACTGTCGCTTTCGCGTATTCAGAACCGAGTTGTACCCCCTAATCAAACCCTCTTATTGTCACGGATAAAAAGGCGCGCATTGCGTTAGAGTAGTAAACCTATTTTTAAGAAATATAGTATCTTGACCAAGTTGAAAAGTACTTTAACCTGAATTTTCTAAAAAAAAGAGGTTCTTACGAACCAGACTTTAAACTTCTTAATGCGTCCGAAAATGGTTTTAAAATCTCTTTTCCTTTTAGATTAAAAACTCCTAATAAACTAAACAAAGTGCTTTCGCTGTTTTTGAAATAGTTTAAAAACAATTAAGTTTAGATAGGCGTTGGACGGCTTTCGATCTTACCCAACGGAATTTAAGAACAGGAAAACTTATATTGAAAGTTAAAATAGCCCTTAAGTGTTTCCACTAACAATTGTACAGATTATCGGTTCGGTTATGATCTTCACATTCTAACCTTTATAAAATTAGCCAGACATGGTAAAGTAAAAGTTCATTTTTAGATTTTTCATAAAAAAGGGTATTTAAATGCGAGTGCAGAAAGTAAACGAAAGTAATGCGAGTGCGGAAAGTAAACGAAAGTAATGCGAGTGCGGAAAGTAAACGAAAGTAATGCAGTGCGAAAAATAAATGAAATTAAAATACAGTGCAAGAAATAAAGTTGACAAAAGGTAAAGTAATAAAAACCTGCTCCAATCGGAGTGGTTGAATAAAATGCGAACTGAAAGTAAAATGGCGGCAGGATTAACTTCCTTCCAGAGTGCTCCAAGACTCAATCTCACAGGCTCTTACAGACTCGATCTCTCGAATGTAGTAACACCTCGATGTGAAGCGATTACCACTATTACACTGATATATGCTTATGAACAACTAAGCTTGGATGATGAAAAACGAAAATCTAAAGTCCTATTTATAGGCAAGGAAACATGTGGAAAAGACAAGGATGCCCCTAGCATTTGAATTTGGGAGGGAACTCGTTTTGTTCTTGTGGCGCCAGCCACAACACCATGGCGCCCGCCATGAGTGTAAAGTTGCTTGGACAGTTGGAGATCGTGGGGAAAAACAGTTGGGAGGAGTTTGAGACATGGCCACGTCATGGAAGTCCCTGTGGCGGCCGCCATAGTGGATGCCATAAGTGCAAAATGCTGATTTTCTCTATTTTAGCTCATTTCGGCTCCTTTTTCGCTCATTTTCTCGCTCGGGGCTCCGATTAGACTAAAATCCTGAAAACAAAGAAAAACATAATAATAACATAATAAAATGACATTAAAAGACTAAGAATGCATGCGAAATCGGAGTCAAAAATACGGTGAAATTCAGTGTCATCATGCATCATGCCAACTTTGCCTATAAATACTCTCAGAACTCGAATTTTAGGATCATCTAATCTTAGTTTACTTCATCCTAGGCATAAATTTCACTCTTGTAAAGCAGTAATCTTCTCACATCGAGGAGTTATTGCACTGTGTGTGATCGAGTTTGTGATCAAGTCTTGGAGTGTCTGTAATCAAGTTGGAGCACTTTGGTAGAAGTAATCCTGCCAGCATTTTTCTTTTCCGTACCTTGTACCAGATTTAAAGACTCCGCTTTGGAGCAGGTTTTATTTTAATCGCATTTACTTTCATTTATTTCTTGCACTTGCTTTATTTTGTTTATTTATTGTCTTGCCTTACTTTTCAAAACTTTACTTTTCAAAAGACTTATTTCCATACATGATAAGAATTAATATGACTGTTATAACTACCATGGTTGGCTAAGTCTTAGATAGGTAAGAATGTAAAGACCATAATCACCATAATATGTCTATATGTTAATAGAAATACTTAAGGTCTGTTTTAATCTTTAACACAAGTTTTCTGTACTTAAAAGCAATGTTGGGTAAGATCGAAAGCCGTCCAACCATTTATGAACTTGATTAGTTTTCAACTGATCAAATACAGCGAAAGCGCTTTCCTCAGTTGAGTAGGGATTTTTAACACTTTAGAAAAGAGATTTTAAAACTATTTTCGGACGCGTTAGTGGGATTAGAATCTGGTTCATTTTGAACCTCTTTAGTTTAGAGATTTCAGATCAAAATACTTTTCTGTTTAGTTTAGAATTCACATTTCTTAAAAGTAAGTTTTCCACGACTCTAACGCAATGCGCGCCTTTTTATAAGTGACAATAAAGGGGTTAGTTTAGAGGGTAAACTTGGTTCTGACTACGCGAAAGCGACAGTTCCTGTTAAATTAAATTCTTTTCTTAAAATAGAAGATATTTCCCGTAAGTAGTTCTGTTGATGAATATAGAAATATTATCGGTTATGAGAATTACATCCAAGCCTATTGTTTTGTCTGAATTTTATTACCTCGTCATTTACTTTTATTTATTTTCCTCTGCATTAGTAAACCTTGAATTGAACTGCCTTAGATAAGCACTGTAACAAATGGAAATCGTTAGATCGACATTTGGTCTCTGTGGATACGATAACTTTTTATATTACTCTGACGCGATTCGTGCACTTGCGAATACAACGCATCAGGTTTTTGGCGCCGTTGTCGGGGACCAATTTCGCCGAATTTTGAATTTCGTTTATTATCACCGTTTAGACTAGGGCCGCACAGACTGGTCGATGTGAAGATCTTGCAGCTCCAGTAGTGTAATAGATCCTTTAGTGGAACCAGAACGTTACGCTCGCGCACGACTTTGGCTTCGTCGAATTAAGCAAGCTATGGCCGAAGATCGTAACCAAAGACCCCTTAAGGAATTCGCTCAGCCTGCTGACGAAGAACCGAGCTCTAGTATAGTTAACCCTACCATACCTGCCAATAATTTTGAACTAAAACCGTCCCTATT
The DNA here is from genome assembly GCA_022829125.1 of Lathyrus tuberosus. Taxonomy (NCBI): domain Eukaryota; kingdom Viridiplantae; phylum Streptophyta; class Magnoliopsida; order Fabales; family Fabaceae; genus Lathyrus; species Lathyrus tuberosus. Next base: position 6,509,317 of record JALAZF010000120.1, read on the forward strand.
ACAACTAGTTCAACAAAACCAATTCGCAGGATTACCATCTGAAAACCCAAACCAACATCTAAAAGTTTTTATCCAGTTGTCAAACACCTTTAAGACCAATGGTGCTAGTCCTGAGGCGATTCGTTTAAGATTATTTCCCTTTTCCCTTAGAGACAAAGCCCTAACTTGGTTAGATTCCCTTCCAGCCAATTCTATAACAACATGGGAAGACCTTAGGAGAACATTCCTTGCTAGATACTTTCCCCCAAGCAAAACTGCCGTTCTCCGAAACCAAATAACAAGATTTACCCAAAACCAAGGAGAATCACTATTTAAAGCTTGGGAAAGGTATAAAGACCTTCTAAGGGCTTGTCCACACCATGGTTTGGAGCAATGGTTGATTATACATACCTTTTACCACGGACTTCATTATAACACAAAGATGTTCATCGACGCTGCCGCTGGCGGTGCCCTGATGAACAAACCCTATCCTGATGCTTGTGGTCTCATTGAAGATATGGCTTAAAACCATCATCAATGGGGAAACGAAAGAGCAATAGTGGAAAAGAAAGAAGCCCAAGGAGGTAAACATGAGGTAAGCTCTATAGACATGATGCAAGCCAAAAATGGATGCTATGGCCCTCAAGATCGATCAAATGTATGCACAACCAACCGCTGCAGCAGCAGTAGTATCTGATTACGAACTTTGTGGTACTAAAGGTCATCAATCAGCTGACTGCCATTTGTTAAACGAGACTAACCCAGACCCAGTCAACTATGCCCAAGGAAACCCGTTCTCAAATACTTACAACCCTGGATGGAGGAATCACCCTAATTTTTCCTACAAAAACAATAACCCTATCCAAAACCAAGAACCTCCGAGATCAACTAACAATCAAGCACCTAGACAAAACCAACCTATAGAAGCAGTGCCACCTAAGCCAAATATTGAGAAAGTGCTAAATGATTTTATGACAGCACAAGCCCAGCAAAACAAAGAGTTCCTAAATCAGAATATTCATGTGAATGAGCTGCTTACCCAACTAGGAACCAAAATGGACCAAATGGCCACCCACAGCAAGATGCTTGAAACCCATATCTCTCAGGTAGCCTTGAAGCAAGCACCCCAAACTACTCCCGGAGGACAATTTCCTGGACAACCCCAACAGAACCCTCGAGGGCAAGCTAACGCTGTTACCTTACGAAGTGGAACCACTTATGAAGGGCCTAAAAACCCGACATTGAGTGACTCCGAAATTTCAATAAAGGATGCTACCCCCGAAGGTGAGAAACCCGTAGAAATTGAGAAACCAAAAGACAAAGATAAAGGAGAAGTTACGGACGAAGCTTCAACACCCCCTCAACCATATAAACCACCAATTCCCTATCCACAAAGACTTAAACAAACTAAGATCAATGACCAATTCCAAAAGTTTGTTAAAGTTATAGAAAAACTCCATGTAGAGATTCCTTTTACAGAAGCCATCACCCAAATACCATCTTATACTAAATTCCTGAAAAACATCCTCACCAATAAACGTAGACTTGACGATCCAAAACCAGTGGAGTGTAATTCCATTTCCGAGAACAAACTTGCCAAAAAAGACAAAGATCCGGGGAATTTCTCCATACCTTGTATTTTGGGGAATCACATCATAGATAAAGCCTTTCTGGACTTAGGAGCCAGTGTAAGCCTAATGCCCCTCGCAGTTTGTGAACGATTGAAACTAGGAGATTTGCAACCTACTAAGATGTCTCTCCAATTAGCTGACAGATCTATAAAATACCCTGTAGGCGTATTAGAAGACATCCCTGTTAGAATAGGCAAGTTGTTCATTCCCACCGACTTCGTCGTAATGGACATCAAAGAAGATAAAGATATCCCAATCCTCCTAGGTAGACCCTTCCTATCAACTGCAGGAGCCATAATAGATGTCAAGAAAGGAAAATTAACTTTTGAGGTAGGTAACGAAAAAATAGAGTTTGTCCTAGCAAAGTTTCTCACGGCACCAGTAATAGGAGATGCATGTTATGCAGTAGATGTCATTGATGAATGTCTCCGTGAACTTAACCAGGAAGAGCCAATAGAAAGAATAAACTACCTTCAACGCCCATTGAGAAAGATGATGACAATATGGAACCCTACATAGATGATAGCCTTTTTGAATGTCTATCCTTAACTCCAGATCCTATGCAAAACTCTAGCAAACCAACCTTAGAATTAAAAGAATTGCCCAAGAATCTATGATATGAGTTTTTAGACAAAGAAATGGATAGACCAGTTATAGTCAGTGCCGTTCTGAACCAAAATGAAACAAACCAACTCTTAGATGTCTTGCGAAGATATCCCTCAGCACTAGGGTACGACATCTCGGATCTTAAAGGAATAAGTCCATCCGTGTGCATGCACCAGATTTCACTTGAAGAAGATGCTAAACCTTCGAGAGAACACCAAAGAAGGATTAACCCTATAATGAGTGAGGTAGTTAAGAAGGAAGTTCTTAAGTTGTTGGAAGCAGGGATAATATATCAGATCTCAGACAGTAAATGGGTAAGCCCTGTGCATGTAGTACCTAAGAAGGGAGGCATCACCGTGGTTCAGAACGAAAAAGGTGAGCACGTTACAAAACGGATAGAAGGAGGTTGGCGTATGTGCATAGATTACAAAAAATTAAACAAAGCCACTAGGAAGGACCATTTCCCATTACCTTTTATAGATCAGATGTTGGAACGTCTAGCTAGACATTCCTACTTCTGTTACCTCGACGGATATTCAGGTTTTTTCCAAATTCCTATACACCCTGATGACCAAGAGAAAACAACCTTCACATGCCCATATGGAACTTTTGCCTATAGACGTATGCCTTTCGGACTCTGTAATGCCCCAGCAACTTTTCAGCGTTGCATGATGTCAATCTTCGCTGATTATCTTGATGGAATTATGGAAGTATTCATGGACGATTTCTCAGTCTGCGGATTTGATTTCAATAACTGTCTAGTCAACCTTGAAAAGATCTTGAAGAGATGTGTCGAAGTAAACCTGGTATTAAATTGGGAGAAATGTCACTTCATGGTCACTGAAGGTATAGTTCTAGGACATATCGTTTCTGAAAAAGGCATTGAAGTTGATAAAGCCAAGATCGAGGTAATAGAGAATCTCAAACCACCCAAAACAATTAGAGAATTTCAAATTTTTCTTGGACATGCTGGATTTTACCGGCGTTTCATTAAAAACTTCTCTAAGATCACTAAACCTTTGACAGGTCTCCTGATGAAAGATGCCGAGTTCGTTTTTGATGAAAAATGCAACGAAGCATTCAACCTTTTAAAATAAACTTTAATCACAACACCCATTATGCAACCACCAGATTGGACAAAACGTTTTGAAATCATGTGTGATTCTAGTGATTACGCTGTAGGAGCAGTGCTAGGGCAAAGATCTGATAAGAAGTTACATGTGATTTACTACACCAGTAGAACTCTAGATGCCGCTCAGGTAAACTATGCAACCACAGAAAAAGAACTCCTAGCCGTAGTTTTCGCCATAGACAAATTTAGATCCTATTTGGTGGGAGCCAAAATAATTGTTTACACTGATCACGCCGCCATCCGATACCTTTTGAACAAAAAGGATGCTAAACCTAGGTTACTCCGGTGGATACTTTTATTGCAAGAATTTAACCTTTATATCAGAGATAAGAAAGGCACCGAGAATATAGTTGTCGATCACCTCTCCAGGCTTGAGTTCTTGAAACCTGATGTAATACCCATAAATGATGACTTTTCTTATGACAGGTTAATCGCTAAGCTAGATGCCATTGGAGATGTAAGTTTAGAAACCTTAGAAGATTCTGAAGAATCCTTAGCGGTAAATAATGTACCTTGGTATGCATATTTTGTTAACTATCTTGCTGCAGATATAATACCTCTCGACCTCAGCTATCAGCAGAAAAAGAAGTTCTTCAATGACGTTAAACATTTCTACTGGGACAAACCACTCCTTTTTAAGAGAGGCACTGACGGAATCTTTCGCCGGTGTGTTCCAGAGGAAGAAGTGCACCATATCATAGAACATTGTCACTGAGCACCCACGGAGGACACGCAAGCACATCTAAGACTCACGTTAAGATCTTACAAGCTGGTCTTTATTGGCCAACTATATGGCGTGATGTTCATACATATATAACCAAGTGTGACCCATGTCAACGTTCCGGAAACATCTCGAGGAGAAATGAAATGCCATTAAGAAACATTCAAGAAGTAGAGCTTTTTGATGTTTGGGGAATCGACTTTATGGAACCTTTTCCATCATCCTTAGGAAACAAATATATTTTAGTCGCTGCCGATTACGTGTCCAAATGGATTAAAGCTATAGCTGCACCCACAAACGACACCCGAGTGGTGATTAAGATGTTCAAGCAGAATATAGTCCCTAGATTTGAAGTTCCCAGACTAGTCATAAGTGATGGAGGATCACATTTTATATCTAGGATTTTTGACAAACTGTTGAGGAAGTATGGAGTTAAACATAGAGTAGCCACACCTTACCACCCGCAAACCAGTGGGCAGGTAGAAGTATCCAATAGAGAGATCAAGCATATCTTAGAAAAAACTGTCTCGATATCTAGAAAAGATTGGTCACAGAAGCTTTCAGAAGAACTGTGGGCCTACAGGACAGCCTATAAGACTCCCATTGGAACAACCCCCTACCAACTAGTTTAAGGAAAATCATGTCACTTACCCTTTGAATTGGAACACAAAGCATATTGGGCCATCAGAACCTTAAATTTCGATTACTTAGCAGCTGGTGAGAAACGCATCTTAGACATACATAAGTTAGAAGAGCTCCGACAATCAGCCTATGAAAATGCCATCATATATAAAGAAAGAACCAAAGCATGGGATGACAAGAAGATCGTCAAGAAAGACTTCAACATAGGTAACCCTATTCTTCTATAAAATTCAAGACTGCGACTTTTTCCAGGTAAGCTTCGATCTAGATGGACGGGCCCGTTCAAAGTTTCCAAAGTCCTAAAATCCGGGGAAGTGGAAATTAAGAACAAAACTTGCAGTCCATTAATTGTAAATGGACAAAGGCTTAAGCATTATGAAGGAGGTGACATCCCAGCATACTACTCCAGGTTCACGTTAAAAGACCCACCTATCCTCGCACCAGATACATGACTTGAACTCGTCGAGCTAACGACGTTAAGCAAGCACTGCATGGGAGGCAACCCACGGTTCTTTTCCCTTTCGTATTTATTTTCTTTCCGTTTATTTTGATTTACATTTGTTCATCTGTTTGTACATATATGTCTAACTTGTTTGGTGTGTTTGATTTCAGGACCCGTTCTTCCTAACCTTTTCTTTCAGAATGCCACCAGTCGATGACATGCATGTGACCTTTAGAGACGACGCCCAGAGAGAGCGTTATGCGATGCTATCATTCAGACCTCTGGCACCCACTCGCTACCCAGACAGTGATTGCATGGAAGCTTTGGGCATAGATCCCAGTGTTCGTAGCAGATCCCGTCGTTCCGAGCATCCAGCACAGGGCGGCGAGGGAACCAGCGGTCCTCACTAGTTTTGCCTGGTTCCTTTCTCCTTAGCTTACTTCGAAACATTGGGGACAATGTTTGATTTAAGTGTGGGAGGAGATTTTATCATTTTTATTTCTGTCGTTTTAGTAGTTTATTTTTATTTCCCTTCAGTTCTTTACTTTTGTTTCTGTTTTAGAAAATGCATGTGTTTGAAGAGTCATTAGTATAAGTATATTTTTTGGTTCACCTTCATTTTTTCCCAGTGGTCGGTACTAACTGAGTCAACTAAGGGAATCGTGATGACACTAATCCGCTAATACAGACATAAACTTCGCTCTTATACTAATCAACCCATTATATCCCACAATACTTAGGCCTTCATTTTCCATCTCTTTTGAGTCCTTTTCATTCAAGCGCAATCACATTAAGCCCGTTTTCCGCACATGTTTCATGGTAGAGTGACCTGTTAGTGATTCTGATCTTTTCATACTGGATTTCTGGCACAAGGAACTGTGTAAAATCCTTTTATTTCTCTCAAGTACAGTTGTGGGGGATCGGATCGTAATCCGCCCTACTGAGTTCAGCGCCAGATACCTCTGAACCAACTGAAATGAGCAAGCTAAACATCTTATTACTTTTTTTTTCTTTTTTTTCTATCTTTCTTTTGTAGCAACGCTGCAGATAAATTTTTTTTCTTTTTTTCTTTTTCTTGTACTCAGATCAGTCACTTATATTCGTCGGTCTCCTACTTAGAACATGTTTAGGCCGGAGCTGATTGCTGAAATAAACTACTAAGGATGATTTTGAAATAAAATTAGGGCCATGGTACGTGGGATTTCAGGTGTGATTCTTATATTTACGAAGTTCATGGTGTAAGGACGATACTGATGTTTCAAAGTTTCTCCCAAGTCACCGCATCCTAACCCGAACCTGTCTTAAAGTCCAGAAATTTTTTAGAACAACACTTTTTTCTTTTAAGAAAGAATTTTTTTTTTATTGGGGCAAAAAATGTGGGAAAAATGAAGGTGAACCAAAAATATACTTATACTAATGACTCTTCAAACACATGCATTTTCTAAAACAGAAACAAAAGTAAATAACTGAAGGGAAATAAAAATAACTACTAAAACGAAAGAAATAAAACGGAAATAAAAACGATAAAATCTCCTCCCACACTTAAATTAAACATTGTCCCCAATGTTTTGAAGTAAGCTAAGGAGAAAGGAACCTGGCAAAACTAGTGAGGACCGCTGGTGCCCGCGCCGCCCTGTACTGAACGCTCGGAATGACTGGATCTGCTACGGTGATGGTCTCGTTGGTCCATCCTAGCCCGCAATTCTGTCTGAGCAGCTTTCACCTCACGAAGGTTACCTAAGATGGAACCCTGGGTGGCCTCCATAAGCTGAAAGTGCTGATGGTTATATTGCTGTTGACGGGACTGCTCAGTGGTGATCGCAAGCAGAGTACATGAGATGGTCTCGTAAGATTGGTCCGCTCTCCGCTGCGACTCTTGCGTAAAGCTCATCTGGTCCACCATCTGTTGCTGAATGGAAGAGATCAGGTCTTTATGCCATGCTTCTCTAGCCATATGGTCTGAGTGAAAGCATCGCATAACGCTCTCTCTGGGTGTCGTCTCTAAAGGTCACGTGCATGTCATCGACTGGTGGCATCCTGAAAGAAAAGGTTAGGAGAAACGGGTCCTGAAATCAAAACACACCAAACAAGTTAGACATATATGTACAAACATACAAACAAACGTAAATCAAAACAAACAGAAAGGAAATAAATACGAAAGAAAAGAACCATGGGTTGCCTCCCATGCAACGCTTATTTAACGTCGTTAGCTCGACGAGTTCAAGTCATGTATCTGGTGCGAGGATATGTGGGTCTGTTAACGCGAACCTGGAGTAGTATGCTGGAATGTCACCTCCTTCATAATGCTTGAGCCTTTGTCCATTTACTACGAACGGACTGCAATATTTGTTCTTAATTTCCACTGCCCCAGATTTTAGGACTTTGGAAACTTCGAACGGGCCCGTCCATCTAGATCGAAGCTTACCTGGAAAAAGTCGCAGTCTTGAATTATATAGAAGAACAGGGTCACCTATGTTGAAGTCTTTCTTGACGATCTTCTTATCATGCCATGCTTTGGTTCTTTCTTTATATATGATGGCATTTTCATAGGCTGATTGTCGGAGCTCTTCTAACTTATGTATGTCTAAGATACGTTTCTCACCAGCTGCTAAGTAATCGAAATTTAAGGTTCTGATGGCCCAATATGCTTTGTGTTCCAATTCAAAGGGTAAGTGACATGATTTTCCGTAAACTAGTTGGTAGGGGGTTGTTCCAATGGGAGTCTTATAGGCTGTCCTGTAGGCCCACAGTGCTTCTGAAAGCTTCTGTGACCAATCTTTTTTGGATATCGAGAAAGTTTTTTCTAAGATATGCTTGATCTCTCTATTGGATACTTCTACCTGTCCACTGGTTTGCGGGTGGTAAGGTGTGGCTACTCTATGTTTAACTCCATACTTCCTCAACAGTTTGTCAAAAATCCTAGATATAAAATGTGATCCTCCATCACTTATGACTAGTCTGGGAACTCCGAATCTAGGGAATATATTCTGCTTGAACATCTTAATTACCACTCGGGTGTCGTTTGTGGGTGCAGCTATAGCTTCAATCCATTTGGACACGTAATCGACAGCGACTAAAATATATTTGTTTCCTAAGGATGATGGAAAAGGTCCCATAAAGTCGATTCCCCAAACATAAAAAAGTTCTACTTCTTGAATGTTTCTTAATGGTATTTCATTTCTCCTCGAGATGTTTCCGGAGCGTTGACACGGGTCACACTTGGTTATATAAGTATGAACATCACGCCATATAGTTGGCCAATAAAGACCAGCTTGTAAGATCTTAGCGTGAGTCTTAGATGTTCTTGCGTGTCCTCCGTAGGATGCTGAGTGACAATGTTCTATGATATGGTGCACTTCTTCCTCTGGAACACACCGGCGAAAGATTCCGTCAGTGCCTCTCTTAAAAAGGAGTGGTTCGTCCCAGTAGAAATGTTTAACGTCATTGAAGAACTTCTTTTTCTGCTGATAGCTGAGGTCCGGAGGTATTATATCTGCAGCAAGATAGTTAACAAAATCTGCATACCAAGGTACATTATTTACTGCTAAGGATTCTTCAGAATCTTCTAAGGTTTCTAAACTTACATCTCCAATGGCATCTAGCTTAGCGATTAACCTGTCATAAGCAAAGTCATCATTTATGGGTATTACATCAGGTTTCAAGAACTCAAGCCTGGAGAGGTGATCCGCAACTACATTCTCGGTGCCTTTCTTATCTCTGATATCAAGGTCAAATTCTTGCAATAAAAGTATCCACCGGAGTAACCTAGGTTTAGCATCCTTTTTGTTCAAAAGGTATCGGATGGCGGCGTGATCAGTGTAAACAATTATTTTGGCTCCCACCAAATAGGATCTAAATTTGTCTATGGCGAAAACTACGGCTAGGAGTTCTTTTTCTGTGGTTGTATAGTTTAGCTGAGCGGCATCTAGAGTTCTACTGGCGTAGTAAATCACATGCAACTTCTTATCAGATCTTTGCCCTAGCACTGCTCCTACAGCGTAATCACTAGCATCACACATGATTTCAAAAGGTTTTGTCCAATCTGGTGGTTGCATAATGGGTGCTGTGATTAAAGCTTGTTTTAAAAGGTTGAATGCTTCGTTGCATTTTTCATCAAAAATGAACTCGGCATCTTTCATCAGGAGACCTGTCAAAGGTTTAGTGATCTTAGAGAAGTTTTTAATGAAACGCCGGTAAAATCCAGCATGTCCAAGAAAACTTCGAACTTCTCTAATTGTTTTGGGTGGTTTGAGATTCTCTATTACCTCGATCTTGGCTTTATCAACTTCAATGCCTTTTTCAGAAACGATATGTCCTAGAACTATACCTTCAGTGACCATGAGGTGACATTTCTCCCAATTTAATACCAGGTTTACTTCGACACATCTCTTCAAGATCTTTTCAAGGTTGACTAGACAGTTATTTAAATCAAATCCGCAAACTGAGAAATCGTCCATGAATACTTCCATAATTCCATCAAGATAATCAGCGAAGATTGACATCATGCAACGCTGAAAAGTTGTTGGGGCATTACAGAGTCCGAAAGGCATACGTCTATAGGCAAAAGTTCCATATGGGCATGTGAAGGTTGTTTTCTCTTGGTCATCAGGGTGTATAGGAATTTGGAAAAAACCTGAATATCCGTCGAGGTAACAGAAGTAGGAATATCTAGCTAGACGTTCAAACATCTGATCTATAAAAGGTAATGGGAAATGGTCCTTCCTAGTGGCTTTGTTTAATTTTCTGTAATCTATGCACATACGCCAACCTCCTTCTATCCTTTTTGTAACGTGCTCACCTTTTTCGTTCTGAACCACGGTGATGCCTCCCTTCTTAGGTACTACATGCACAGGGCTTACCCATTTACTGTCCGAGATCTGATATATTATCCCTGCTTCCAACAACTTAAGAACTTCCTTCTTAACTACCTCACTCATTATAGGGTTAATCCTTCTTTGGTGTTCTCTCGAAGGTTTAGCATCTTCTTCAAGTGAAATCCGGTGCATGCACACGGATGGACTTATTCCTTTAAGATCCGAGATGTCGTACCCTAGTGCTGAGGGATATCTTCGCAAGACATCTAAGAGTTGGTTTGTTTCATTTTGGTTCAGAACGGCACTGACTATAACTGGTCTGTCCATTTCTTTGTCTAAAAACTCATATCTTAGATTCTTGGGTAATTCTTTTAATTCTAAGGTTGGTTTGCTGGGGTTTTGTATAGGATCTGGAGTTAAGGATAGACATTCAAAAAGGCTATCATCTATGTAGGGTTCCATACTGTCATCATCTTTCTCAATGGGCGTTGAAGGTAGTTTTATTCTTTCTATCGGCTCTTCCTGGTTAAGTTCACGGACACATTCATCAATGACATCAACTGCATAACATGTATCTCTTATTACTGGTGCCGTGAGAAACTTTGCTAGGACAAACTCTATTTTTTCGTTACCTACCTCAAAAGTTAATTTTCCTTTCTTGACATCTATTATGGCTCCTGCAGTTGATAGGAAGGGTCTACCTAGGAGGATTAGGATATCTTTATCTTCTTTGATGTCCATTACGACGAAGTCGGTGGGAATGAACAACTTGCCTATTCTAACAAGGATGTCTTCTAATACGCCTACAGGGTATTTTATAGATCTATCAGCTAATTGGAGAGACATCTTAGTAGGTTGCAAATCTCCTAGTTTCAATCGTTCACAAACTGCGAGGGGCATTAGGCTTACACTGGCTCCTAAGTCCAGAAAGGCTTTATCTATGATGTGATTCCCCAAAATACAAGGTATGGAGAAATTCCCCGGATCTTTGTCTTTTTTGGCAAGTTTGTTCTCGGAAATGGAATTACACTCCACTGGTTTTGGATCGTCAAGTCTACGTTTATTGGTGAGGATGTCTTTCAGGAATTTAGTATAAGATGGTATTTGGGTGATGGCTTCTGTAAAAGGAATCTCTACATGGAGTTTTTCTATAACTTTAACAAACTTTTGGAATTGGTCATTGACATTAGTTTGTTTAAGTCTTTGTGGATGGGGAATTGGTGGTTTGTATGGCTGAGGAGGTGTTGAAGCTTCGTCCGTAACTTCTCCTTTATCTTTGTCTTTTGGTTTCTCAATTTCTACGGGTTTCTCACCTTCGGGGGTAGCACCCTTTTTGGAAATTTCGGAGTCACTCAATGTCGGGTTTTTAGGCCCTTCATAAGTGGTTCCACTTCGTAAGGTAACATCGTTAGCTTGCCCTCGAGGGTTCTGTTGAGGTTGTCCAGGAAATTATCCTCCAGGAGTAGTTTGGGGTGCTTGCTTTAAGGCTACCTGAGAGATCTGGGTTTCAAGCATCTTGCTGTGGGTGGCCTTTTGATCCATTTTGGTTACTAGTTGGGTAAGCAGCTCATTCACATGAATATTCTGATTTAGGAACTCTTTGTTTTGCGGGGCTTGTGCTGTCATAAAATCATTTAGCACTTTCTCAATATTTGGCTTAGGTGGCACTGCTTGCATAGGTTGGTTTTGTCTAGGTGCTTGATTGTTGGTTGATCTCGGAGGTGCTTGGTTTTGGATAGGGTTATTGTTTTTGTAGGAAAAATTAGGGTGATTCCTCCATCCAGGGTTGTAAGTATTTGAGAACGGGTTTCCTTGGGCATAGTTGACTAGGTCTGGGTTAGTCTCGTTTAACAGATGGCAGTCAGCTGATTGATGACCTTTAGTACCACAAAGTTCGCAATCCGATACTACTGCTGCTGCAGCGGTTGGTTGTGCGTACATTTGATCGATCTTGAGGGCCATAGCATCCATTTTGGCTTGCATCATGTCTATAGAGCTTACCTCATGTTTACCTCCTTGGGCTTCTTTCTTCTCCACTGTTGCTCTTTCGTTTCCCCATTGATGATGGTTTTGAGCCATATCTTCAATGAGACCACAAGCGTTAGGATAGGGTTTGTTCATCAGGGCACCGCCAGCGGCAGCGTCGATGGACATCTTTGTGTTATAATGAAGTCCATGGTAAAAGGTATGTATAATCAACCATTGCTCCAAACCGTGGTGTGGACAAGCCCTTAGAAGGTCTTTATACCTTTCCCAAGATTCAAATAGTGATTCTCCTTGGTTTTGGGTAAATCTTGTTATTTGGTTTCGGAGAACGGCAGTTTTGCTTGGGGGAAAGTATCTGGCAAGGAATGTTCTCCTAAGGTCTTCCCATGTTGTTATAGAATTGGCTGGAAGGGAATCTAACCAAGTTAGGGCTTTGTCTCTAAGGGAAAAGGGAAATAGTCTTAAACGAATCGCCTCAGGACTAGCACCATTGGTCTTAAAGGTGTTTGACAATTGGATAAAAACTTTTAGATGTTGGTTTGGGTTTTCAGATGGTAGTCCTGCGAATTGGTTTTGTTGAACTAGTTGTAATAGGGACAGTTTTAGTTCAAAATTATTGGCAGGTATGGTAGGGTTAACTATACTAGAGCTCGGTTCTTCGTCAGCAGGCTGAGCGAATTCCTTAAGGGGTCTTTGGTTACGATCTTCGGCCATAGCTTGCTTAATTCGACGAAGCCAAAGTCGTGCGCGAGCGTAACATTCTGGTTCCACTAAAGGATCTATTACACTACTGGAGCTGCAAGATCTTCGCATCGACCAGTCTGTGCGGCCCTAGTCTAAACGGTGATAACAAACGAAATTTGGAATTCGGCGAGATTGGTCCCCGGCAACGGTGCCAAAAACTTGATGCGTTGTATTCGCAAGTGCACGAATCGCGTCAAAGTAATATAAAAAGTTATCGTATCCACAGAGACCAAATGTCGATCTAACGATTTCTGTTTGTTACAGTGCTTATCTAAGGCTGTTCAGTTCAGGGTTTACTAATGCAGAGGAAAATAAATAAAAGTAAATGACGAGGTAATAAAATTCAGACAAAACAATAGGCTTGAATGTAATTCTCATAACCGATAATATTTCTATATTCATTAACAGAACTACTTACGGGCAATATCTTCTATTTTAAGAAAAGAATTCAATTTAACAGGAACTGTCGCTTTCGCGTAGTCAGAACCAAGTTTACCCTCTAAACTAACCCCTTTATTGTCACTTATAAAAAGGCGCGCATTGCGTTAGAGTCATGGAAAACTTACTTTTAAGAAATGTAAATTCTAAACTAAACAGAAAAGTATTTTGACCTGAAATCTCTAAACTAAAGAGGTTCAAAATGAACCAGATTCTAATCCCACTAACGCGTCCGAAAATAGTTTTAAAATCTCTTTTCTAAAGTGTTAAAAATCCCTACTCAACTGAGCAAAGCGCTTTCGCTGTATTTGATCAGTTGAGAACTAATCAAGTTCACAAATGGTTGGACGGCTTTCGATCTTACCCAACATTAATTTTAAGTACATAAAACTTGTGTTAAAGATTAAAACAGCCCTTAAGTATTTCTATTAACATATAGACGTATTATGGTGATTATGGTCTTTACATTCTTACCTAGCTAAGACTTAGCCAGCCATGGTAGTTATAACAGTCATATTAATTCTTATCATGTATGGAAATAAGTTTTTTGAAAAGTAAGGCAAGACAATAAATAAACAAAATAAAGCAAGTGCAAGAAATAAATGAAAGTAAATGCGATTAAAATAAAACCTGCTCCAAAGCGGAGTCTTTAAATCTGGTACAAGGTACGGAAAAGAAAAATGCTGGCATGATTACTTCTACCAAAGTGCTCCAACTTGATTACAGACACTCCAAGACTTGATCACAAACTCGATCACACACAGTGCAATAACTCCTCGATGTGAGAAGATTACTGCTTTACAAGAGTGAAATTTATGCCTAGGATGAAGTAAACTAAGATTGGATGATCCTAAAATTCGAGTTCTGAGAGTATTTATAGGCAAAGTTGGCATGGTGCAAAGACACAAGTGACCTTGGTTTGAAAAATGGGCGGGAACACATTTTGCCTTGTCGCGCCCGCGACAGGCCTACCGCGCCCGCGACTAGAAGAAAGATGCAAAGGAGAGTGCTAATCGTGGGAACGTGGCAGTTGAGTTGTGGAGATCATGGGACACATCGTCGCTTACCCTGGGGCGTCCGCGACAAGAGAAGCGACAAGAGTAAATTGCTGCCAAACTTGAATTCTTGGTCCTTTTGCCTTCTTTTTCGTCTGGGACCTCGATTTTATTGAAAACCTGAAAACAAAGGAAAACATAACAATAATAAAGCAAAAATAATAGAAAAACAACTAATATGCATGCGAAATCAGAGTCAAAAATACAGTATAATTTAGTGTCATCAGATATCGGTCAGTGTGTTAATGTAAGATGGTAAATTCGTGGCTTATGCTTTACGACAATTGAGGATTCATGATTTCAAGATGATTGCAGTTACTTTTGTGTTGAGAATCTGGAGATATTATTTTTATGGTTTTGAGTTTGAGGCGTTTAGTAAATCAAAAGAATATTGAGTACCTGTTGGGTTGGGAATAAGAGAGTATGAGACAACGAGGATGGTTGGAATTCCTGATGAGTTAAGTCGAAAGTTTTTCTGCATGTCTGTGTTGATGGTTAGAGGATTAGAATTAATTAGACGGTTCAAAGACTTGTGTCTGGGGTGTGAGATAACATTGTAGAGTGGGAGGTTGGGTATGTTAGAAAGGATCTATGATTTTGCTAGCGAATACTAGAGAGAGTCAGAAGTTAGATATAAAGTTGGTAGATTTGATTGTTGCGAGTAATCAGAGTGCGCAGCGGAAGCGTGATGTGGCACATTTCGTATATGCGTGTGTGACTTGTAAGAGTTCATAGGTTGAACATGGGAAACATGTAGGAATGATGAGACCATTGGACGTTTCAGAATGGAAGTGTTAGGTGAAAGGTTTAAATATTATTCTTGGGCTACTAGGTAGATGGATGTTTTGGTTGTATGTTCGATTGGTGAATCGTATCATTATGGTAATATTGTTGGGTGACAAGGATGTTGGTATTATGGTTATGTAGAGGTTGTTGAAGCGATGTGGTGTCGTGGAACTTTATGTTCTTGTTTTTGTTGTTGCCTCGTTTCCATCGTGATGGTTCGAGTGCGAGTGGCTAATTCCTATGTGGGGGATTAGAAAAGTGTTACCTATGGCGAGGGTAACGATCTTGTTGTATTATGGTTCTAGAGTGAACCTATGTGTTCGTAACTTGGGTATTCTTTGAGTCGTGAGTTAATCGTCAAATGCAGTGTATGGGCATTGCACCTTATCGTTGTTGTTGTTGCTGTTAGCAAGGTGGCTCGTCAGTTTGTGTTATTTGTGGTGTGCCTAGTGTTGGCATGATAGTTGGTTGGTCGGATGCGAGAGTCGTATCCAGAGTTGTTCGTCTCAACTACATTTTTTAGGACAAAAATATTTTAAGTGGGGGAGAGTTGTAACACCCCATTTTAATTTATTTAATCGTCGTGGGTTATTTTAATTGTTTGGCCTGTTTAGGGTGTGTGTAGTTGGGCGCGGAGGTGTAGTGTCCTTAACGGATTAGGATCAATAGAGTAACTGGAGAACTTTGAAGAGATCTATTATTAAATGAAAGAGACAGATCAATAATTATTAGTCCAAGAGATTATTTTAAGGTAACACTAATAATTGATCAATTGGGTTAAAATGACAAAATATTTATTGGAGATATTTTACCCTGTTGGATTATATTATGTAATAAGTATTATATATATATATATATATATATATATATATATATATATATATATATATATTTGTGAGAAAAGAAAGAAAAGAAGGGATAGAAGAAGAAGGAAAAGAGGAGAAGGAAAAGGGAGAAGAGGAGGAAGAGGAGAATTGAAGAAATCTCTGTTTCAATCGCGATTAATCAGGTAAGGGTGAGAAGTTACAATTATAACTTGATTGTATATGTATATGCATGTGTTGGTTTGGATTGATTTCAGTTGAAATGTTAAAGTTTTAACGCTTGTTAGAATTGGTAAATTGAGTAGAAATCATGATTTAAGGTGCCTAAGTGTTGATACCTGATAGATATAGGTTGTTGTGCATTTAATTGGTAGTATACTGATGTTTAGATGAGATTTGGAGAGGAATTGAGTGAAACCCGTAGCAGCAATTCTGCAGGAAAATTCTGGGTTTTCGCTGCCCATACGCGTTATGGGCAAGGCAATACGCGTATTGGGTAGGGCAATACGCGTATGGCAAGGGAGAAATGAGGGCATTACGCATATGGATCCCATTTGACACGGCCTTCTGTTGAAACACGTAATGATACGTGTAAGGGGCAAGGCATTACGCGTAAGGACGTAGGCATTATGCGTAATGGATTTAATGTGGAATCAAGATGGAATTTTTGAGAGAAATCAGTCTCTGCTCATACGCATATCACTTTTGGCAATACGCGTATGGTGGGTGAGCGAGCTGGGCAATACGCGTATGGCTAGCGTGAGTGCAGAATTTTGCCATTTCGCGAATTCATTCCCGACTTCGCGTCCGATGCAGTTCCTTTTGGTCTGAGAGGTTGAGGTAGGGTCAGAACTTGTTGAACCTTGGATTGGTGGTGGAAATAATCAAAAATTGAATTTAGGTGGATTAATTAGATAATTAACTAATTAAGGCCTCGTGGGGTATTTTCCTTACTTTTGTGTATTGCGGTGAATTAACTTGACAGTGGTAGTAATACTAGTGTGATCGGGAGGATCATGTATATGTATAACTGATTGATATATATATGTTTTTGGTGCATAATTCTTGTTATTTTGTGTTATGTTGAATCGATTAGACAGTTGTGGTAATACTAATGTGTATTACGGTGAGTGTGTATCTCACGTGTGATCAGGAGGATCGTGTATATGTATAATTGTTATTATACATGTGTTTTGTGTGTAATTTGTGTTGTGGCGAATGATTATTTTATGTGTGATCAGAAGGATCGTGAGAATGTATAATTTTATTATACATGTCTGTTGTGTGCATCATTTGTGTCGTGCATTTCATGACATATCGGGTGGTGATGAATCATTGCTCAGGAGGAGTGTATGTGATTCATCCGAACTCCATTGTGGAGTGTGGTGGGGATAAATCATTGCTAAGGAGGAGTGTATTTGATTTATTCCAGACTCCAATGTGGAGTTGTTTTAGTGATAGACCATTGCCAAGTAGAGGTGTACGTGGTCTATCCGGATTCAATTATGAATCGGGTTCGATTGAATGAACCATGTTGTGTGGTACCAATTGCATTGAGTTGCATTGCATTATTATGTTTGGTTGTGTAGGATCATCGTGAACCGAGTGGGGAGAATAACGATGTATCCGTGTTTCCTTCGGGAATTGGTGGGTTATTGAAGAACCACTTTTGATATGTTATTTTTATGTCATATCTGTGTATATGAATATATGTGATGTGTTGGTGTGTTTATATATATATATATATATATATATATATTTGTCATAACTTGTGTATATGAATATATGATACCGTTGTATGCTATATGTGTTAGCAGGTGGGGTGTGGGTGAGTTGAAAATATATGTGAATTATCTGATTACATATTATTATGCAATCTTGATTATGTTGTTATTTCTCACCCTTCTGCTGGAATATGCTTTTATGGCATAGTGCATATTAGCCGCTATAGAGGCATGGAGGCTAGTGGGAGAGGTAGATCTTCTCTTTGCTTAGCTCGTTGGTGTCTGCTCTAATACGTAACACGAGAATCGGGGGGAAACATTTTGTCATTGATGTTTATATATGTGAATGGATATATGTATATATATTTTGGATAACTTGTACGTAGATTTTGATTTTATGAAACAACTTATTTTGTAAAACGAGTCAATTATGGATCGTTCCGCTTTAGTCCATAATTGAACTTCCCTTTCGTTGGAAAAAGTTTCTTATTATTGTGTATTCCATTATGTGTTACGTATCAAAGTTTTGAGCAGGTGGATTATGTTTTCAAAAATGTGGCATCTTTATTTCCGTCGAAATTTTTTTTATTCACTCTGATTTAATTATGTATTAATTATACGCTAGATGGGAATTGGGGTGTTACAACCTAGGCCTGGCCAAAACCTAAGGTATCATGGCTGGTTGGTTGGGCAAAAATTCAAGTTTGTTTCATTTGCAAGAAGGACCATATCTCACTCATTTCTCCATGAAATTGGATGAAATAAAAATGAAACTTGCCTAGAATTTCATGAGGAATCCAGTGGTGGTCTTAGATTTTTCTAAAAGTGCCTACATTTTAAAACCCAATAGTGGTTTCAAATAGGCCATGATTTTGTAATTTCTATGCTACATATTTATATAACCAACAATAACACTTAATTATAGTTTAAACACAACAAATATGACATATATGACATGTCCATGTTCAATGTACATCACAGTAAAGCATATTTTGGCAAGTTCAAGTTTTGAGGAAACTTACCTCTTGAAGCAAACTTGGATCTTTCAAGATAGTTGTTACAGAAATATATTGATTCTTTGGACACCTTTAATATACCTCAAATGATCCTTTTGAATGCTTGGAACCAAAGAAAACCAGCTGGAGTAGACTATGGTACCCTTCTTGCAAAAATGGCAATAGTGACCAAAATGCAATGTCAACCAAATGGATTTACAGTTGAGAAACTATTGTTGGAACAGTTTAGGGATGTTATTCATAGTGTGTTTGGAGTGTTGTTTGGTTTTGAAATGGACAGGATCAAGACATGGCTTGAAAAATGCAGAAAAGTCAACATATGAGGTTTTGATGGTTGACTTTCTGATTTTGGTGGTTTGAGTTGAAGATGAGGGTTTGGACAACTCCAATGGATGATTTGTGATGTGTTTGGTTGGTTATTTGAATGGTTTAGGCTCTTGTTTTGAAAATTCCAAGTTTGCTCTTTGGAACTTTGAAACTTGAAGTAAAAGAGGGAGAATGAGAAAACAAGTCTTTGGTATTGTTTTGGTGTAATTGAACTGATGTAAAATGACCTCTATTTATAGGAGAATTAATTTGTTTTTGATGAATAGTGTTGGATGAGGGAGAATGCTATTATCCAATGGATATTGTCATGTAGATCTTAATTAAAGGCTAAGGTACCGAAGTCTTCCATAACATGACGATAATCTTAACTTAATTGGCATTTTGCAGGTTTGAACACTCATTGTTTTTTAATTGATCTGAACTGGTGTGGCTCATTTCATGCCAATTCAATGCTTCACTTAAATGCCAAATGACAAACTTGAATTCAAGGCTATGTAATGATGTTTTTTCACATGCCAAGAGATGAGATCCTTGACTTATGGTCCAAAGTTGAAGATATTATGTGATTCAACAAGATTCCTTCTAATCTTGGAGAATGACAAGGCTTGCAAAGTCACCAAATTTGAAGATGAAAATAGTGTGATGCAAGTAATCATGAAAACTTTTTTAAAAATCAATTTGTTCGTGGCATGTTGTGAGGATCATATTTCCTTGCTTAAATGGAATCAATGGATGTTCTTGTACTGTTTGGAAAGCTGAGATATCCTACTTTAACTTTGATGTTTGAATTTGGTCTTGAATCTTCTTGGATCATGGTGAAAAATGTCTTCAAAGTTAGCCAAAACATGAAACAGATTCTGCCTAAAAAAATTTCCAAGTGTCAAAGTTCAAAACATCATGAAACCCTAACTTCATGGCATTATACCTCATAATTTATGCATTTTTTGGGGATGGTTCAGCCTAGAAATCTTGTTGTATGGAAGAAGATCTATCATTTGAGCTTTGGAGTGCAAAGCATGGTTGCTTAGATCACATGTTATGGCCTTGTAAAGTTAGGTACTTGAACATAACTTTTCATAACATAGTGAAATTTTTAATTCTTCCAATTTTACTTATTTTGCAAGTAACCTTGATTCCTTAATCAATCCTTGATTAAATGCAACTATGTGTCGCTCCCAGGATTTTCATCCAGGTTTAAACGCGAGAGTGGCGCGGAAAACAGAGTCGCCAGCCGTGTAAATTTATCCCAAGAGGGGGAAAGGGAACACTGCATAAACCTGAGGAAGAGGGAAAGGAATGGTCATCGCAACCATAGCCTGGGTTCGGGAGTCGGTTACGCGAGGGGAAGGTTCTAGCACCCCACGCGTCCATCGTACTCGATGGGATCCACGCTTGTTGTCTATTCTAAGGGTGAGTTGTCCTAACATCTATGATTGTACTAAAATGGGGGAGGGGAAAACAAAGACAGACTCGGTAGAACATCGACGTCCTAGGCCTACGTACCCCCTTTGTGCAATGGGGAATTCAGAGTCAACGTAGTTTGGACCAAGTTCTTTTTGTGTTTTTTATGAGCGACGTTAAGTTCACGTCCGGCAGTTAGGGTCGATGCCTGTTTACGACTCAGACGGAAAGTAACGTGCCCTTTTTGAAAATAGCCTTTAGTTTGACAATCCCGAAGGACAAAAAGGTTTGAAGTTCGTTTGTATTTTTTAGGACAGAAGTGACTTGAGTTAGTTCATAACTCGCATTGCACCAAAGTCTAGGGCACAGGGACGAATACTTAACGAATCGTCCCAAGACAGGACGCTCGCTAAGCACTCTAGAAAGATGAGAGGAAGCCCCTCATTTCTCATTTCCCACGCTTAAGGCTCGTGCGCAATACACTTTATTCTTATTAAGTGTTTTCAAGAAGTTTCGAGATGAGAAGAGAGAAGACACCAAGGAAACTCTAAAGGGAAACTAAGAGTCCTAATGTTATCATGCATGGGTGACCTACGGTTAGTGAGGTTTGGCGACAACCTAAGCCTAAAGAAAATAAAAGATGGGAAACAGAAAGAGTGAGAGTGGACATGGATAACTATCCACACCCTCAAATAACTTACCTTAGCCCCTGCATAAAAGGTTAGTACAAAACAGACATAAATGACAATAAGACAAATGAAACCCAAGCAATGACATATAATGGTAATCAAGTGCCCTATAATGATTGAAGCATTATTCATGAATTCAAAGAAACAATCCCAAAGCAATGGCACAAGTGCCTTTTCAAACAAATAATCAGACATGATTAAGGATGTGCATACAAGAAGATCTCACACAAAGAGCAATTAGACAATTAGCAACACACCTTATAAAATCACCAAATTAATTATCAAAGTAGCTCAGCCAGAAGCAAACAACATGTCCAAAACTCATGCAAAAGTATAAGATATAAGTCACTCAAACAATTATGCAAACTCAGATGAGAAATATGACTCAATATGCAAAAGGAAAGGACTGAAATGCAATATGAAAAAGTTTTAAAAATGAGAGAAAAATATTTTAATGCAATTCAATGTATTGGTGAATGAATGCAAAAAGAATGAGTTCAAAAGGTTTTATGGATGATGAGAGATAAAATAGACAAGTCATGGTATGCATGATGAAACAAATTAAAAAAGAAATAAAAAAATAATTAATTCAGATGATAAAAATAAAATAAAAACAAAAAAATAAAATTTGTGAAAATTTTATAAAATTATATATATGATGCATGAATTTTTTGGGAATTTTTTAATGCAACTACCTATTTTTAAAAAATGAAAATGAAATGTAATAATTAAATAAAGATAAAAATCAAAAAATAAGCATGGGGGTGCGTTTAGTAACTAGAACACGTTGAAAATGCTAGTG
Organism: Lathyrus tuberosus; assembly: GCA_022829125.1. NCBI lineage: Eukaryota > Viridiplantae > Streptophyta > Magnoliopsida > Fabales > Fabaceae > Lathyrus > Lathyrus tuberosus. The sequence goes on from JALAZF010000120.1 coordinate 6,531,076, forward strand.
GGCTGAAAATGAGTGGTGTGAAAAGTAGGCCCAAACACTAAATCCATTAGAAAAAAAGGGCTCACGTGGGCTTCAGTCAACCCAAGTTACTCACCATCACCTTCAGATTGATCCAACGATTCATATCAAGTCAAAGCAATCAATAAGTAAACAAAACCAATGGGCCAGATTAATACGCACATGATAACTAACATACACACGCGTACACGCAACCACTCAGCACACCATGGAATCCCACGTGCACGGCACATGGTTTCATTAATGGGTTGGCACAATGTCAGCCACACGATTCATCAAACGCACGTGAAGCAGTCAACATAATAAAAATACGCATGATGGATGGCTATGATCAGAGGGTGCATGATAATACTTGTGGGTTAGCAAACACATAAACTATAATTTAATAACAAATTTTTTGAACACATGACGCATAGTGGACCGTTGGATCAAAGCCATCAACGGCTGAAACATCATCTTCCTCGTCCAAACCCTAGCTGTCCAGAAAACACAACCAGACGCCGGAACTAGGGTTCCGGTCGTCTTCTCCGGCGATGTGCAACCAAAACTTGCCCAGAAATTTCATGCTAGTACATCATCTTGACCAGAAAATCATCAGGATCTCAAATATCAAATCAAAAATCACAAATAACCAATGCATAAGGAGATTCGAATGAAAAAGGTTAGGGTTCTAAAACTTTAAACACACGATACAACCAATATACGCATCCAAACTAAAAATAAAATATACCAGAATGATCAGCAACAATCACAGATTATTATGCGCATCAAAAAGAGGAGTTTTAGGAACATCAAAAATATCACTAACCTGAGCTTGTGCACCACGTATCCTTATTATTAGCTCCAGATGATGGTTGCTTTGTGTTCTATAGATCCCAAGGAGGAAGGCTGTGAAGAAATTTTGTGAAAAGCTCTTCTTGCTTGAGAGATACGAATGAGAGAAGCTTTTAGGGTTCAAACTTTGGTTCTCCTTGAAATCAAGTGTCCTCCCCTCTAACCCTAGCATGAGTTAGCTTAAATAGGCTAGGTTAAACCACTGATGATCACTTGGGCCTTGGTAATTCTTTGTTTAATGAGTTTTGGATGATTTTGAAAAATTACATAATGTGGAATACACCCTCCTCCATGCATGTATATCCAAATATTTCATGATGGATCACTTAAGTTTCAATTGCTTATCCCACCTGAATTTGATTTGGGCCTTGAGATGTATTGGTTCATGAGTTTTCAATAATTTGGCAATTTTGCACCATGGAAAATAAGTGAGGAATAAACCAGGGATCCACTTGATTCAAAGGCCAAAAATAGTCCTTATGGATTGTACTTTGATGTTAGAATGTGCCTTGAAGCAATGGAATTAATTGTAGGTCACTATGTCCCAAAATGCAAATGGAACCATGAGAAAACCCTAAAAAACCACTTTGCCTTCTTTTGGTCATAACTTGAGTTTCACAAATGATATGGAGACCCACTAGTACTTGTTGGAAAGGGGAGAAAAAGATCTTCAACTTTCATGTTTGAGGAAAATTCATTTGAAGCTTCCTTGATGATTAAAAGTCCAGGTGAATGTAGTGTAAGAACTTGCCCAAAAAGGAAACTTTCAAATTATAGGTCATTTCCATATTTAGTAACTTTTGTACCAACCCTTGATTCTTGATAAATGGTGTGAAACTTGACTCTTGAAGACCATATGAGGATGTGAGACCTTGAAAACTTTGAAGAGAACCTCAAGTTTTCATAGTTGACTTCCCCTCTCACCGTTGGCTTTTATCTAATTCTCCTGATTCCCAATCCATTGGCCAATTGAACTTTTCCTGAACCAAACTGATGAACAATCTTCCATTCCTAGATACTCAGGGACACAAGGAATACCATGGAATTAAGTCTTGCCCAAAAAATCAGAAATAAACTGACTTTATAGCAAACCTTAGTTTCTGCACCCTCAGTCTAGGAGGAAATAACACAGTCTCCAAATCCAAATTCCTTTGAATATGATGTGTATCCTCTCCAACAAAGATAAGATATGCCATTTGGTGATGATAAAAACCCAAGAAGCTTGCCTATTGGAGCAATAAACCCAGGAATCTCAAAACCCTAATTTCTGCACTGGTTAGGAGAGAGTGATCCACTTGAGCTCTCTTGCTTGACCTATTGAAGAACATCTTCTCCTCTTGAACTTGCCTCTAGAACCTTGACCCCATGCTAAGAACCAATGATATGCACACATGATAATGCAAAAATGAAATGAAACATAAGCCAGTTAGTACTAAAGTAAGGAGGGCAAATTTTGGGGTGCTACAGCTGCCCCTATTCAATCAACTTGGTCCTGAAGGTATGATAGCGACGGCTCTCAGACATTCCAAGATACACGGAGATTGAATACCGAAAGAGCCCCAGAAATTTGCTAATGGTGAGAATAACGAAATGGAGCGTGCTGAAAAATAAGGAGTATGACCTCAACCATACCCACAAAAATAAGACGAATACGACCTCAATCGTACCCGCAAAGGAAGACTGGCCTCAATCACTCCCACAAAACGAATATAACCTCAATTATACCCTCAAAGGAAGACTGACCTCAATCACTCTACCCACAAAGAAAATACGAATACGACCTCAATCGCACCCACAAAACGAATACAACCTCAATTGTACCCACAAAGGAAGACTGACCTCGATCACTCTACCCACGAAGAAAATATGAATACGACCTCAATCGCACCCACAAAACGAATACAACCTCAATTGTACCCACAAAGGAAGACTGACCTCGATCACTCTATCCACAAAGAAAATACGAATACGACCTCAATCGCACCCACAAAACGAATACAACCTCAATTGTACCCACAAAGGAAGACTGACCTCGATCACTCTATCCACAAAGAAAATACGAATACGACCTCAATCGCACCCACAAAAGGAATACAACCTCAATTGTACCCACAAAGGAAGACTGACCTCGATCACTCTATCCACAAAGAAAATACGAATATGACCTCAATCGCACCCACAAAACGAATACAACCTCAATTGCACCCGCAAAGGATAACCAACATAAAGTGGACTTCGCCGGGGATAACGTGAAACAAAACTCTCCCAGGTTATGTCATCTCTGCTGATAAAGAGAAATGACAAAGGAATCTCGAAATATGCTATCCCTGCTGATAAAGGGAACTGACGAAGGAAATCTTCAAAGGATTGCTATCTCTGCTGATAAAGAGAACTAGCAGAATAAATGCCATCCCTGCTGATAAAGGGAACTGACGAGGAAAATCTTCAAAAGATTGCTATCTCTGCTGATAAAGAGAACTAGCAAAATAAATGCCATCCCTGCTGATAAAGGGAACTGACTACCAGGCGAGAACTAGGTTTACACCAAATAAGTCAGTCGAGAACTGACTAGCAGACGAGAACTGGATTTACAGAATAAGTCAGACGAGAACTGACTACCAGACGAGAACCAAGTAAGTCAGACAAGAACTGACTACCAGACGAGAACTGGATTTACAGAATAAGTCAGGCGAGAACTGACTACCAGACGAGAACTGGGTTTCACCAAGTAAGTCAGACGAGGACTGACTACCAGACGAGAACTGGATTTGCAAAGGAGATTGGCCAATCCCAGGCAAACTCCTAACAAAGATAAGATGACTCCGCTGGGGAAAGGAGAAGTCTAAATAAAAGACTCTGCCCGGGAGCACAAGTATGAGGAATGCATCCCTCCAAAATCTCCTGAGTTATGCCATCTCTGCTGGGAAAGAGAACTGGCAAGGAAAGCATCAAACTTGACTTATGCTTCGAATGCAAATGTTTGAATTTTGCCGTAATGCTCCACACGAAGTGGAAATGCTACGCGTTTGAGGATGCAATGCAAATGCTTATGATATGCAAAAGGGGTCCCTCCGGCAAAATAAATGCTGGAGAGAAAAGATCAATTCAGTTGGGGATGACAAAAATAAATTGTCCTCTGAATCCAAGAACTCATGCTGAGAAGGATCATACTCATTGACTCTTTGGATCAATAACTTCTGCTGGGGATGAAATTCCAAAAGAACATCCACACCACCGGGGATTACACATGACCTATACTAAAAAAACCTGAGATTTCTCCTCTGCTAGGGGAGTTGAGAATAAACGCCAATAACAGAACCGGAAGTCTGTTACTGAGGATTGCCAATAGCAGATGGGCTTAGGACCTGTTGGGGAATGCTAGCCCATAATACCATCCTGCTTGGGGAAAACAGTCCATAATACCATCCTGCTTAGGGATACTGCTGAACTTAGCCTGCTGATGGGGAGAATGCCTTTACTCTCACCTTGCTGAGGATTAGAATATGACATCGTCGGTGAAAGCACGCTTCCTGACTGGATGGGGAAGGTGAACACCCTGATTCTGTGGGGAAATAACGTCTTGATCTAGAGAAAATACTTCCCAAGTCTCCTGCTGGGGAAGGTCTGCTCTGCTGAGGAAAGTTTTTCCTGCTGGGGAAGGAGCAATCTTAATGCTGGGGAGAGCAAACTGCTAGGGAATACAATCCTGTTGCCATCCAACCTGACCTGTCCCTACGGTCATAAACGACCCTTCGAACTTTCCACCTGCCCCAGACCACCAGGTCTAACGGAAGAAATAATCTCAAGAGGATTTTATAGAAGACCGGGCGTTCGCACTACCCCAGGGTCTTCGAACTCTTGGAGAGATTTATCATATCTCGACATAACTGCCCCAGACTTCATAATCCATGAAGTACATTACCTCGAAAGGAATTGTAATGACTCGAAAAATACTCTGTCCCAGTATTCTGAACTTTGAAGAGGTGTTTCAATTAACCATTTTCAAGAGTAGATGATTTCTCACGCCCTAGAGGTGGCCTGCCCCAAGTCTTGAAGGAACTTTTCCCCTAATTGATCTTACCGAGATTTGTCAAATCGACCTGATTGCCCCTGTCCGGATGCTTTACGGAGAGTTTTCAGTGTGACTGCTCCAGATTAGCGGCATCTTATCACCATTTAGCGGGAACCTCCAAGCTACGCACAGTCTCTTAGCCACATACCCCTTGACATGATTATCCTTCGGAGTTTTCACCATATCAACTTGGCGTGATCGAGCTTCTCGACTGTCGTTCATCGTGTAAGCTTCTTTGATATCAAACACATGCAAGCAAAAAATGTTTATTATGAGAATGACAATTCTAATGCAACACTCATGTTAACCTTGAAGTTTTATTGAAAATGTGTCGCCAAGCTTCGTGAACGAATTACTAGCTGGGATGCGACCTTGGTTTTTGAATGGCAAAATAATGCGCACATGCAATACCAACCAAACTTATTAGCACAACTCATAGGAGTCAGGAACGCTATCCTGTTGAAGTACGCTTTCAGAATAAACCCTGTTTCAATTAGGACTTTTAAGGGTTGTAACGTGGTCTGGTTCACGGTTTCAGAAAAGGATTTATGGCTCAAAATTTATCGGTGCCCACCCACTCTTCGTGATGTTCTCCAGTCCTATGTTCAGTTAATCTGACACAAACGCTCATCTCTCAAAAGGTTTATGATCTTTAAGGAACCCATGCAACTAATGGTTTTGACACCTAAGGAGGTTTTGGAGTGACAGTCACCCCTTTTTATCTTTTGTGTCTGTAATCACACGAATTTGTTCTTATCGAGGATTTTTCTTTTGATCTTTTGTTTTTGTTTTTCGCCCTTTTTTTTTATTTCCCTGATTTTGCATGGACTAATTATTTTGAGTTTTTTCGATTTTGAAGTCCAGCGGGATGCCCTAACTTTTGCCTAAGTCGCTTGTTTTCAAGTTTCAACTTAGTGGGCTTTCTTTCTTTTATTCTCTTCTTTTTTGAACAAGGCGTGCAACACTGGTTGTCTTACTTGCTTGAAAGGGTTGTGACTGCCTCACTCCTTGATTGTTGGTGGATAACCATTGTGGTTTCACATCTCTTGACCTTTTGACGGTGGGATAGAAGGTAATGGATCCTCCGATGCACACTCTCCTTGAAATTTGAATGCTTGGTCAAACTAACTGACGCCTACCCTGCCCCTGGGTTAAGTATGAGGGGTTTTTTTCGTACGAAAGAAACTCCTACTTCAAGGCTCGAAGGGGTTAACGAGGGTCTATCTCCTTATCTCTCCAGTGTTTGTGAATTGGAAACAATGCATGTACATCCTTAACAGGGTTTTATCCAAAAGCGTACCATTAGAAATCTGCGCCCTTATTTCGTCATCCTCCCTCGAGAGTTCTAGACAAGAAAATTGGTATTGCAGTGCATATAAACATTTAAGAGTGAACACGAATGGATTACTTCAAGGAAAACATGCTCATTGTATTATGATCGTCATTAAAAACAAACAAGTTTCTACATGCATATAATGCTTTAACGAGAAATGAAAAACTGCAAATGAAAATGCAGTAAAGAAACTGATGACTGCCGTTGTTGAGAAGACTTGACTCCGCTTGGACTACTAGCTTTAGGAGACGACCCTTGAAGTCTTCAAACAGATGAGAGGTCGACATGCACAACCAAGTCTCCTTCTGGAAATGATACGTACCCTTTGTCAATCAATTGTTGCACTTTGGCTTGGAAGGCTTTGCAATCTTCGGTTGAGTGCCCCATAGATCCTCCATGATATCCACATTGTACATGGGGATTGTACCCCAGAGGGTATGGTTCTGGAACAGGCTTCAAAGTCTTAGGCTCCACTAATGAGTTTCGAACCAGGCGTGGCAAGAGTTAACTGTACGACATGGGAACTGGATGAAGAGGAGCATTCCTTCTTTCCAAGTTGTTGCGCGGCCTATGTTGATTCTGACGCTGATACTTCTGTTGTTGAGGAGCATAAGGTTGTTGGTACTGAATGACATTAGTGTCTCCTTCTTCTCCCCTATAATGTTTCTTCGTATTTTTAGAATAACCAGGAGCAACTTGAATCTTTCCCGTTTTGATGCCGTTTTCAACTCTTTCTCCTGCCAATACAAGACCTGAAAGTCTGGCTGACAAACATCCAACCAATTTCTCATAATAATGCCCCTGAAGCGTATCCATGAACATATCAACGAGATCTCTTTCCAACATCGGAGGTTGAACTCGGGAAGCCAATTCACGCCACCTCTAGGCGTACTCTCTAAAGCTTTCACTGCTCTTTTGAGACATACTCTGCAGCTGTGTACGATTGGGAGCCATGTCGGTGTTGTATTGATAGTGTCTAATAAATGCCCCTGCCAGCTCTCTCCAACTACGAATGTCTTTCCTCTCTAGCTGCATATTCCATTCCAGGGATGCCCCAGATAGGCTATCTTGAAAGCAATGCATCATCAATTTTTCGTTCTTTGCATGAGCAGCCATTTTACTCGTGTATGCCCTGACGTGAATCCTTGGGAAAGTCACACCATTGTACTTTTTGAAGGTAGGAGTCTGAAACTTGTGCGGGATAACAACGCCTGGAACCAACCCCAAATCCTCTAAGTCCATACCTACAGCATCCTGATTCACAACACCCCTTAGTTGTTCCTCAATCAACCTGAATCTCGGGTCATTGTCAATCTGGGGACCAGCATCCCCACCTGGCACAGAAAATGCATCATCTTGAACATCATTAAACTGACGATCCTGAATAGCACAGACACCAATACCACCTCCCCCAACATTTTCAGCCCCGGTCGGAGGGATCACAACACCAAAAACAGAAATACCTCCGCCCGGAGGGCCATTCTGAACATTAGTACTAGTAACACCAGTATGGACTCCTCCATGAAGGACAACTTCGTCATCAATCCTTGCAATCAGTGGTTGGACAACAGTTCTTAACTGCTCTTGGCCCTGAGCAACCCCTTGCATTAAATCCATGAATTGGTTCAGGCGGGTCCGCATCTCAGTCATCTCAGCTTGTAGTTGATCCATGAGCCTTTTCTGATCTTGTCTGGTAGAATACCGGTGAATGTGTTGATCTACAATCCTGAGCTGAGGAGGAGAACCAAGTAAGAACGCCAGAGATACACACCTGTTATGCACAATGATTATGCAAAATGATTATGAATATCCAAATGCAAATGAACATGTTTGAATATTCGTAGGGCGATCCACCTCTTGACTCCAGTTTAACAACAAGATAGAACGGAACTTCTGCTCATATATTAAGAAAACCAAATGTCAACAATCACAAATCCAAGATAACAAGTCTGAACACAATAATCATAGATCCCAACCAACAAGCCTGGCAGTGGTCCAAATAATGAAAGAGAGTAGAAAACTACGGCATGTCATCAAAGTCCACAAGCGTCAATCCCCCCATCCATTATGCTTCTTGCTCCAGTCTTGAATTTCTTTGAACTGCTTTTTGGTGCCGGGATGCTTCGGTCTCTAGATTAGCTCTTGAATGAGAACGTCTCTCCTATGCATGATCCCTTCCAAGTATCGGCAATGTAACTCCCAAGCGTCTTCTCCAGAAACACCATCCATACTAGGTCCCACATTTCTAGATCTCTTCACTTCAGCTTGGACCTTCAGTTCCTCTATGGAGACTATGGCTTCATTGAGTCGACCCTCGACTGCTTGTCTCTGGAATACCCCTGATAGGATCTCAGCGTCTTTCTTCTTGAGCTGCGACTTCAATTGATCAATCTGAGCTAGATAACCGTCTTCTTTTTGCTTATTCTCATCCATTGCAGTTTCTCGGTGAGCATTGAACCTGTAAATTTTTAACAAAGCCTTGTCCAACTCTTCCTTCTTAGACTCGAGAACCTTACTGATACCGTCTAGAGCTTGTTTCATCCTGCGACCTTGTCAGCTAGCTCCTTTTCTGCCTCAGCGAGAAGCTCTGTCTTCAACTCGGCGATATGAACAACTTCACCCCACTCATGCTTCAACTGATAAATCTCTCTTTGTAGCTCACTGTTTTCTTCTCGCAGCTTTTCCTTTTCAGCCCACAACTTGTTAAACTTCTCTATCTCAACTATGGTAGGAGGCTCAATCAGCAAGGGGTAAGATGGTGGTTCTACCGGGAAGGGAAGAAGCTCCTCTTCTGCTCTCTTTTTAATCCACTCTTTATAGGAAGGGAAAGCCCGGTTGTTACATTTCTCGAATGAAGTTTTTCCCTTCTTGGTCACCTGCTTCCAAGCATTCACAATCTTCCTTATCATCTCTTGATCCCCAGTACCATTGAAGAATAAGGACTCTCTGACATCTCGCTCTTCAGGTGGACCTCTCAAAGGATAACCAAACTACCTGATAACAAGGGAAGGATTATAGTTAATTCCACCTCTTCTCCCTATCAAGGGTACATTAGGGAATTCTCCACACTTGCAAATAATCTCTATTCCTAGGAAGTCACGGTTGAACCAGACAATGTTGTTAGCAGTCAAGCCCATTAACCTCTTTGACCACTTCAGGGAATCTTTCATATCAACGAAGGCGTCAGCTTCAGGGAGATGGCTCAGAAACCAAGTAGATAAGAGCGGTGGACAACAACTCACGGTTTTTCCCCGCCTATTTTCATTCTTGTAGTGGACTGAGTGATACACATCACCTAGCAAGGTAGGTATAGGATTCTTTGAAATAAAGATTCTGACAGCATGCATATCCACCAGATCAGGAACATTAGGAAACAGGACAATCCCATAGACGTACATAGCCAGAATAGCTTGGAAAGCAGTCCAATTCTTCTCTTTAACGTGTATGCAAGCTTGATCAAACAAGAACTTCAATAAGAAACCCTTAGCTCCTTGTTTTTCCTCAATATTACTGCTCAGAACGGATTCACCAATATGAAGAGCAATAACCATTTCTTTTATCCCGGGGTGTTCTTCAGAAAAGAATACTATGTCATGCCTGATGGGGATTCCCAAAATAAATGAGAACTCCTCCAACGTTGGGGCCAAGACGTAGTCTGGGAAAGTGAAGCAACGCAAAGACGGATCGTAAAACTGAAGCAGTGTATGAATGTCATCCTTCTCATACTTGGAGATATTGTAGACAAACTTCAGAAGTCTCCCATACCCTCCACTGAACTCTGTGCGAACTCCGGGACCAGCCATACTAATCAGCTTGTGAATCAATGTCAAGGTCGGATCTGGGAACGAATAGGCCACAGTCTTCTTTCTCTGGACATCCATGCCAAGGTAACCTCAGAAAACCGGAATCAAGAGTAAGATGCAAGCCCTGAAAAATGTCAAACATGTCAGAATGCAAGAAAAATGATATGCTCATGCAAACATGGGATCAAGGCAACACTGCTGGATGTGCTGTGTTGTTAACTGAACGAGAACCACAACCCAGAAAACCAGAATTCCAAAATACTGAACCATTGAGATAACCAGGACCCAGATAATCAAACATTGACGAGAAATCCAGAAAAAACGGGTAGGTTGAAGGTTTCGGTTACCTGCAAACCTGCAAACACCCATCCCCTCTCACGTGTGGGTACTAGGATGTTCAGTATCCCGGGCTCTCAGGTCGAGAAATGATGATACGTTCACCATTTCTGGTTTGGCATCATCATCAATCGAGGAGGCCTCAACTGATTCTCCAAAATGGAAGGTCCTCAGCTTCTGGCACTGAGGCCGAGAAATAATAGTACATTCATCCCTCGGGGTACAGTACTATCGTCAATCGAGGAGTGCCTCCACTGATTCTCTTCAAAAGATAGGGGCCATCCTATGCGAGTTCCAAAGTGGGCCCTCAGGTGCGAATGGGTTTGCCACAGAATGTGGTCTGCCACTGTCACCACTAAAGAGGGATGTTTCCACTAAGGTCCTCGATGATCGGTCACCAGAGTCGACAGCTCTCATGATCGACATCCTAACATGCGCAAGACGCACACGTTAGAATGCGTCCCAAGATAGCCTCGTCTGGTTGTGAATTTCATGAACACACAAACGTACCAAGTGGGCACGTAGGTCCCACTACTCTCCACTCTAGTCCTAGGGTGTACTCAAGCCTGGGTATTGGGCTTATCTCTCAGAATAACCCAACCTGCAAAACAGAAACAGCCAGCATAACACAGCAATATCCAGTATGAGAGTAATAAAAATGAAATGCAATGCAGTAAAAGCTGTAAAACGGTAATATACAACATAATATAGCACAACAAATAAACACCCAACAAAAAAACAAACGAGTGCTAGGATCGACTCACTAGAGGGGATGGACCAGCATAGGTCAACCAGAGTCCCCAGCAGAGTTGCCATCTGTCGCTCCCAGGATTTTCATCCAGGTTTAAACGCGAGAGTGGCGCGGAAAACAGAGTCGCCAGCCGTGTAAATTTATCCCAAGAGGGGGAAAGGGAACACTGCATAAACCTGAGGAAGAGGGAAAGAAATGGTCATCGCAACCATAGCCTGGGTTCGGGAGTCGGTTACGCGAGGGGAAGGTGCTAGCACCCTACGCGTCCATTGTACTCGATGGGATCCACGCTTGTTGTCTATTCAAAGGGTGAGTTGTCCTAACATCTATGGTTGTACTAAAACGGGGGAGGGGAAAACAAAGACAGACTCGGTAGGACATCGACATCCTAGGCCTACGTACCCCCTTTGTGCAATGGGAAATTCAGAGTCAACGTAGTTCGGACCAAGTTCTTTTTGTGTTTTTTATGAGCGACGTTAAGTTCACGTCCGGCAGTTAGGGTCGATGCCTATTTGCGACTCAGATGGAAAGTAACGTGCCCTTTTTGAAAATAGCCTTTAGTTTGACAATCCCGAAGGACAAAAAGGTTTGAAGTTCGTTTGTATTTTTTAGGACAGAAGTGACTTGAGTTAGTTCATAACTTGCATTGCACCATAGTCTAGGGCACAGGGACGAATACTTAACGAATCGTCCCAAGACAGGACGCTCGCTAAGCACTCTAGAAAGATGAGAGGAAGCCCCTCATTTCTCATTCCCCACGCTTAAGGCTCGTGCGCAATACACTTTATTCTTATTAAGTGTTTTCAAGAAGTTTCGAGATGAGAAGAGAGAAGACACCAAGGAAACTCTAAAGGGAAACTAAGAGTCCTAATGTTATCATGCATGGGTGACCTACGGTTAGTGAGGTTTGACGACAACCTAAGCCTAAAGAAAAGAAAAGATGGGAGACAGAAAGAGTGAGAGTGGACATGGATAACTATCCACACCCTCAAATAACTTACCTTAGCCCCTGCATAGAAGGTTAGTACAAAACAGACATAAATGACAATAAGACAAATGAAACCCAAGCAATGACATATAATGGTAATCAAGTGCCCTATAACAATTCAAGCATGATTCATGAATTCAAAGAAACAATCCCAAAGCAATGGCACAAGTGCCTTTTCAAACAAATAATCAGACATGATTAAGGATGTGCATACAAGAAGATCTCACACAAAGAGCAAATAGACAATTAGCAACACACCTTCTAAAATCACCAAATTAATTATCAAAGTAGCTCAGCCAGAAGAAAACAACATGTCCAAAACGCATGCAAAAATTCAAGATATAAGTCACTCAAACAATTATGCAAACTCAGATGAGAAATATGACTCAATATGCAAAAGGAAAGGACTGAAATGCAATATGAAAAAGTTTTAAAAATGAGAGAAAAATATTTTAATGCAATTCAATGTATTGGTGAATGAATGCAAAAAGAATGAGTTCAAAAGGTTTTATGGATGATGAGAGATAAAATAGACAAGTCATGGTATGCATGATGAAACAAATTCAAAAAGAAATAAACAAATAATTAATTCAGATGATAAAAATAAAATAAAAATTAAAAAATAAAATTTTTGAAAGTTTTATAAAATTATAAATATGATGCATGAATTATTTGGGAATTTTTTAATGCAATTACCTATTTTTAAAAAATGAAAATGAAATGTAATAATTAAATAAAGATAAAAATGAAAAAATAAGCATGGGGGTGCGTTTAATAACTAGAACACGTTGAAAATGCTAGTGGGCTGAAAATGAGGGGTGTGAAAAGCAGGCCCAAACACTAAATCCATCAGGAAAAAAAAATAATAATAAGGGCTCACGTGGGCTTCAGTCAACCCAGTTGACTCACCATCACCTTCAGATTGATCCAACGATTCATATCAAGTCAAAGCAATCAATAAGTAAACAAAACCAATGGCCCAGATTAACACGCACATGATAACTAACATACACACGCGTACACGCAACCACTCAGCACACCATGGAATCCCACGTGCACGGCACATGGTTTCCTTAATGGGTTGGCACAATGTCAACCACACGATTCATCAAACGCACGTGAAGCAGTCAACATAATAAAAATACGCATGATGGATGGCTATGATCAGAGGGTGTATGATAATACCTGTGGGTTAGCAAACACATAAACCATAATATAATAACAAATTTTTAGAACACATGGCGCATAGTGGACCGTTGGATCAAAGCCATCAACGGCTGAAACATCATCTTCTTCGCCCAAACCCTAGCTGGCCGGAAAACACAACCAGACGCCGGAACTAGGGTTCCGGTCGTCTTCTCCGGCGACGTGCACCCAAAACTTGCCCAGAAATTTCATGCTAGTACATCATCTTGACAAGAAAATCATCAGGATCTCAAATATCCAATCAAAAATCACAAATAACCAATGCATAAGGAGATTCGAATGAAAAAGGTTAGGGTTCTAAAACTTTAAACACACGATACAACCAATATACGCATCCAAACTCAAAATAAAATATACCAGAATGATCAGCAACAATCACAGATTATTATGCGCATCAAAAAGAGGAGTTTTAGGAACATAAAAAATATCACTAACCTGAGCTTGTGCACCACGTATCCTTATTATTAGCTCCAGATGATGGTTGCTTTGTGTTCTATAGATCCCAAGGAGGAAGGTTGTGAAGAAATTTTGTGAAAAGCTCTTCTTGCTTGAGAGATACGAATGAGAGAAGCTTTTAGGGTTCAAACTTTGGTTCTCCTTGAAATCACGTGTCCTCGCCTCTAACCCTAGCATGAGTTAGCTTAAATAGGCTAGGTTAAACCACTGATGATCACTTGGGCCTTGGTAATTCTTTGTTTAATGAGTTTTGGATGATTTTGAAAAATTACATAATGTGGAATACACCCTCCTCCATGCATGTATATCCAAATATTTCATGATGGATCACTTAAGTTTCAATTGCTAATCCCACCTGAATTTGATTTGGGCCTTGAGATGTATTGGTTCATGAGTTTTCAATAATTTGGCAATTTTGCACCATGGAAAATAAGTGAGGAATAAACCATGGATCCACTTGATTCAAAGGCCAAAAATAGTCCTTATGGATTGTACTTTGATGTTAGAATGTTCCTTGAAGCAATGAAATTAATTGTAGGTCACTATGTCCCAAAATGCAAATGGAACCATGAGAAAACCCTAAAAAACCACTTTGCCTTCTTTTGATCATAACTTGAGTTTCACAAATGATATGGAGACCCACTAGTACTTGTTGGAAAGGGGAGAAAAAGGTCTTAAACTTTCATGTTTGAGGAAAATTCATTTGAAGCTTCCTTGATAATGAAAAGTCTAGTTGAATGTAGTGTAAGAACTTGCCCAAAAAGGAAACTTTCAAATTATAGGTCATTTCCATATTTAGTAACTTTTGTACCAACCCTTGATTCTTGATAAATGGTGTGAAACTTGACTCTTGAAGACCATATGAGGATGTGAGACCTTGAAAACTTTGAAGAGAACCTCAAGTTTTCATAGTTGACTTCCCCTCTCACCGTTGGCTTTTATCCAATTCTCCTGATTCCCAATCCATTGGCCAATTGAACTTTTCCTGAACCAAACTGATGAACAATCTTCCATTCCGAGATACTCAGGGACCCAAGGAATACCATGAATCAAGTCTTGCCCAAAAAATCAGAAATAAACTGACTTTATAGCAAACCCTAGTTTCTGCACCCTCAGTCTATGAGGAAATAACACAGTCTCCAAATCCAAATTCCTCTGAATATGATGTGTATCCTCTCCAACAAAGATAAGATATGCCATTTGGTGATGATAAAAAACCAAGAAGCTTGCCTATTGGAGCAATAAACCCAAGAATCTCAAAACCCTAATTTCTGCACTGGTTAGGAGAGAGTGATCCACTTAAGCTCTCTTGCTTGACCCTTTGAAGAACATCTTCTCCTCTTGAACTTGCCTCTGGCACCTTGACCCCATGCTATGAACCAATGATATGCACACATGATAATGCAAAAATGAAATGAAACATAAGCCAGTTAGTACTACAGTAAGGAGGGCAAATTTTGGGGTGCTACACTATGGATCATATTTCCTTGAATAATACCCTTTGATGATCAATTTTTCTCAAAAATTCAAACTTTGACTTTGTGTATCAAATGAATTTTGTGCAGAGAAACCCTAATTCTTGATTTTCAATGAATGAATATCCCAAGGTGATTTTAAACTTATGAATGGACTTCAGCGGTATATTTGAGTATCTTGAATCACATCCCAACTATAGAGATCTTATATTGGCCAAAAGTCAAAGGTATGGTTGACTTTTCATCAAAACCCTAATTTGTGGCTCAGATGGATTTGAATTTTTGCATGTCTTGTGAACCAAGTTCTTTGAATCAATACCGTCATATAAAGGTACTAATATGATGAATTTGAGGTCCTTGAAACATATCTTGAGGTCTTGGATCATGTCTTGCTCCACAAGTCTCCTTGGGATTGAATTAGGTCAAAACCCTAATTTTGGTGCACTGGGGGTCTTGAGGCTTGATGAGCTTGTCATGATGCAGTTTTGCACTTGAGTATTGATGAGTGGAAGTTATTGATCTTTATGGATGATATAGAGACTTTTAGTTTTGAATATGATACTTATCCCTTGATAATTCATCTGCTGAAGTCTTAGGAGGATCACCTAACCTGTGAAGCAAGTAAGCACACATATCTTGTACTTGTGATGGGTTAGTGATGCATGAAAGTATGTTCATATGATATGAAAATGATGTGGAATCTTAGGGTCAAAATTTAGGGTATGACAGATGCCCCTATTTAATCTTCTTGGACCTAAATAATGAATGATGAAAATATTCAGACATTCAAGGTAAAAGAGGATTAAATATAAGAATACTCAAAATTTTGACTGTGAATGTATATGACATGATAACTTGAACAATGACAAATTCCCAATGCAGGAACATGTTTATCCATCTTTTTTATTTTTACTAAGTAATTTTACTTAGAAAAGGGTAAAACTTCCCATCGATCCTGGTCTTCAGCCATGGAATTGGTCTCAGTTTCTTGAAATAAAATTTCCCTCGATCCTGGTCTTCAGCCACATAACTGGTCTTAGTTTCTTGAAATAAACTTCCCCTCGATCCTGGTCTTCAGCCATGGAACTGGTCTTAGTTTCTTCTTATCAAGTCTTTCTCTTGACAAGGTTTAGGCAGGCAAACTATAAGGGTCTTCATCAAACTTCTCGCCGAAATTCATTTGAGGAGATGCCATTCGATGGAAGTAAGTTTGATCATACTTTTCTTTGAGACTCTTTTGAAGAGATGTCATAGGATGAGCAAAGACCTGGTAGCATACTTACTGGGGAATGCCACAGCCTGTAATTTAGGGGTTCGCAAACTTCTCTGTTGAGATGCCATTTGCTTGGGGAGATTTCATCACACTTCCCTTCGAGACTTCTCGGAGAGATTCCATAAGATGAAAGATTATTTTGAGGTGCTAATGACTTTGTTGAAAGAGGGACAAACTTCTCGGGAGAATATTGCCATTGTCAATCCACTGGGAATTTTTTGGGACAAGAACAAGCTTTTTAAGAGATTGCCACTTGTTTTGTCAGGTGTAGATTCCAATGAGGAATAAACTTATCTTTGATGGAGATAGATAAACTGTTCCGAAAGAGACTGTCATTTGTCAATTGGTAGATACTTCTTGAGAGATATGATGTCCTAGCTACCAAGAGACTTTGCTGAAAAGCTTTCATTGAGGATTTTCCTTTATCCGGGAAAGTAAATTGTGTCTTTACTGGGGAAGAGTGAGGTTCCAATGGATGTTCTTTTCCCTTAGAGGTTCAAGTTATCAAAAATGGTCAAGGACCAATTTCAATCTCGGAAGCCTGTGTAAAATAAGATACATCCAGATGAAGAATAAACTCAAACTAGGAATTTCATCCTATCCAAGCGTGGAAAGGAGAAATGAAGTGAAACTTCCACAAGAATCAAACTCAGTGGGGAGTTGGAAAGAATGTACATTTTCTGTTTAAAGTTAACAACTTTATTGGAGAGAGGAAAATCACTTGGGGATAAACACAACCAAAGTGAGTGGCGCAACTTATGCATTATGAACATGAATATGAATTAATTATGAATGATGTATGAATGAATGCTATGCTTATACTGACAAAACAAACACGACACGCAAACTGGTGATGAACAAAACCGGACACTTGGGCATTCTAGGGAATAGAGGCATCACTGGTGTTTTTAATGGTAAAACCCTATTTAGGGAAAAGGACCAAATCCTATCTTGATTCCCAGAGGCAGCACTTTACTTGGGAAAAGGGATGAAATCTTCATCCTGATTCCAACATTTATTTGGTAGAAGGAATGAAATTCGACCTTTACTAAGGATGAATAAGATGTCCACTCTTATCTATTTGAGGTAATGATTCACCACTCGGGGATATTTGCGAGTCTCATTGCAAGAGCATTTGATTTTGCATTTCGAGGTTTTAATCACTCTAGGAGAAGCTGTTGTTATTCCTTATTATGCTCATAAATCAAAGGAAATTGCCATCTTTATTTTAAAATCAAAAAGGTAAATTTTTTTCTTGTTTCAAGAACAAAAACTAAATAAAATGTCATTATGCAAAGCAGAATAAAAGTGAGAATTACAACCAAAAGGCACAGAGGCTCAAATTTTCATTAATAAGATGGTAATCAGCCAAATGCGTGATCCCATGGAGCATTACAAAGTTAGAAAATGGTAATTTAAAGGGAAAGGGCTACATTAAAACATAATGACCATTATCCTTCTAACAACTTTGAACTCCAAATATTCTCGAACTTCCGTTGAAAGTGACTTGCTTGAAAAATTCTTTGATAGATGACGTTTGCTTGAAATGATCCAATCTTTTTGGATGCACTTACTTGCCATAAATCCCTAACTTTTGCCTAGATTGCCTTTTCAGGTTTTCAATCTATTGGGATGATTATTTTTTGTATATGTCTCTAATTTTTTCCTGGACCACCCTTTCGGGTTTTCAATCCACCGAGACGCTCTTTTTTTCCTAAGTCGCCCTCTAGGGTTTTCAACTTAGCGAGCTTTTTTTTTTTTTTTTCAGGCGAAGTATTTCTTGACTGCATCAACATTTGTAGGTAGAGTGAACTCCTCACCATCCATAGTTGTGAGTTTTAAAGCACCGCCTAAGAAGGCTTTCTTAGCAACATATGGGCCATCATAACTTGGAATCCATTTTCCCCTAGAGTCGGTGAGGAAGATTGGATCTTTTTGAGAACTAGGTCGCCTTTTCTGAATACCCGAGGTCGGACATTTTTGTCAAAATCTTTCTTCATCCTTTGTTGATATAACTGACCATGGCATAAAGTCGTCATTCTTTTTTCTTCGATTAGGTTCAGTACGTCGTATCTGCTTTGACACCATTCATCTTCTGTTAGCTTGGCTTCCATCAATACTCTTATTGACGAGATCTCAACCTCTATGGGGAGCACTGCTTCCATGCCATATACTAGAGAGAAAGGGGTTGCCCCTGTTGAAGTGCAGACAGATGTGTGATAACCGTGAAGAGCAAATGGGAGCATTTTATGCCAATCCTTGTAAGTCATGACCATCTTCTAAATGATTTTCTTAATATTTTTGTTAGCTGCTTCCACCGCTCCATTCATCTTAGGCCGGTAGGGAGACGAGTTATGGTGTTCGATCTTGAATTCAACACATAATTCTTTCATCATCTTGTTGTTCAGGTTCGATCCATTATCAGTAATGATCTAGCTGGGAACACCATAACGGAAAATGAGGTTGTTTTTGATAAATTGGACCACCACTTGTCTGGTTACATTGGCGTATGATACCGCTTCGACCCACTTGGTGAATTAATAAATAGCCACCAAGATTAAGCGATGTACATTTGAGGCTTTGGGTTCAATCATGCCAATCATGTTGATTCCCCATATGAAAAAAGGCCATGGGGAAGAGATAATTTTGAGAAGAGTCGGAGGCACAAAAATCTTGTCGGCATAAATTTGACATTTGTGACATTTCCTCATGTACTTGTAACAATTGGATTCCATTGTCATCCAATAATATCCTGCTCTTAGAATTTTTCTTGACATTGTATGCCCATTGGCATGAGTGCCAAAGGATCCTTCGTGAATTTCTTTCATTAGCATGTTTACTTCGTGTCTGTCTACGCATCTGAGTAGAACCATGTTGAAGTTTCTTTTGTAGAGTACATCATTGTTCAGGAAAAAGTTACCAGCCCGTCTTCTGAGAGACTTCCTATCTTTTCTTGATGCCCCAGCTGGGTATTCTTGTCTTTGAAGGAAGCACTTGATATCATGATACCATGGTTTGTCATCGATGACTGCTTCAACCGCAAATATATAAGCGGTCCTATCAAGGCACATTATGTTAATCTTGGGTACGCCGTTCCATCGATTCACACTAATCATGGAGGATAGAGTAGCTAGTGCGTCAGCCATGTTGTTCTCTTCATGATGAATGTGATGAAAATCAATCTTGTTAAAGAAAGGTAACAACCTTCTTGCTTAGTCTTTATAAGGAATTAATCCAGTCTGGCCTGTGTCTCACTCTCCTTTGATCTGATTTATAACCAAAGTAGAGTCTCCATACACATCCAGATTCTTTATCCTTAAGTCGATAGATTCTTCGAGACCTATGATGCAAGCTTCATATTCGGCCTCATTGTTTGTAAATTTGAATGCCAATCTGGTGGTGAAAGGAATATGGGTTCCTTGAGGTGTAACAATGATTGCCCTAATTCCGTTTCTATAAGTGTTGACAGGTCCATCGAATATTAATCCCCATCGGGTTCGTGGCTCTGGCCCTTCGTTTGGTAGCGGTTCATCGCAATCTTTCATCTTTAGGTACATCACATCCTTATCTGGGAAGTCAAATCTGATTGATTCGTTATCGTCAATTAGTTGGTGAGCCAGATGATCGGCTAAAATACTTCCTTTGACGGATTTTTGAGCATGATACTCGATGTTATATTCTGAAGCAACATCTGCCAATAGGCAATTCTTCCTGTTAAAGTAGGCTTCTCGAAGACATACTTGATCGGGTCCATTTCGGAGATTAACCTAGTGGTATGACAAATCATATACCGGCGAAGACGTTTTGCAGCACAAGCTAAAGTGCAACAAGTTTTCTCGAGCATAATGTATATAGTTTCACAGTCCGTGAATTTCTTGCTCAAGTAGTAAATGGCGTATTCTTTTCTTCTTGTTTCATCTTGTTGACCTAGCACACAGCCCATGGAATCTTCTAGGACTGTTAAGTAGATGATCAGGGGTCTTCCTTCTACCGGAGGAGACAAAATAGGTGGATTCAGTAACTATTCTTTGATACTTTCAAAAGCCTTCTGGCAATCTTTTGTCCATACACATCCTTGGTCGTTTTGGAGGAGCTTGAAAATTGGTGGGTATGTTGCCGTCATAAGGAATATAAATCTTGAGACGTAATTTAGACGTCCCAAAAATCCTCTTACTTGCTTTTCTGTTCTGGGTGAAGGCATTTCTTGAATGGCCTTGACTTTGTCAGGATCAACTTCAATTCCTTTCCGACTAACGATGAATCCTAAAAGCTTTCCTAAGCGAATACCAAATGTACACTTGTTGGGATTAAAGCGGAGTTTGTATCTTCTCAGACGCTCGAATAATTTTGACAAATTTCCCACATGTTCTTCTTCTGTCTTAGACTTAGCAAACATATCGTCCACATATACTTCAATTTCTTTGTGCATCATGTCATGAAACAGAGTTGTCATTTCCCTTTGATAAGTTGAACATGCATTTTTTAATCCAAACATCATTAATTTGTAACAAAAGGTTCCACATGGCGTAATGAATGAGGTTTTTTCCATGTCTTCTAGCACCATTTTAATTTGATTATAGCTTAAAAATCCGTCCATGAAGGAAAAGACTTTGAATTTTACAGTGTTATCTACTAACATGTCAATGTGTGGTAAGGGAAATCATCCTTTGGACTTGCTTTGTTTAAATCCCTGTAGTCGACACACGTTCTCACTTTTCCATGTTTTTTGGGAACTGGCACTATGTTGGCTAGCCATTGAGGATATTTTGATGTGGCAAGGAAGCTTACATCGATCTACTTTTGGACTTCTTCTTTGATCTTGATGGCCATATCTGGATGAGTCCTTCTTAATTTTTGTTTTACCGGCTGACATTCTGGCTTTAATGGAAAATGATGCTCTACAATGTTGGTATCCAATCCAGCAATATCTTGGTAGGACCAAGCAAATACATCGGGAAATTCTTTGAGAAAATGTACCAAAATTTTTCTGACAGTAGAACTGAGCAGGGCTCAAATCTTAACTTCTTTTCTTTCTTCTTCTGAACCCAAATTAATTGTTTCTAATGGCTCTCCGTGGGGTTGAATGAACTTTTCTTCCTGATTGAGTAGTCGGGAGATCTCATTTGGAATTTCCTCGTCCTCTTCTTCTTCAGCTTCGAATATCGGGAATTCAAAGTTGGGAGAAGGTATTGGATCATGTGTTTCAATGGGGTTTTTAACAATTAATCTGCATAATGTGATTGATGATTCTTTTTAGAAAAGATAGTAAAAAATGCAAAAGGTGGTGTGCACTGTATTTTGAAAACGTTTGTTATTTTTGTCTGTTATAGGATTACAATTTTTTGAAAAAGAAAAAAACCGAAAACAACGATAAATGTGGGAATTCAGAATGACATATTTAGTTATGATTTGTCGATTCTTGAAACACAAGCCCTATAAAACAAAACTCATCTACCTTGGGCAAGGCAAAGAGGAAATATTTACAGGAAACGATGCCCTATAAAACACCCTTTCACCCGGGCGAAGTGAGAGGTCAAAATAAAGACAAGGCAATTACTTTGAGATGTGAACAACATCTGGGACATCAACATCTATCCAATTGCGATGAACTCCTCTGTGGATTACAAAGTCAGGTATTTTCCTTTCGATATTGTCGTTAGTAATGACACTGATTTCTGGCGGAGTCGGATCACTAGAGTCTTTTTCCCATGCAGAGTTATTAGCAGAGAAATTTTTTGTTGCTTTCTCACATGTTTCTTCTTGATAAGGAAGATCTCCCCATCCATTTGGATGAATGTCTTCAAACATGATGCGAGGGCTTTTAGGAGAAATATACTTCACTAGAAAGTCAAACATTCTGCTTGGTTGTCCCAAGGTATCCCAAGTTTCTGAGGGGTTGTCTTCCTCAATGACATTGATTTCAGGTAGTGCAAAGTTCATAAATTCCCGTCCAACAATTTTTGTGACTTCATTGAGATGGTGTTTGATATGCTCGGGATTTTCTGAGTAAGGCCTCCATGCTTCTGAAGGAATAGATGAATCCTTTTCAGAGTTATTTCGAAAATATGCATTCTCGGACTGGCTTTGATATCCTGGATCTTCCATGTAAGGCTCCTAAATGGGTAAATCATCCATGGGATCATCCGAGTTGTATTGAAAGCTATCTTTCATCAGAGTATCAGTTTCTAATCAATTGGGAGGAGCATGGCATCCTTCAGTATCGTAATCTCCGAAGATCATCTTGATATCTGATTTTGGAGTACATCTTGAGTTGTGTTGTGGATAGCAAAATGGCATGTATATCTCTTCTTGTGATATGTATCCTTCATCGTTGAGGTAAGACTTCCATTCTTCTTCTGGATTAGAAGAATTGTCTTTGAAGTCATCTCCCTCAATGGTGTGGACCTATTGGGAAGTAGGATGAAGGAAACCTCCGTCGTGAAAAAAATCTTGAATAGGGCGAATAACCTCTTCCTTCTTTGTAGTCTTGGTAAATGCTGGTGTAAAACCGAGACCTTTTCTTGTTCTGTTATCGATAGGAATCACAATTTGTCCCCATCCTTTAGTGATACCATTTTCCATTAT
Source organism: Lathyrus tuberosus (assembly GCA_022829125.1). NCBI lineage: Eukaryota > Viridiplantae > Streptophyta > Magnoliopsida > Fabales > Fabaceae > Lathyrus > Lathyrus tuberosus. The sequence continues at coordinate 6,554,206 of JALAZF010000120.1, forward strand.
TCGAACAACGTCTTGATATGAGGAAATGGATGTTCCTTTTTTGTGATTGCCTTCGTTACTTACAGAATGCACCTTGAATTGAGTCCCAACAACCTTTTCTGGCTCCAAATAGGGGAATGATGACAAATTGCTCACGATTAAAGCTTGTTCTCCACATACCGTGACCAACTTGTTGTTCTTTACAAACTTCAGCTTCTGGTGAAGTGTTGAGGTGACTGCTCCTGCTTCATAGATCCAAGGTTGTCCTAATAAACAACTGTATGCTGCTCAGATATCCATGACTTGGAAGGTGACTTGGAAAGTGTGGGGACCAATGGTTATGGGAAGGTCTACTTCGCTAATAACTGTTTTCCAGGATCCGTCAAAAGCTTTGACTATGATCTCACTGCCTCTCATTAGGGTGCCTTGAAAAGATAGTCGCTCAAGAGTTGATTTTGGCATGACATTTAGGGATGAACCAGTGTCTACCAGTACGCTTGCCAGGGCATCATTCCCGCAGCTGATTGTGATATTAAGTGCCATGTTATGATTTTTGCCTTCCTCTGGGAACTCTTCATTACTGAAACCTAAGTATTTATAGGAAGTGATGTTAGAAACGATGTTATCAAATTGATCCACCGTTACGTCTTGTTCGAAGAAGGCTTGTTTCAAAACCTTTTGTAAAGCTTCCTTGTGAGCTTCCGAACTCAGCTGAAGGGATAATACAAATATTCGAGAAGGAGTATGCAATAACTGATCCACAATATTGTATTCACTCTTCTAGATTAGCTTCAAATTTTCATATTGTTTTTCATCTGATCTGTACCACTTGACTGGCCAATCTGTTTATCAGGAAATTCAACTTGTGGTTCTTTTTCTTTTGTGGACTCTTCTATTCCTCTATTGAAGATTCGACCACTTTGGGTAACACGACTTATGTCAGCGATGTTGACAACGGATGGAAGTGGGACTTCCTTTCCGTCCTCCATCATGGTGGCACCATATTTGTAAGGAATGGCTTTCTCTGATTTATATGGCACCGGACCTGGTAAGTAGATAACCAAAGGAGTTATGTGACTTTTCCGACTAGCATATGCAATCTCTATTGGTTCCAGCTTGGGGATATCGGGAATTTTTCCACTGTCGAAAGGGATCTCCAGGCGCTTCGGTTCACTGAGCAGAGGAATTATGGTGAAGACATCGCTATCAATTCCGTAATTAATGGATTCTCTTTCATTGAAGACTATGATGTTCCTTTGGTCTAACAGTCCTTAAATCTCATTTTGGATGCGGAGGCAACCATGTCGGCTTCTGCCGCATTTTCTGCAAGTTGAATGATCATGGTGTTTTGGACCAAATTAGTTAAGTCCACACAAGCTTTTGTGAAATTTGACCAATGATGTTTCAATGTGCTTGACATCATGACCTGCATAATGTCCTGGGCAATTTTGTAATATTGATTGATTGATAATCTCCCATTCTGTTTGGTAGGATCATTCCTCGGTCTACCTGATTTTGGAGAGCTGCTCGTACAAGATAGCATCCTTGGTCATTTTCTGAGCATATCCTGCAGCGCTCATAATTGTGGGGAGGTACTCGACTGTATCCACTCTGTATGCAGTGCATCTTTACCAAGTTGATTTCTAATAAGTGAATGTCACAACTTTCGTGTCTGCTAGGGCCTTCATCAGCTATGTCGACTTGATGAGTTTTTGTGTTCTAGTATATCAGGAAGCACTAGTGATCTAATAAGTATTGAAGAGTTCTTTGTACGAGCGCGCAACCTTGATAATTCTCAGAGCAAACTTTACAATCCTGATAATCGTGTTATGCTAAAAAGCCAAGTCGAACCTGTTTGGCGTGTAATTCTACCAAACCTTTGTTCATCAGGCGAATGTCAAAGATTTGAACTCTGTTTGAACGTTCATCAATCATGTTGACCTGATGATCGTTCCTCCCGTGATAGTCTTGGATCCACCCTAGATCCATTTGACATTGGAGGGCCTCCTATACAAAAGGACATCCTTGATTATCTTTTAAAAAATCGGGCAGACGTTGTAGTCGTGCGATGGCAGATTGTAATGTTGACTTTGTTTGGAGTGCATCACCACCAGATTTACATTCATTGCGCGAATGTGAAAATTCTGAATGATATCGGTACATTTGTAAGCTAGGATTAGTTCACGAATTCTATCTTCTTGGATCTAACCCCGATCCATTTGTTCTTAAAGGGCTGCTTGTACAATGATGCACCCTTGGTTGTCCTTGGAATAAGTATTACACTGATCATTGTTGTAAGGTGGCACATGGTTGTACCCACTTTGTCTACAATGCATCTTCACCAGATTTGTTACTAGTAAGCGCACATCGTGAATCTGATAACTGTTGCCAATACCTTTGTTAATTAAGTTGATAGAGGCTTTCTCGTGCTGAGGTAACAGATTACTTTGAACATTTGGATTAGTGTCTTTAAAAGACAAAACTCCACTTTTGACAAGTTTTTGTACATCGGATTTAAAACTAAAATAATTCTTGATGTTATGCCTGGTGCTCCTTGATGATAAGGACAAAATTGGTCAGCTTTGAACCAATAAGGGGGATTCTCAGGAATGGCGAGAGGAGTCTTGGTTTGAATGTGTCCTTTTGCCAGTAAAACTGGGAATAGCTCCGCATATGACATCAGGATAGGATCAAAACCTGGTGACCTTGAGATACGATCGTTGTTGTTGTATTGCGGGCGATCCTACTGAAGAGGCTGTTGCTGCTTTTGCTGATATTGTGGTTGTTGATTTTGCAGATTTTGATCTGTGGTTGATATGCCAGAACTGGCATTGAGTTGATAAAAGGAGATACCGTTGCTACCTGCCAAGGTTGGTATCTTCGTCTTTGTTTACCTTGTGATATAGTGCTGATATCTTGCTCTTTCTTCTTTTGGAAAGCGTTTCCATACCTTTTGCTACTACAAGATGGCTCCGCGTCCTTGACCAATCGACCTTCTCGGACTGCTTCCTCAAGGCATACTCCTATGTTCACCATATCAGTGAAGTCACTAGGTGCACTCGCAACCATTGTGTCATAATAAAACGAGCTCAAGGTTTTCAAGAAGATGTTTGTCATTTCTTTCTCCTCGAGAGAAGGACAAATCTGGGTGGCAATTTCACGCCATCTCTGAGCATATTCTTTGAAGCTTTCCTTATCCCTTTGAGACATAGCTCTGAGTTGATCCCTATAAGGCGCCATATCCAAATTATACTTGTACTGCTAAACATAAGCTGCCCCAAGATCTCTGAAAGTACTAATCTTTGTACGGTTTAACCCCATGTACCATTTGAGTGCGGCACCAGTTAAACTATCTTGAAAGTAGTGGATTAGTAGTTGTTGGTTTTTTGTTTGGGTAGACATCTTCCGAGCATACATTACCAAATGACTTTGAGGGCAAGAGTCACCTTTGTACTTTTCAAAGTCAGGCACCTTGAATTTGTGTGGAATTTAAACGTTTGGGACTAAGCAGAGATCGACAACATCTTTCCCAAACAAGTCATGTCTGTGAATGGCATGAAGTTCTTTCTGCATTTCCAAGAACTATTCTTGGAATTCATTCATTCTTTCGTATACTTCTACATCCTTGCCAGGGGTGGCATGAAATATATGTTCCTCTTGGATAATATGTATCACAGGTTGTGGTATAGATATTACTGCGGTAACTTTTTGTGCCTTGGTGACCTGAAGTTTGTAACCTTCAGGTATAGGAGTCTCTGTCGTAGCCCTTGTGTCTTCATTCACCTGAAGTTTATAACCTTCAGGTCTATAGGTTCCGGATGTGGCCCCTAGGTCTTCAGTGATCGGAGGTATATATCCTTCAGGCACAAAATTGAAAGGCATGCCCCAGGGAAAACCTTTATGCAATGTTGTACTGAGGAAGACTAACGGGTACCTCAAATGTTGGTGTAGACACAATTTCTAAGATCACAGTCCTTTGAGGTGGTTGATCCTGAGCTATTGCTAGTGATTCAATTATGACGTTGAGTCTTTCCAGACTTTCCTTTAGAGTGTTAACTTCCTCTCTTATTTCTCTGTTTTCCTCTTCAAGATCGTCCATTTTCTTCTGACGATTGGCCTGAGTATTGTATGAATGAGACAGTTTGACTCTAAAGTATGATAAGTGTGTAAGTTTTTATGAAAAATGTGTGAAATGCTAGAATGATGCATGATGTGCAAAGAAATGCAAATGCCTTTTTTTTTTAAGAACTCTTAAAAATTATGTTGCAAATATCATACAGCAATGGAAATTTTTTTATTGAATTCAAGGGATTACAATATCTTATAGGGAAAAGTACATTATTTTACAAAGTGCGGGAAGGAAAACTAGGCCTATGAATCCTAAGGAATCCCTGACGAAGGTCCAGATGCTGGTTGCTGACTCCTTTTTTGCTTCTTTGATCGGGCTTCCTAAACCATTGGCGGGTCGATGATCCTTTTCCAGGTGAAAGGAGAGAGTAAAATTTTCCGTTTCTCTTGACTTTCTACAGCATCCTGCTCTAGTATCTCAATCAGAGCATCTTTCTCCTTTAGTAACTCTTGAATCTTTATGCACTCCAAGCTGACAATCTGATACTTGTTTCTCCAAAAGTTCTTTTCACGTTGAGTTTTATTATAAGCGACCTGGAGTTTCTTCGTGTCGTTCATGAAGTAGAGGATAGATTCCTTTAGGGGAAATACTTCTTGATGAGGGTAAGGCATTTTCAACTTAATGGCTCTGGCTTGTACCCATTGGAGATAAGGCTCCACGGAGATGCAATTTGTTTTTCCCAAGGACTCTCTTCCTTTCCTATGAACATAATGCTATGCATGCACAATTTATTCTTTGAGTGCCCTATCATTTTCTCCTTCCTTGAAGAAAAGACCTTCCAGATGAATGTTGTAAGGTATATCCCTCATCGGGTATCCGAGCTGACGACGAGCTAAAACTAGATGATAATTGATCCCCCCTTTAGTACCAATGAGGGGTACGTTGGGGAAACTTCATCATCTGTCAATGATCTTTATTCCGTTATAGACCCGATTGTACTAATCTATGTCAGAGTGGGTGAGAGACATAATCTTTTGCGACCATCACATACCACTTTTGAGATCCCAAAAAGCAGCAGATTTGGGTAAGTGGGAAATAAACCATTTGTAGAGTAATAGTACACAACATATAATCATTCCTCCGTTGTACAAATTCCTTAGATGTATTGAGTGGTAAGCATCTGCAAGCAAAGTTGGGACTGGGTTCCCAATTAAGTATATCTTGATAGTTGATGTTGACGAAATTGTCAATGTTGGGAAAAAGGAATAACCTATAGATGATTATAACAAATATATCCTCAAAAGCAACTATGTTTCCTACGCTAGCAAAGTATATGGTTTTTTCCAACAGAAACCTAGCTGGTAAACCTTGAATTCCTCCCTTTATGGTCATGTGAGTTTTGATATCTGAAACTTCTAAAGAGGTAGACCTCGCAATGGTTTGATGTTTGGGAATCTCTTCTAGCCCTAAGAATGGGTCTTGATCAGAGATGGGTAAACCAATCAGCTGAGAGTATTCTTCTAATGTTGGTGTGAGCTGATAATCTGAAAAAATGAACTAGTGGTACACCGGATCATAAAACTGGACCAATGTAGATAGGATTCCTTCCACCATGTTGACCTTTAAAAGGGATAAAATTCCCCCATACTTAGCTCTGAAAGCTTCGGGATTAGTAATCAACCTTCCCAATCTTCTCAGGTCTTCAAGTCGTGGACTTCTGAAGGTGTATTTTTGAGTTTTTCTTCTACCAAAATCCATAGCACAATTTCTAATATTTGCAACACCCTGTTTTTTTAGTTCTTTTGAAAAATTTTAATGAATGCATGAATGTATGAACACAAATATTTACAAGTAAAGGTTTAAAGGTTTATCGTCATGAGCATGGAGCCATGGCTCTACCTATCCCAAAGGTATGTACTAGGGGTTCTTTTTGTTGTACCTGTAGAACGGGTTCTAACAAGGTTCCCAAAATCACTGACCCCTCTTAAGAATATTACCAGCAAACCGATTGACTCATGAGAGATGTAATATCCCAAAGACGGATCTCATTCGAGTGTAGTAACGCGTATCAACTATTCCTGATAATCACCACACTACATCCTAAAATGGCCGAATGGTTAAATGTTTACTAATCCTCAGTTTCACGGGTGCCCAGTGGAAAAAGTAATATTTTCACGACTTGCTCGCTTAACATCAATAACTCCAAAAGGGTACCTCTACTGATTTGGTGGACTTTCAAGTTAGCTTGGTCGGGATTCACTCCCTATAAGCCTTCTTGAGTCTGCCACCTCCTATCTTAAAATATGCTCTCAAGCCCACTGAGGACTCTTTGCCTCACCACATGTGTATTAAATACATTCCCAAATAACAGTAAATTAACAAGTATGGAAAATAAGTAAATAGTATGATGGAAAACAGTAAATGATATCAAATGAGAAAGCAAATAAGAAAATGAAAATGTAAAAAAATATGCAATGCAAGGCTTAATCCTCCTAGACAGAAAGACAAATAATCCCCAGTGAAGTCGCAATTTTTCTGTAGCTCCGGTTTTCTGACGCGACCACTACCACATTTAGTGCTACTTTCTGATTTCTAATATTTATCCTATGATGCTTAAAAGGAAGGGGAAGATACCTTAAACTAACCCTGCTCACAAATGTTTTTCTTACAAATGCTAAGAGATCTGGAATTAGGGTTGGTTATACTAAGGGAAGCTATTAACACCCTGAGTATCTATAGTAATCTATAGGAACCTTTATTTGCATATATTTCTATTGTTGTATTACTTGGTTGCTAAAGTTTGTTTACTGCTAAATTGGGAAAGTTTCTCCTTTTGTGAAAGTTGAGGAAAATGTTTTTTTTTTGTTTTATGGTTTTCTATTATTTTTGGAAGGTACTTGACCTAAGGATTTTTATTAGTGCACTCGCTAATATTTCTCAATCTTATGCCTACGTATTCCCATAAAAGAGATTGGGGAAATCAGAGTGTTTGTAGTTCCTCCTAACCTATGGGAGGAAGAAGTACGTTTTTATCTTGTTCAAAGCCCAAGATGATGAAGCTAAAAAAGTGTTTGAAAGATTTGACAAATTGTCATCTTTAAGGGAGATATCTCACCTATTTACTGCAATCAATTGAGAGTGGTGTCATAAGGCAAAGAGCTTTAAACTTATTGTTTTAAGCAATGCCACTTTTTCCTATATGAAGTCTTTACATACTAAATGAGGGGCCTTAACTTGGATATAGAATCAACAAGTGAGTCACTTACAGCAATTTAGATGAAAGAAAAGTTTTTGAACCAAGATAAAGGAGGCACTCCAACTTGGATCTTGAATCAACAACTGTGCCACTTACAACAATTATTTGGAAAATAGTTTTTTGATGGTTTGACTTGAATTGCAGTGATTAGAGGATATATCTTCCAAGAGAGATGGCTCAAGGTCTTATCTGTGAGGAGATGGGTTTATTTAGGTATCATGATTGAAGCCCAAGATATGAAGCTGAAAGATTGAAAACTGACTCAACTAGGGAGTTTTATCTGTCTTGTACAAAGCCCAAGATTGAGGGTGGAGAAATTATTTGTATAAAAGCCTGAGAGAAGGCTAATGACTGTTGAGGAAATTTGAAGAGACTGACTCAATACTGAGAATTTGACTGACTCTTGTGGGGATTTTATTTGTATCCTGTACAAAGCCCAGGTTGAATGAGGCTAAAAGAATTTATTGTATCCTGTACAAAACCCAAGATGGTGAGGCAAAAAAATTTTATTGTATCCTGTACAAAGCCTAGGATGGTGAGGCTAAATGATTTTCTTGTATCCTGTACAAAGCCCGGGATGGTGAGGCTAAAAGATTTTATTATATCCTGTACAAAACCCAGGATGGTGAAGCAAAAAGAATTTATTGTATCCTGTACAAAGCCCAGGATGGTGAGGCTAAAAGATGATAGTGATGCTTTTAAGAAGCCTGAGTGTCCTTGTATGAAGCCCAAGAGGAGGCTATGATGCTTGGATAAAGCCCAAGAGGAGGTTGTCTTGCTGGGGAGATTCTTTGTATGTTGCCCAAGAGGAGGCAATGATGCTTGTATAAGGCCTAAGAGGAGGCCAGGGAACTAGTTGTTTGAACTAAGTTGTGATTGAAGGGATCCTATTGTTTAACCTACGTCTAAACTGAGGATGATATAAATGTTAAGAGAAACTTAATGTGAATAAGTACATGACAAGTATATACATGAATTGAAGGGTGATGGGTTTTATACTCTTGATAGAGGCCCAAGATTTATTGAAAAGAAAAGGTGGTGGGTCTTACACTCTTGACAGAGGCACATGAGTTATTCTATGTACAAAGGTGTTGGGTCTTACTCTAAGCAGAGGCCCAGGACTTATTGAAATTGAATGCCACTAAGGTTGTGTTTGATGAGAGTTAAATATTGAGATTTAAAAGATTGAATTATTGAGAAATTGAAGAAAGTTTGAGGGAGAGGGGAGGGACTTACACTCTAATAGAGGCCCAAGATTTCATTCATGTTTGAAAATAGGAGGTGATTTTGATAAATGATTTGAAGTATTGTGGATGATTTTGAAAGAAAGTGAAGGGAATGGGACTTACACTCTGGATAGAGGCCCATGGATTTAAAACAATTGGTTTTGAAAATGTGATAAGTGATGGGACTTACACTCTGAATAAAGGCCCAAGGATTTTGATGATTTGAAAATTTAAAGGGGTTGGGACTTACACTCTAAGGAGAGGCCCGTGGATTTTGAAAAAAAAAAGATGATTTTGAAAGTTAATTTGAAAGATGATGTGCTATTTTAAAGAGATGTTTTTATTATGGTGAAAATTTGTGAAAAGAAAAACTTGAACATTGAAGCAAATGATATCAATTAAACATGTTAAGACAAGTTGATAGCAATCAAGCATTCATGTTAGGGTTTAAACATGGTTTTGGATAATGTGGAAACACTACAAAGTTCATACAAATGAACATGTATAAAAACATTTTCAAAGTAAAGTTCAAATGTTTTAGGAGCATGTAGGCATTGTGTGATCAACACAAGGGCACATAAACATATTAACATCATGTATTCATGGAAGAAAATCAACATGTTGAGACAAGGATTTAAGCAAAAAGTTCAATGACATGTTTGAAAATTCATCATCCATTCACATGTAAACATACTTAAAGAATGAATTAAAATCAAGTGAGGACAAAAATTTACAAATTCACAACATCATTTAAGGTTTATATAAGATGTATATGGTCCACACAAATCATTGTAAGAAAGGAAAGGCAGGGAATTATTCAAAAGAATCAAGAAGTCCTTTAAGAAACCCTACAAATATCACTTACTTTGAACACTCATAAACGTATTAAAAATAATTTTTTTTGGTATTTTATTTTCATAAATAGAAAATTGATATTATTAAGAACAATTTTCAAAAAGAATGGGTTCAAAATGATTAAAAATAAGAAAGTTATGATAGTTTGAAATTGTGAAGAAAAGTAAGAAAATTAAGTGTTAAAAAAATTGGGGAATGGTCCCCATGGGTGTTGAACCCATGACCATTCGCTTGTAGCACAAAAACTAGACCAACCAACCAACGCGTGCAGGTTGAATCTATGGGGGAAGCATTGAATTATATGTGTTATTCATTTGAAATTCAGAAAAATTAAAAAGAACTGGGGCGAGGGGGATTCGAACCCTAGTTCTGATAGGCATAAATACTCAAGGGCGTGCAGGTTTAACCACTGGGGTGGTGATACATCCGTTGTATCACCCCCATCCATTAATTGATAAGCCTACACATGACCCAGGCCTGGCCAAAACCTAAGGCGCCATGGCTGGTTGGTTGGGCAATGATGACACTAAATTATACTGTATTTTCGACTCTGATTTCACATGCATATTAGTTTTTTTTATTTTTTATGCTTTGTTATTGTTATGTTTTCCTTTGTTTTCAGGTTTTCAATAAAATCGAAGTCCCAGACGAAAAAGGATGCAAAAGGAGCGAGAATTCAAGTTTGGCAGCAATTTACTCTTGTTGCTTCTCTTGTCGCAGGCGCCCCAGGGTAGGCGACGGCGTGTCCCATGATCTCCACAACTCAACTGCCACGTTCCCACGATCAGGACTCACCTTTGCCGTTTTCCTCTTGTCGCGAGCGCGACAAGGCAAAATTTGTTCCCGCCCATTTTTTCAAGCCAAGGTCACTTTTGTCTTTGCACCATGTCAACTTTGCCTATAAATACTCTCAGAACTCGAATTTTAGTTTTATCCAATCTTAGTTTACTTCATCCTAGGCATAAATTTCACTCTTGTAAAGCAGTAATCTTCTCACATCGAGGAGTTATTGCATTGTGTGTGATCGAGTTTGTAATCAAGTCTTGGAGTGTCTGTAATCAAGTTGGAGCACTTTGGTAGAAGTAATCCTGCCAGCATTTTCTTTTCCGTACATTGTACCAAATTTAAAGACTCTGCTTTGGAGCAGGTTTTATTTTAATCGCATTTACTTCCATTTATCTCTTGCACTTGCTTTATTTTGTTTATTTATTGTCTTGCCTTACTTTTCAAAACTTTACTTTTCAAAAGACTTAATTCCATACATGATAAGAATTAATATGACTGTTATAACTACCATGGCTGGTTAAGTTTTAGATAGGTAAGAATGTAAAGACCATAATCACCGTAATACGTCTATATGTTAATAGAAATACTTAAGGGCTGTTTTAATCTTTAACACAAGTTTTCTGTACTTAAAAGCAATGTTGGGTAAGATCGAAAGCCGTCCAACCATCTGTGAACTTGTTTAGTTCTCAACTGATCAAATACAGCGAAAGCGTTTTGCTCAGTTGAGTAGGGATTTTTAACACTTTAGGAAAGAGATTTTAAAATTATTTTCGAACGCGTTAGTGGGATTAGAATCTGGTTCATTTTGAACCTCTTTAGTTTAGATATTTCAGGTCAAAATACTTTTCTGTTTAGTTTAGAATTTACATTTCTTAAAAGTAAGTTTTCCATGACTCTAACGCAATGCGCGCCTTTTTATAAGTGACAATAAAGGGGTTAGTTTAGAGGGTAAACTTGGTTCTGACTACGCGAAAGCGACAGTTCCTGTTAAATTGAATTCTTTTCTTAAAATAGAAGATATTGCCCGTAAGTAGTCCTGTTGATGAATATAGAAACATTATCGGTTATGAGAATTACATTGAAGCCTATTGTTTTGTCTGAATTTTATTACCGCGTCATTTACTTTTATTTATCTTCCTCTGCATTAGTAAACCCTGAATTGAACTGCCTTAGATAAGCACTGTAACAAACGAAAATCGTTAGATCGACATTTGGTCTCTGTGGATACGATAACTTTTTATATTACTCTGACGCGATTCGTGCACTTGCGAATACAACGCATCAAGTTTTTGGCGTCGTTGCCGGGGACCAATTTTGCCGAATTTTGAATTTCGTTTGTTATCACCGTTTAGACTAGGGCCGCACGAACTGGTCGATGCGAAGATCTCGCAGCTCCAGTAGTGTAATAGATCCTTTAGTGGAACCAGAACGTTACGCTCGCGCACGACTTTGGCTTCATCAAATTAAGCAAGCTATGGCCGAAGATCGTAACCAAAGACCCCTTAAGGAATTCGCTCAGCCTGCTGACGAAGAACCGAGCTCTAGTATAGTTAACCCTACCATACCTGCCAATAATTTTGAACTAAAACCATCCCTATTACAACTAGTTCAACAAAACCAATTCGCAGGACTACCATCTGAAAACCCAAACCAACATCTAAAATTCTTTATCCAGTTGTCAAACACCTTTAAGACCAATGGTGCTAGTCCTGAGGTGATTCGTTTAAGACTATTTCCCTTTTCCCTTAGAGACAAAGCCCTAACTTGGTTAGATTCCCATCCAGCCAATTCTATAACAACATGGGAAGACCTTAGGAGAACATTCCTTGCTAGATACTTTCCCCCAAGCAAAACAGCCGCTCTCTGAAACCAAATAACAAGATTTACCCAAAACCAAGGAGAATCGCTATTTGAAGCTTGGGAGAGGTATAAAGACCTTCTAAGGGCTTATCCACACCACGGTTTAGAGCAATGGTTGATTATACATACCTTTTACCACAGACTTCATTATAACACAAAGATGTCCATCGACGCTGCCGCTGGCGGTGCCTTGATGAACAAACCCTATCCTGACGCTTGTGGTTTCATTGAAGATATGGCTCAAAATCATCATCAATGGGGAAACGAAAGAGCAACAGTGGAAAAGAAAGAAGCCCAAGGAGGTAAACATGAGGTAAGCTCTATAGACATGATGCAAGCCAAAATGGATGCTATGGCCCTCAAGATCGATCAAATGTAAGCACAACCAACCGCTGCAGCAGCAGTAGTATCGAATTGCGAACTTTGCGGTACTAAAGGTCATCAATCAGCTGACTGTCATCTGTTAAACGAGACTAACCCAGACCCAGTCAACTATGCCCAAGGAAACCCGTTCTCAAATACTTACAACCCTGGATGGAGGAATCACCCTAATTTTTCCTACAAAAACAATAACCCTATCCAAAACCAAGCACCTTCGAGATCAACCAACAATCAAGCACCTAGACAAAACCAACCTATACAAGCAGTGCCACCTAAGCCAAATATTGAGAAAGTGCTAAATGATTTTATGACAGCACAAGCCCAGCAAAACAAAGAGTTCCTAAATCAGAATATTCATGTGAATGAGCTGCTTACCCAACTAGGAACCAAAATGGATCAAATGGCCACCCACAGCAAGATGCTTGAAACCCAGATCTCTCAGGTAGCCTTAAAGCAAGCACCCCCAAACTACTCCTGGAGGACAATTTCCTGGACAACCTCAACAGAACCCTCGAGGGCAAGCTAACGCTGTTACCTTACGAAGTGGAACCACTTATGAAGGGCCTAAAAACCCGACATTGAGTGACTCCAAAATTTCCAAAAAGGATGCTACCCCCGAAGGTGAAAAACCCGTAGAAATTGAGAAACCAAAAGGCAAAGATAAAGGAGAAGTTACGGACGAAGCTTCAACACCCCCTCAGCCATAGAAACCACAAATTCCCTATCCACAAAGACTTAAACAAACTATGATCAATGACCAATTCCAAAAGTTTGTTAAAGTTATAGAAAAACTCCATGTGGAGATTCCTTTTACAGAAGCCATCACCCAAATACCATCTTATACTAAATTCCTGAAGGACATCCTCACCAATAAATGTAGACTTGACGATCCAAAACCAGTGGAGTGTAATTCCATTTCCGAGAACAAACTTGCCAAAAAAGACAAAGATCCGGGGAATTTCTCCATACCTTGTATTTTGGGGAATCATGTCATAGATAAAGCCTTTCTGGACTTAGGAGCCAGTGTAAGCCTAATGCCCCTTGCAGTTTGTGAACGATTGAAACTAGGAGATTTGCAACCTACTAAGATGTCTCTCCAATTAGCTGACAGATCTATAAAATACCCTGTAGGCGTATTAGAAGACATCCCTGTTAGAATAGGCAAGTTGTTCATTCCCACCGACTTCGTCGTAATGGACATCAAAGAAGATAAAGATATCCCAATCCTCCTAGGCAGACCCTTCCTATCAACTGCGGGAGCCATAATAGATGTCAAGAAAGGAAAATTGACTTTTGAGGTAGGTAACGAAAAAATAGAGTTTGTCCTAGCAAAGTTCCTCGCGGCACCAGTAATAGGAGATGCATGTTATGCAGTTGATGTCATTGATGAATGTGTCCATGAACTTAACCAGGAAGAGCCAATAGAAAGAATAAAACTACCTTCAACGCCCATTGAGAAAGACGATGACAGTATGGAACCCTACATAGATGATAGCCTTTTTGAATGTCTATCCTTAACTCCAGATCCTATACAAAACCCCAACAAACCAACCTTAGAATTAAAAGAATTACCCAAGAATCTAAGATATGAGTTTTTAGACAAAGAAATGGACAGACCAGTTATAGTCAGTGCCGTTCTAAACCAAAATGAAACAAACCAACTCTTAGATGTCTTGCGAAGATATCCCTCAGCACTAGGGTACAACGTCTCAGATCTTAAAGGAATAAGTCCATCCGTGTGCATGCACCGGATTTCACTTGAAGAAGGTGCTAAACCTACGAGAGAACACCAAATAAGGATTAACCCTATAATGAGTGAGGTAGTTAAGAAGGAAGTTCTTAAGTTGTTGGAAGGAGGGATAATATATCAGATCTCAGACAGTAAATGGGTAAGCCATGTGCATGTAGTACCTAAAAAGGGAGGCATCATCGTGGTTCAAAATGAAAAAGGTGAGCACGTTACAAAACGGATAGAAGGAGGTTGGCGTATGTGCATAGATTACAGAAAATTAAACAAAGCCACTAGGAAGGACCATTTCCCATTACCTTTTATAGATCAGATGTTGGAACGTCTAGCTAGACATTCCTACTTCTGTTACCTCGACGGATATTCAGGTTTTTTCCAAATTCCTATACACCCTGATGACCAAGAGAAAACAACCTTCACGTGCCCATATGGAACTTTTGCCTTTAGACGTAAGCCTTTCGGACTCTGTAATGCCCCAACAACTTTTTAGCGTTGCATGATGTCAATCTTCGCTGATTATCTTGATGGAATTATGGAAGTATTCATGGACGATTTCTCAGTCTGCGGACTTGATTTCAATAACTGTCTAGTCAACCTTGAAAAGATCTTGAAGAGATGTGTCGAAGTAAACCTGGTATTAAATTGGGAGAAATGTCACTTCATGGTCACTGAAGGTATAGTTCTAGGACATATCGTTTCTGAAAAAGGCATTGAAGTTGATAAAGCTAAGATCGAGGTGATAGAGAATCTTAAACCACCCAAAACAATTAGAGAAGTTCGAAGTTTTCTTGGACATACTGGATTTTACCGGCGTTTCATTAAAAACTTCTCTAAGATCACTAAACCTTTGACAGGTCTTCTGATGAAAGATGCCGAGTTCATTTTTGATGAAAAATGCAACGAAGCATTCAACCTTTTAAAACAAGCTTTAATCTCAGCACCCATTATGCAACCACCAGATTGGACAAAACCTTTTGAAATCATGTGTGATGCTAGTGATTACGCTGTAGGAGCAGTGCTAGGGAAAAGATCTGATAAGAAGTTACATGTGATTTACTACGCCAGTAGAACTCTAGATGCCGCTCAGCTAAACTATGCAACCACAGAAAAAGAACTCCTAGCCGTAGTTTTCACCATAGACAAATTTAGATCCTATTTGGTGGGAGCCAAAATAATTGTTTACACTGATCATGCCGCCATCCGATACCTTTTGAATAAAAAGGATGCTAAACCTAGGTTACTCTGGTGGATACTTTTATTGCAAGAATTTGACCTTGATATTAGTGATAAG
The DNA here is from genome assembly GCA_022829125.1 of Lathyrus tuberosus. Classification (NCBI taxonomy): domain Eukaryota; kingdom Viridiplantae; phylum Streptophyta; class Magnoliopsida; order Fabales; family Fabaceae; genus Lathyrus; species Lathyrus tuberosus. Next base: position 6,569,656 of record JALAZF010000120.1, read on the forward strand.
AAAGGCATCGAGAATGTAGTTGCCGATCACCTTTCCAGGCTTGAGTTCTTGAAACCTGATGTAGTACCCATAAATGATGACTTTGCTTATGACAGGTTAATCGCTAAGCTAGATGCCATTGGAGATGTAAGTTTAGAAACCTTAGAAGATTCTGAAAAATCCTTAGCGGTAAATAATGTACCTTGGTGTAGCGAGCGATTTTGGACGCGGTTCTTAAGCGTTGGTCGCTCTCTGCGGTTTGAGCTTTGACTACAGGTCGATTCATTTTTTATCCTATTGTGAGCTGAATAAGGAAGGGAAATAGATGTCTCCAATTAACCCTGCTTTGCATACTGAGTTTAAACAGCGGTCTGTTAGGTTACGGATGCTATCAATGTGGGGGGCCTTGTACTGGTTATTTGTATTTTCGCCAATACTGTTTTCTTTCTTTTTACCTGGGCAGAAGGTTTCTGGCGGGGAACTAGGATTAGGATGTTAGGACTGATGCTTTTGAATTACTGCTTTTGATTGATGGAGATACAAGATTTGGGTTTTTTGTTGATTGCGCTCGCTAAGATCTTTTCTTTCGATCTTATGCCTACGTATTCCCGTTTACCGAAACAGGGAAATCATAGCGTTCGTAGTTCCTCCTATTCTATGGGAGGAAATGGGTTTTTGGTGTCTTGTTCAAAGCCCAAGACGTGAAGCGAAAGGTGGTTTGTATCTTGTTCAAAGCCCAAGATGTGAAGCTGAAAGGTCTATTTGTGTCTTGTTCAAAGCCCAAGACGTGAAGCTGAAAGACCTCGGCTTTAGAGACAATTTGTCATCTCTAAAGAGGGGAGAAGGAGAATTACTTTAACTGGGATACGCGGATCCGAGTAATGCCATAATTTCCGAAGAAAGGGTTTTAACCTGAAGGAGAATACTTTAACTCAGTGTAGAGCAATGCCATCTTTCCTTAGGAATTTCTCATGCTAAAAGAGGGACAGTGGCATGGATGTAGATGATCCAGAGGCTTGCCGCTTACAGCGATTAGACAAAGGGAAAGGAGTTGTTGATGTTTGTGTACTGTGAACGAGGCACAACTTTGATGCTAAAAGTTTAATCGGATTAACCAGTGGTTTTCTTATACAAAGCCTAAGAGGAGGCTAATTTCCGCTAGGAAAATCATTATACAAAGCCTAAGAGAAGGCTATTTTGTGTCCCGTACAAAGCCCGAGAGAGAGGCTAAAAGGGTTGACTCAACCGGAGAATCTTTTATATTCAACAAGAGAGTGTTTTTGTATCTCGTATGAAGCCCGGGATGGAGGCTGTTGCTTGTTTGGCTCAATAAGAACCTTTTTGTATCTCGTATAAAGCCCGAGATGGAGGCGAAAGGAGTGATTGACTCAACAAGAGAGTCTCTTATGTGTTTTGTACAAAGCCCGAGAGAGAGGCGAAAAGGTTGTTTGACTCCACTGGGGAGAATTTTGGTATCTCGTACGAAGCCCGAGATGGAGGCTATTGTAACTGTTTTAGTTGAGTGACAGATCCAATATACTGATTTTAAAAGAGAAAATCAGTTCTTATATGAGTAACATTGTACTCAGGGATTTGATTTGAGGATCAGGGATATTTCCTTCTCTTTGAGGAAACGGGAAATCCAAAGGGTGTCGAGACTGTCCGAGTCTGGGGGTTTCCTTCCTATTTAACGAAGGGTGCTTGAGAATGTCTTTGAGACTCAAGGAAGTTAGACTGTCCGTGTCTAGAGTTTTATCTTTTGTACTATGCTTCGAGAAACAGTAGTAGACTCTATGAAAGGACTGTTCTATGAGGATGACTAGGTTCTGTTCCTATACCTCTAGGAGGTCGTCGGGACAATTTGTACGAAGCCCAAGAGGAGGCTGGAAACTTTTAAGAAGCCGACGGGTCCTTGTACGAAGCCCAAGAGGAGGCTATCATTCCCGGAGAAAGAGATCATTATACGAAGCCTAAGAGGAGGCTGTGAATACTTCTAAGAAGCCGTAGTGTCCTTGAATAATGCCCAAGAGGAGGCCGATGCTTTTAAGAAGCCCGTGGGTCTTATCATCTCCTTTCCATTAGGAGAGATAACTCTTTTAAAGATAAAAACCACTGGTAAACGTGCGAGGTTTACTATCCAGCGACTTTTAGCTTTTAAAGAGGGTTCCTTAGTTAAGGTCCAAGATTATGACCGTAGTGGGTACCCAAATCCCGAGACATTCAAGGCAAGCTATCCACAAGGAATAGATCAAGTCAGGAAAGTTCGAGAATTTGGAAGAAACTCAAAGATACCATTCACGGAGAATACATTCATCTTGGGGAGTAGAGCTCCTTGACGATTCCTAAGGAGGACAGCCGAAGAGAAGACTGTATCTGGTGCTCCTATTGGGGATCTAGGCGTCTATTTCTATGAATAAGTGAAACGGCGTCACCTAGTTCTAGACGTAGTTGCCGGGGAAACTCGAAATATCTATACTATTATTACACAGTAGATATGAGTTTATGAAAGGAGACTTACAGTGAGCAGCCCCACAATACAGTTTATAATATGAAAGCAGTAAATGAAAGCGATAACCACTTACTCGGTTGTAGTGCTTCCATGCTGTTTGGTTAGTTGTTCAATAAAGAAAGATTGAAAATAACAGTATATTCAAAATCAAAGGAGAAAGTGCTTTGAAAAAGAAAGATTTGGGGCTTACAGCTCAAGGAGAGGCCCAGGGTTTTATCAGTGAGCGCACTGTTTGACTTTGTACAGAGGGACTTATACAAGTGATTGGGGCCCAAAATGATTTTCTGTACAAAGGGATGGGTCTTACACTCTCAAGAGGCCCAAAAAGGTTTAAAGAAAAGAGAGTGGGGCTTATAACACAGGGTAGGCCCAAATGATTTTTCGTTTAAAAATGGCGATCGCGCCGAGGTTTTCTTTTAACGCAGAGGGACTTATACAATAAGTGAGGCCCAAAATGTTTTGGTTAAAAGGGGGATTGGGTCTTACACTCTAATAGAGGCCCAAAGTGTTTTGAATGGGTCTTATAGCTCAAGGAGAGGCCCAGATGATTTTTATTTTTAAACGGGCGACGATCGCGCCGTTTACTTGTACTGAGGGACTTATACAATGAATGAGACCCAAAATAGTTTTTGTACAAGGGGGGATGGGTCTTACACTCTCTCAAGAGGCCCAAAAAAGGTTGAAAATGATTTATGAAGGTTGAATTAATCCAAAACCCTAATTTGTTTTCAAAATGTATTTAATTGAATAAAAATTCAATTAAAATGATCAAAAATTGTTTAACACATGGAAAACAAATTGTGATCTTGGATTAATGCTTCAAAAATTAAGTATTGACCTACAAAAAAATTAGAAAGCATTAAAAGTTGCAAAATCAATGTAGAAAAAAATATTTAAAATGCCAAAAACAATTAAAATATTAATTCTTTACAAAAATATCAATTATATGAAATAAATAATATTTTTGGGATTTTTTGTGAAAATAAAATATTTTAACATTTTTGTGAATTATTAAAAAAAGAATCAACTCAAAATCATTAAAACTCAGAGAGAAATTAATTTTTGAATCAATTAAACAAAATCACAAAATTCAAATATTTGAATTATTCAAAAATGGCGCCAAGAACAGCTGAAGAACACGCGCGTGTTCTTGGTTTCTCAGATTTGCGTTTTCTATCCAATCTCCATGAATACGTAATCATATCATGCAATCCACATATCATTATGCTCGTCTCAACCTCACGATCATGTCTATGTACTTTAATTTCATTTAAATTAAACATACAACAAGAAATCACGAAGAGACCTCAAGAACCCTAATTTCTGCATGAAGGCTAGGATTTTTGATACACGATTCAAACAATGCAATTAATTGAGGGAAAACATCCCTTGCATGATTATGAACATATGGCCAAATTATTGTGCGAGGAAATATGCATAGATTGAGAGATGACCAAGTATGTGCTTACCTCCAAGTCGTGACAGCAAGTTCAAAGTGATTTTTGATTTGGAGGTGTTACAGATGAGTTGTGATGATCTGAACAGCTTCCCTACACCCTATGGATTGTGTTTGGATGGTTGGACTTGATTGAAATTGGCTGGATCATTTTGTGGTACCTCAGCTGCAACTTGTTTGAAAATTTGAGCAACCAGCTGGTGATTTTGTGAAATTGATGTTTCAGAAGTAATCTAAGTGTTTGATCAGCTCATATGTGATGTATGTGAGGTGTGTGAGTGATTGGTTTGATTGGAATTGCTCTCAAACTCAAAACCCGATAGCTACCTTGCTGAGGAAGGCATTTTTGCCAAGAGAAAGAGATTTTGAAGAAAGCATCTGTTAGATGGCTTTGGTGTACTCAAACTGATCACGATTGAGCTATATTTATAGTAGAGCAAGTTTGTTTTGCAAGGAATAGTGAATGGCAGCTGGTAAGTAGGTTTGGCCAATGTTGGCAAATGAAAATCCAAGTCTCCTCTAGCCATTGACTAGAGGTTAGGGCACAGAGCTTTGGTCCCCTTGGTCTTGGATAAGTCTTGACTGATTTCAGATGAGAATGGCTCAGTCCATGCCACCTTGATGGTTCCATTGAATGCCTCATTCCAAATTTGAAGTCTTGTCCCTATTTTGGTCATTCTAGGTTCAACATGCTATTTCTTGTTCCATGGACTTTGGAGGCTTGGCTCAGTGATTGTCCCCTTTAGATTCAATCCTATGAGGTGTCCAAGTGGATAGGAGCAATTGAATTTGGGTGATTTTGGCAAATCGACCAAAGTTGCAAATTCTGCCTTGCCTTGACAGATTTCAGCAAGGCAACTTGGCAATGTTGTATCTCATGGTGTAGGTTGAATTTGGCAATATTCTTGGCCATTTTGGAAAGCTCTTACATGATACAACAACTATTTGAACAAGTTTGGTTTTGACCTCTTTTGATTCCAAGTGAAAAATCCCCCTACATTTGGCAAAAAGTGAGGCAAAATCTGACTTAGTGAAAATTTCACTAAGTGTTGGAAAAAGTGACTTTTTCACTTTTCAGCCACTTTGATCACTCCATAACTCAAAATCCTTAATGAATTGGAATGACTTGTAGTTGAAGTTTTTGTAGGTGATAATGAGGGCTACAAATCCATATTTGGATGAGAAAAAATGGCCTTGTGGTTTAGGATTTATGGTCCTCCAAAGTTGGTACCTTTGCCACTTTATTTTTAACTTAGAAAAATTTCTAAGTTTTATGGTTACCCCTTTTTCAAGTTATCTCACTTTTCTTGATTTTTCTTGATGAATGATGATTCAAATCATACATTAACATCATTTTAGGGTTAAAAATCCATTTTGGTGAAAAATCTCAAAAAGTCAAAGTTGACTTTTGTGCACAGTTGACTTTTTATCAAATGAATTCCAAACTGTGCAATTCTTCAGGAAATCATGTCCTTGACCTAAATCAAACTTGATGGGCATGTTCCATGGGTGTCATAGGGTATATTCAATCATGTATTAGGATTTGGGAGCATGTCCTGGTCAAAAGTCAAAGTTACAGTTGACTTTTCCCTTAAAACCCTAATTGTGGTGCAGATGAAATTGAGACTTGTTGCTCAAACTTCTTGGATTAATCCATTGTTCCAAATGGATCAATATGGTATATTAGATACCCTCAAATCATCTCTTGAGGTCTTGGCTCATGGTTTGTCCCAAAAGTCAACATAGGGGTGAATTAGGTCAAGAAACCCTAATTCCTGATTTTTGATGAATGCATCCCCTGAGGCAAAATTGACTTGATGCATGGGTTCATGAGGTTCCATGAAGTATATTAGGTTATGTTTTGGATCATTGCCTTGTTCCCAGATGAAAATTTCCATCTGGAGGCCCTGGTCGACCAAAACCCTAATTTGGTGACACTATCGATCTTGAGACTTGATCCACCTAAAAGGGAGCAGCCTTGTGCTTAATCCTTGAAGTGGGAGTCCTTTTTGATCCATTGTGGATGTTTGAGAGATTAGACAAGTTGAAAATCAAGTCATTTCTTGATTAATCCTTTGTCTAAGCACTCAGAGAGGGCTTGAAACCCTAATTTTGATTGTAGTGGATGCTCACCCATCTTTGGCGAGACTGATGAAGCATGATGGTTCATCCATATTGTGATGATGATTTTCACAATGATGGGAAATCTAAGTGGTCAAAATTTGGGGTATTACAGATGCCCCTATTTAATCTTCTTGGACCCGAAGGTGTGAATGACGAAGGGATTCGGGCATTCGGGGTGCAAGAGGATTAAATATCGGAATACCCAAAATTTTGATGGTGGTTATGAATGGTAGCTTACGTATTCATCTTCTTTAGCTAAGCAATGATGCTTAGAAAAAGTAAAACTTCCCCTCGATCCTGGTTTCCTACCAAGGAACTGGTCTTAGTTTCTGATTTAAACTTCCCCTCGATCCTGGTTTCCTACCAAGAACTGGTCTTAGTTTCTTTTGTCAATAAACTTTATTGACAAGGGACGCTATGTGTAGCGGTTTTCCTTCAAACTTCTCGCCGAATTTTCCTAGGGAGATGCCATTTTACGGAAAAAGATTTGATGTCAGACTTGCTGGGGAACCCAACGTCTGAGTTGTAGAGTTGCACAAACTTCTCTGTTGGAGACGCCATTTGTCGATTCTACTGGGGAAAGCGAGTCTCTTGAGAGACTATTTTCATTTGGGATCTTTCATCATACTTTTCTCAGGATCTTCCCGGAGAAATGCCATATGATGGGGTCCAATTTTGAGGTGCCAATGACCTTCTCATTAGTGGTTTTTCGGAGCAAAGCTGGCGTGCTGCCGAATCTCTGATCACGAGGCTTTCTCTGGGGATTTTCCTTAATCCGAGAAAGCAAGGATATCATCTTCAATGGCGAAGAGTGATGTTTATTGAAAGCTTTCTCTGGCTTTTCAGAGGTTCAAATTATCAAAGTGGCCACGTGCCAACTTCTTTCCAGAATTAAACTGGAAGCGAGGTTATTCCGACACAGTATTTCCTGACGAGGCAAGAACTGACAACTCGATTGAGAGGACTTCTACCACTAGGGGACAAGACCGACTAGAGTGATAGTGATGCAATATGAAATGTGAATGCAAATAAAAAATGCATGATGTATGTATGTATATGCTGACAAAACAGACGCGACATACAGACTAATGGATGAACACAACTGGATACTCGGCCATCGCGGGGCGAAGAAGTACCATTGATAGAAATTCCACCTTGCTTAGGAGAGATAGTCCCGTTGGGAGCTATGTTGATCGGGCTTAGGAGATGAGAACTCGGCCGAGGCGTGTCAGACGAAACAAGGTCTCTGACACAGTTGATCCCTTCATTCAGGCATACTGGCTTAGAAGGAGTACTTTGATTCTGCACTTTGAAGTTCGCTTACTTCGGGAGAAGCGATCGATGTTCTTCTGATGTTCAATAGTCAAAAGAAATTCCATCTCTAATTTAAAAGCAGAAAAAGTTTAACAAGTAAATTCATTTTTGTTTTATTTCAAGAATCGCTGATTAAGTTTAAACAACGTCGTTATGTAAAGCTAAAACAAGTAAAGAATTACAAACAAAAGCACGAGGGCTCAAATTTTATTGATAAGATGGAGATCAGCCAAACGCGTGATTCCTAAGAGTATATACAAAGTTAGAAAATGGTAATTTACAGGGATAAGGGCTACGTTGAAACATAACGACCACTATCCTTCTACCAACTTTGAATTCGGGACATCCTGAGCTTCTGTCAAAGATGACCTTTGACTGGAGATTTCCTCCGATGGATGATGTAACTGCTACTGAAGGACTTGCCTCTGTTGAACATAGTTACTTGCCATTATCCCTAACTTTTGCCTGGATTGTACTATGAGATTTCCAACCCATCGGGATGATTTTTTTCATGTCTCTAACTTTTGCCTGGACCGCCCTTTCGGGTTTTCAATCCACCGAGACGTTTTTTTTTTTTAGTTTAGGCGAAGTATTTCTTGACTACATCAACATTCGTGGGGTAGGCAAATTCCTCTCCGTCCATGGTTGCAAGTCTCAAGCCGCCGCCTGAGAAAGCTTTCGTGACCACATAGGGGCCATCATAGTTTGTGGTCCATTTGCCCCGAGAATCAGTGAGAAATGATTGTATCTTCTTGAGCACAAGGTCTCCTTTCCTGAAGACACGAGGTCGGACCTTTTTGTCGAACGCCCTCTTCATTCTCTGTTGATACAACTGACTGTGGCATAATGCCGTGATTCGCTTCTCTTCGATCAGGTTCAGGTCGTCGTGTCGACTTTGACACCATTCAGCTTCGGTGAGCTTCGCTTCCATCAATACTCGGATTGACGGGATCTCTACTTCTATGGGAAGCACTGCCTCCATGCCATATACTAGAGAGAAAGGGGTTGCCCCTGTTGAAGTACGGACAGATGTCCGATAACCATGAAGAGCAAAGGGTAGCATTTCGTGCCAATCTTTATAGGTTACAACCATCTTTTGAACAATCTTTTTGATGTTCTTGTTAGCCGCTTCTACCACTCCGTTCATCTTGGGTCGGTAGGGAGATGAGTTATGGTGTTCGATCTTGAACTCTGCACACAACTCTTTCATCATCTTATTGTTCAAGTTAGATCCATTATCAGTAATGATCTCGCTTGGAACACCATAACGGCAGATGATATTGTTTTTGATAAATCGGACCACTACTTGTCGGGTTACATTGGCGAATGACGCTGCTTCGACCCACTTGGTGAAATAGTCAATGGCTACCAGAATGAACCGATGTCCGTTTGAAGCCTTGGGCTCAATCATACCAATCATATCGATTCCCCATATGGAAAAAGGCCACGGGGAAGAAAGAACTTTGAGATGTGATGGCGGTACATGAATTTTGTCAGAGTATATCTGACACTTGTGACACCTCCTCATGTACTTGTAGCAGTCGGATTCCATTGTCAACCAATAATACCCGGCCCTGAGAATTTTTCTTGCCATTGTGTGTCCGTTGGCATGAGTGCCAAAGGATGCTTCATGAATTTCTTTCATGAGCACGTCTGCTTCTGGTCTGTCGACGTATCGGAGCAAGACCATGTCAAAATTTCTCTTATAAAGAGTGTCACCGCTCAGGAAGAAGTTTCTAGCCAATCTTCTGAGGGTTTTCCTGTCTTTTCTGAGTGCCCCAGATGGGTACTCTTGTTTCTGAAGGAAGCATTTGATATCGTGATACCAAGGTCTGTCGTTTATGACTGCTTCAATCGCGAAGATGTAAGCGGGCCGTTCAAGGCGCATTATGTCAATCTTAGGTATGTCATTCCATCGACCTACACTAATCATGGAAGAGAGAGTGGCTAATGCGTCAGCCATGTGATTCTCATCACGAGGGATGTGATGAAAGTCGACTCTGTTGAAGAAGGGTAACAACCTCCTTGCATAGTCTTTGTAAGGAATCAATCCTGATTGGTATGTGTTCCAATCTCCTTTTATCTGGTTAATAACCAGGGCTGAATCGCCGTATACGTCCAAGTTTTTGATCCTTAAATCAATCGCTTCTTCGAGACCCATAATACATGCTTCGTATTCGGCCTCGTTGTTCGTACATTTGAACGTAAGTCTGGCAGTGAAAGGAATGTCGGAACCCTGAGGGGTAACAATGATTGCCCCAATTTCGTTTCCATAATGATTGACTGCTCCGTCAAAGATAAGTCCCCACTGGGAACCTGGTTCTGGCCCTTCACTGGGTAGCGGGTCATCGCAATCTTTCATCTTTAGGTACATGACATCTTCGTCTGGGAAGTCAAACCCGATTGATTCTTGATCGTCAATCGGTTGATAAGCCAAATGATCGGCTAAAATACTTTCCTTAACGGCTTTTTGAGCGTGGTACTCTATGTCATATTCTGATAGTAACATCTGCCAACGGGAAATCCTTCCCGTGAGAGCAGGTTTTTCGAAAACGTACTTGATTGGATCCATTTCGGAGACCAACCAATCCTTGATACTGTCGAAGGCGGTTTGGCAATCTTCTGACCAAACGCAATCCTGGTTCTTTTTGAGTAATTTGAAAATCGGCGCACACGTCGCGGTCATAAGGAATATGAATCTGGAGACGTAGTTCAAACGTCCCAGAAATCCTCTGACTTGTTTTTCAGTTTTCGGAGAAGGCATTTCTTGAATGGCCTTGACCTTGTCAGAATCAACTTCAATTCCTTTCTGGCTGACGATGAACCCTAGTAGTTTCCCCGAACGGACACCGAAGGTGCACTTGTTGGGATTCAAGCGGAGCTTGAATTTTCTTAGACGTTCAAACAATTTTGACAGATGTTCAACGTGCTCATCCTCTGTTCTTGATTTTGCAATCAAATCATCGACATATACCTCGATTTCCTTATGTATCATGTCATGAAACAGAGTAGTCATGGCCCTTTGTTAGGTTACCCCAGCATTCTTCAAACCGAACGGCATTACCTTGTAACAAAAGGTACCCCATGGGGTAATGAACGAAGTTTTCTCCATGTCTTTCGGCGCCATTTTGATCTGGTTATAGCCCGAGAATCCGTCCATGAAGGAGAATACTTTGAACTTTGCTGTGCTGTCAACCAACATGTCAATGTGTGGTAAAGGAAAGTCATCCTTTGGACTTGCCTTGTTCAGATCTCTGTAATCAACATACATTCTGACCCTCCCGTCCTTTTTGGGAACGGGTACAATGTTGGCTAACCATTGAGGATATTCAGATGTAGCGAGGAAACCCGCGTCGATCTGTTTCTGTACCTCCTCCTTGATTTTGATGGCCATGTCCGGGTGAGTCCGTCTCAACCTTTGCTTTACTGGCGTACATTCTGATCTCAATGGTAAATGATCCTCCACGATGCTGGTATCCAACCCTGGCATATCCTGATAGGACCAAGCGAACACATCGGGGAATTCTTTGAGAAGCTTTATCAAACCCTCTCTGGCAGTTGGACTGAGCAGTGCTCCGATCCTGATTTCTTTTCTCTCTTTTTCTGAACCCAAGTTTACCGTTTCCAACGGCTCTTTGTGAGGTTCGATGGACATTTCCTCTTGTCTGAGTAGTCGGGAGATCTCTTCTGGAATTTGGTCGTCATTTTCTTCTTCAGCCTCGAATACCGGGAACTCAAAGTTGGAAGAAGGCATCAGATCGTATGTTTCAACGGGGTATAAAACAAGCAATCTGCATGACGTGATGATTCGTGTTTAGAAGAGATAGAGAAAATGCAAGTGTGTGCAGTGTTTTGATTTTACTGCTTGTTTTTATTATTGAATGTTTTTTAGGATTACCATTTTCTGAAAAAGCAAAAAGACAAAACAGCAATTAATGCGGGAATTACAGAATGACGTTAATTTATTAATGAACAAGTCGAAACTTGAAACTACAGCCCTATAAAACAAAACTCACTCGCTCTGGGCAAAGCGAAGAGGGAAATTTACAAAAAGCGAGCCCTATCAAAATATCCGTTTCACCTGGGCAGGGTGAAAGGTTAAAGATGGCAATTACTTTGACTGGCGAACGACCTTCGGAACCTCGACAGCAACCCATTGGCAGCGAACTCCTCGGTGAATCACAAAGTCTGGCACCTTCCTTGATTTGTCTTCAGAAATGACGCTGATTTCTGGTGGAGCAGGATCATTGGAATCTGTCTCCCAAGCAGAATTGTCGTAGGAGGATTCCTCTGTTGCATTTTGCATAGCATTGGTGCTCTCAGCTGTATCTCCCCATCCAGTTGACTGGATATCTTCGAGCCTGATACGAGAGCTTTCGGGAGCAGTGTACTTGACCATATAGTCGTATTTTCCACTTGGTTGTCCCAGAGTGTCCCAAACTTCTTTAGAACTGGAGGAGTCATTTCTCTCGATGACGTTGACCTCGGGAAAAGCATAATTGATGAATTCTAGTCCTGCAAACGTTGCGAATTCATCTTCATGTTGAGTAGTTTCTGAATGACCTGAGTGTTGATCCCATGACATGGTGGGGACATAGGTATTCTGTTTAATGATGCTCAGCTGAGTTTCATTACTCGGCTGACTCTCTTGCCCCAAGTTTCCTGGGTAAGGCTGCCACATTGGCAGGCCATCCATCGGGCCATAGTAATTGTGGTCAAAGTTGTTTTTCATCGGAGTGTCCTCCTCTAATGAATTTGGCGGAGCACGGCATCCTTCCGGATCACAATCTCCGTAGATCATTTCAACATCTGACCTGGGTATAAATCTTGGACTTTCTGTAGGAAAGCAAAAAGGCATAGGCACCTCTTCCTGAGACATATAACCGTCCTCATTAAGATAGGACTTCCACTCTTCATCTGCGTCAGAGGGATCTTCCTCATTGATAGCATGAACTGTCTGAGACACTGGGTGAAGAAAACCTCCACTGTGGAAGAAGTTTTGAAGGGGATGAAGACTTTCATCGTTGGCGACTGTCTGGGTACAGTTTGCAGAAAAACCAAGACCCTTCTTTGTTTTATTGTCAATGGGAATGACAAGCTGTCCCCATCCTGTCGTATCGGTACTCTCGACCGCTTTGATAGCATCTCTGTATGAGGAAATCGAGGTTCCTCCTTCAGATTGATCGTTCTTGCTCACCGATAGTGCTTGGAACTGAGTTCCAATAACCTCCTCGGGTTCCACACAAGTAGATGATGATAAGTTACTCACAAGCAAGGCTTGTTCCCCACAAACCATGACAAGTTGATCATTCTTGACGAACTTGAGCTTCTGGTGGAGGGTTGAAGTAACCGCTCCAGCCTGATGTATCCAAGGTCTTCCTAATAAACAACTGTATGTTGCCCGGATGTCCATGACCTAGAAAGTGATTTGGAAAGTGTGAGGACCAATAGTTATGGGAAGATCCACTTCGCCAATAACTGTTTTTCTGGATCCGTCGAATGCTTTGACGACGACCTCGCTGACTCTCATCGGAGGGCCCTTGAATGATAATTGCATCAAAGTGGACTTCGGCATAACATTCAGGGCTGACCCTGTGTCTACCAGTACATTGGCTAAAGCATCGCCCTGGCAGTTAATTGTAATGTTGAGCGCCATGTTATGACGGCGACCCTCTTCAGGTAATTCTTCATCACTAAATCCCAAATTATTGCAGGAAGTGATGTTAGAGACAATACTATCGAACTGTCTGACTGTTACATCCTGTTCCACAAAGGCTTGCTCCAAGACTTTCTGTAGAGCCTCTCTGTGTGCTTCTGAACTGAGTAACAGTGATAATACCGAGATCTTTGAAGGAGTCTGTAACAGTTGATCAACAATGTTATATTCACTCCTTTGGATGAGCTTCAGCATCTCATCTTTGTCTTTTGAAAAGTCGGGATTACTAGATTGACCGACTGGTGGATCAGGAATTTCTGCCTGAAGTTCCTTTTCTTTGTTGGATTCTCCAACCCCTCGGTTGAAGATTCGACCGCTCCGTGTTACACGACTGATGTCTGCAATATTCACGACGGAGGGTAATGGAATTTCCTTTCCATTCTCGATTATTGTTGCACCGTATTTGTAAGGGATTGCCTTAGCTGATTCATACGGTAGTGGCCCCGGTAGATAGATGACTATGGGAACCTTCTGATTTTTCTGACCATCGTAAGTAATCTTGATTCGTTCCCGGTTGGGAACTCTAGATTTGTCAAGTAGAGGGATGATGGCAAAAACATCCATGGTCCTGTGATGACCAGAGATCGTGACAACATCCTCAACTTGCTCGGCAAGGTAGTTCGACGACCAAATGATGGGTCCTGAACCTGGATATGGACGAATTTCTCCATGATCGACCTGACCCTGAAGAGCTGCTCTCACAAGGTAACACCCTTGGTTACTTTCTGAACAGACGCTGCAACTGTCATAGTTATGTGGTGACACCTGGCCGCCCACTTTGAATGCAATGTAACCTCACTAGGTTATCTTCCATTGATCGGACATCCTGACTTTGACGACGAGTAGGATTCCTGTGATTGATACTAATCTGCTGAGTATCTTCGTCCATATAGATTGGCATCCACCAGTGATTTAACAAGTGCTGAAGTGCCTCCTGGACAAGGTTACAACCTCGATCGTTTTCGCAACCTGCTTTACAGTTTTGATAGTCATGTGATATTAAGAATCCAAGTCGGACCTGCTCAGCATGTAACTCTACCAGGTTGGTATTCATCACGCGAATGTCAAAGATCTGAACCATGTTGATTTGATAGGAGTTCCTATCACGGTAGTCTTGGATCCATCCAAGATTCATCTGACGCTGGAGGGCCTCTTGTATGAAAGAGCATCCCTGTTTGTTTACCAAGCAAGTCAGACAAGAACTGTAATCGTGCCGCGGCAGATTATGATACTGGCTTTGCCTTGAGTGCATCGCCACCAAGTTGACATTCATTGCATGGATGTCGTGGTTCTGAATGACGTTGGAATTCGTGTAAACCATGTTAACTCCACAAACTCGGTGCTCTTGGATCCATCCGAGATCCATCTGTTCCTGTAGAGCTGATTGCACTACCGAACATCCTTGGTTATCTTTAGAGCAGATATCACACTGGTGATAATTATGAGGTGGCACATGGCCATATCCGCTCTGTCTACAATGCATCTTGACCAGATTGGTCTTTAACAAGAGTACATCACGAATTTGATAGACATTGTTAGTCTCTTTCTCAATCAGATTGACTGCAGTTTTCTCATGTTGAGGCAGCGGGTTCGTGAGAACATTAGGATTCGTATCTTTGAAAGATAAGAGCCTGCTCCTAACAAGCTTTTGCACATCGGATTTGAAATTGAGACAAGTCTCAATGTTATGCCCTGAACTTCCTTGATGGTAAGGGCATGTTTGATCCGTCTTAAACCAAAAAGTAGGATTTTCTGGAACTGTAAGAGGAGACTTAGTCTGAATGTGCCCCTTAGCCAGCAGTAACGGAAACAGTTCTGCGTACGTCACAGGTATAGGATCAAATCCTGGTGGCCGTGTTGTACGGTTGTTGTTATATGGAGGACGAGCCTGCTGAAGAGGCTGTTGTGTCCTTTGTTGGTCAGGTTGGCTATGCGCAACCTGAGGTTGATACATAGGAACAGGCGCGGGGCCGATAGCAGGAATAACAGCTGCTACTGGTTGATAACGTCGCCTTTGCTTTCCGAGAGAGATATTCCCAATATCTTGCTCTTTTTTCTTAGGGAGAGCACTACCGTATTTTTTAGTACCGCTCGTTGATCCAATGTCTTTTACCAAACGTCCTTCTCGGACGGCTTCCTCAAGACGTACACCCATGCCGACCATTTCGGTGAAATCACTGGGCGCACTGGCAACCATTCGGCCATAGTAAAATGAGCTTAAGGTCTTTAAGAAGATTTTTGTCATCTCTTTTTCCTCAAGAGGTGGACAAATCTGAGCGGCAATTTCACGCCACCTTTGAGCATACTCCTTAAAGGTTTCTTTGTCCTTTTGCGACATTGATCTGAGTTGATCTCTGTCGGGTGCCATGTCCAAATTGTACTTGTATTGTTGGACGAAGGCAGTACCAAGATCTTTGAATGTACTGATCGTAGTACGGTTTAAACCCATGTACCATTTGAGTGCGGCACCGGTTAAACTATCCTGGAAGTAGTGAATCTGCAGGTCCTGATTCTCCGTCTGAGCTGACATCCGCCGAGCGTACATCACCAGATGCCTCTGAGGGCAAGAGTTACCCTTGTATTTTTCAAAGTCAGGCACTTGGAACTTGTGCGGGACTTTCACATTTGGGACCAAGCAGAGGTCTGCGGCGTCCTTTCCAAATAGATCCTGACCGCGAATGGCTTGCAGCTCTTTCTGCATTTCCAAGAACTGCTCCTGGAATTCATCCATTATGTCAAACA
Organism: Lathyrus tuberosus; assembly: GCA_022829125.1. NCBI lineage: Eukaryota > Viridiplantae > Streptophyta > Magnoliopsida > Fabales > Fabaceae > Lathyrus > Lathyrus tuberosus. Next base: position 6,585,496 of record JALAZF010000120.1, read on the forward strand.
TAGTTTCCTTCTTACCAGAAGGTGTCTGTGGAATCTGTCCTTCCGGGACAGTGTGCACCACAGGGGGTGGTACCGTGACTACGGCAGTAAGTCTTGGCGTTTCCTAAAGTTTGTAACCTTCAGGAGTCTTGAGTATGCCCCTGGCATCTTCGCTTTCCCGAAGTTTGTAACCTTCAGGCCCAGCGGCTTCTGTTGCGATTCCCTAATCTTCAGTGATCGGCGGAACATATCCTTCCGGGATATAGTTAACAGGCATGCCCCAAGGACGATCTTTCGGCATCTGATACCTAGGATCATACTTTTCTATAATGGGCGTTGAGGTGATCTCTGAGATCACAGTTCTTTGTAGCTGAGCTTCTGCCATGGCTTGCATGTCGTTACGAAGCTTTCTCATATCCTCTCTTAGAGCGTCGATCTCTTCTTTCAACTCTCTGTTTTCTTCCTCAAGATCATCCATCCTTTTCTGACGATTGGCCCGAGTATTATATGAATGAGACAGTTTGACTCTAAAATCGAGACACAAACGTGAGATTCGTAGGTAAGAAGAATACGCGATGTGAGAATGATGAATGCAATGATTATATTAATTGTTCTTTTGGTTTAATCAAAATAAACTTCGACAATTAGATTGCAAATATCAAACACTGGGGAAACCCCTTTTTATTGAATTCCAAAGGATTACAGAAATGGAAATACAGTAGATTACAAAGTGCAGAAACAGAAACCTAAACTAATGGGTCCCGAGTCCTCTTCTTTGACCGGGGCGCTTGGGCCGTTGTTGGGTTGTCATTCCTTTGCCAGGTGAAAGGAGCGAGCAAATTCCTTTGGTCATCTTGATTCTCTACAGCGTGCTGCTCCAAAATTTCAATCAGAGCATCTTTCTCTTTTAGTAGTTGCTGTATTTTGATACACTCTACGTCGAGGGTGCGGTACTTGTTCTTCCAAGACCTTCTTTCCTTTTGAACTTTGTTGAGAGTAACCTGAAGCTTTTTAGTTTCCGTCATGAAGTACATGACAGTTGCCCTCGGTGGAAGAATTCCGTAACGAGGATAAGGCATCTTTAGCTTGAGAGCTCTAGTTTATACCCAGTGGAGATAAGGCTCCACCGAGACACAGTCCGGTTTTCCCAGAGACTCTCGTCCTTTCTTATGAACATGTTTCCAAGCTTGCACTATTTCCATCTTTAGTGCTCTGTCGTTTTCTCCTTCTTTGAAGAAAAGACCTTCCAGATGAACACCCAGTGGGATGTGTCTCATCGGGTATCCAAATTGACGAAGAACTAATATCGGATGATAGTTGATTCCTCCTTTAGTTCCTATAAGGGGTATGCTGGGGAAGTTTCCACAATGGTCAATGATTCTGATTCCCTCATAAATCCTATTACACCAATCTATATCAGAGTTGGTGAGAGACATGATCTTCTGCGACCAACGTAAGACACTCTTGCAATCCCAAAAAGCAGCAGACTTGGGCAAGTGAGAGATAAACCACTTGTAGAGCAAAGGTACACAGCATGTGATCTCCCCTCCGCTGTACAAATTTCCCAAGTGTACAGAATGATACACATCTGCGAGCAAAGTCGGCACAGGGTTTCCAATGAGAAAAACCTTAATAGCGTTGATATCGACGAAGTTATTGATGTTGGGAAACAAAAATAACCCGTAGGTGAGCAAGACAAAGATGCTTTCAAAAGCAGTTATGTTCCCTATATTGGAAAAATATAGGGCCTTCTTTGTCAAGAACTGGGCTGGAAAACCTTGGATGCCACCCTTAGTGGTCATGTGAGTCCTGACCTCAGACTCGTCCAAATGAATTGCTATTGCAATAGTCTGATTCTTTGGAATTTCTTCCAGTCCAGAAAATGGAGCTCGATCAGTGATATGTAAATCAGTCAGATGAGAATACTCCTCCAGCGTTGGTGATAGCTGGTAATCCGGGAATGTGAAACAGTGATAAACCGGATCGTAGAATTGAATGAGCGCGTCCATGATCCCCTTAATCACATGGACTCTTAACAGTGGTAGCAAACCACCGTGCCTGGCTCTGAAAGCCTCTGGGTTAACGATCATCCTCGCTAACTTTCTCAAATCCCCTAATTTTGGAACCTTGAAGGTGTACTGGTGAGTTCTCCTTCTACCGAAATCCATTAGCGTAATCCTCTTCTCTGATATTTGCAATCACAGTCTTAGTTTAATTTGAAAAACAGAGAGACTAGAAGAGAAAATTTTTGAATGTTTTAATGTTTTATTAAATGAATGCATGAATGCAGCACACAAAAACATAGAAAAAACATGGGGTCAAAGCGTCGTTGTCATGAAGTCAAGGCTCTACCCATCCCCAAAGGTTTATACTAGGGTGATTTTTGTACCTGTACTCATTATCATCAGCTCCTCCCAGGAAGGCAGACAACAAGCGGATTGCCAGCGAGTTGTGTGCAATCTTAGAGTAAGTGCTATTCACCGAGAATAGATCACCAGCCTCAAATGAGGGTAGTATCGCGTAACAGCTATTTCCGATAGCTTCCGCACTACGAAAGGGTTGGCTTTTCTAGGTGTATACTCATTCTCACCACATGCGGCATCACACGCATTCCCAGTAGCAGAAAAATAAACACGTATAGCAATTAGGAAAAGCAGTATATATATTTGTCCTAATCATCCTAGACTTATAAAGCTATGATTCCTAAGTTCCTGACAGAAATGGGTTCCCCGGTGGAAGCCCCAATCTGTGGTATTCACACAAGTGAAGAGAAAAAGGTTTGTCCAAGGTTTCCACCTTAAACGTTTAAGAAAGAAGATTTGTCCCCACGGTGGGCGCCACTTTTCTGTGAAAAATGGGGACGACCGTGCCTAGATCTAACTTTGAAAAGCCCCACGGTGGGCGCCACTTTTCTGTAGTGAGCGATTTTGGATGCGGTTCTTAAGAGCTGGTCGCTCTCTGCGGTTTGAGCTTTGACTACAGGTCGATTCATTTTTTATCCTATTGTGAGCTGAATAAGGAAGGGAAATAGATGTCTCCAATTAACCCTGCTTTGCATACTGAGTTTAAACAGCGGTCTGTTAGGTTACGGATGCTATCAATGTGGGGGGGCCTTGTACTGGTTATTTGTATTTTCGCCAATACTGTTTTCTTTCTTTTTACCTAGGCAGAAGGTTTCTGGCGGGGAACTAGGATTAGGATGTTAGGACTGATGCTTTTGAATTACTGCTTTTGATTGATGGAGATACGGGATTTGGGTTTTTTGTTGATTGCGCTCGCTAAGATCTTTTCTTTCGATCTTATGCCTACGTATTCCCGTTTACCGAAACAGGGAAATCATAGCGTTCGTAGTTCCTCCTATTCTATGGGAGGAAATGGGTTTTTGGTGTCTTGTTCAAAGCCCAAGACGTGAAGCGAAAGGTGGTTTGTATCTTGTTCAATGCCCAAGATGTGAAGCTGAAAGGTCTATTTGTGTCTTGTTCAAAGCCCAAGACGTGAAGCTGAAAGACCTCGGCTTTAGAGAGAATTTGTCATCTCTAAAGAGGGGAGAAGGAGAATTACTTTAACTGGGATACGCGGATCCGAGCAATGCCATAATTTCCAAAGAAAGGGTTTTAACCTGAAGGAGAAGACTTTAACTCAGTGTAGAGCAATGCCATCTTTCCTTAGGAATTTCTCATGCTAAAAGAGGGACAGTGGCATGGATGTAGATGATCCAGAGGCTTGCCGCTTACAGCGATTAGACGAAGGGAAAGGAGTTGTTGATGTTTGTGTACTGTGAACGAGGCACAGCTTTGATGCTAAAAGGTTAATCGGATTAACTAGTGGTTTTCTTATACAAAGCCTAAGAGGAGGCTAATTTTCGCTAGGAAAATCATTATACAAAGCCTAAGAGGAGGCTATTTTGTGTCCCGTACAAAGCCCGAGAGAGAGGCTAAAAGGGTTGACTCAACCGGAGAATCTTTTATATTCAACAAGAGAGTGTTTTTGTATCTCGTATGAAGCCCGGGATGGAGGTTGTTGCTTGTTTGGCTCAATAAGAACCTTTTTGTATCTCGTATAAAGCCCGAGATGGAGGCGAAATGAGTGATTGACTCAACGAGAGAGTCTCTTATGTGTCTCGTACAAAGCCCGAGAGAGAGGCGAAAAGGTTGTTTGAATCCACTGGGGAGAATTTTGGTATCTCGTACGAAGCCCGAGATGGAGGCTATTGTAACTGTTTCAGTTGAGTGACAGATCCAATATACTAATTTTAAAAGAGAAAATCAGTTCTTATATGAGTAACACTGTACTCAGGGATTTGATTTGAGGATCAGGGATATTTCCTTCTCTTTGAGGAAACGGGAAATCCAAAGGGTGTCGAGACTGTCCGAGTCTGGGGGTTTCCTTCCTATTTAACGAAGGGTGCTTGAGAATGTCTTTGAGACTCAAGGAAGTTAGACTGTCCGTGTCTAGAATTTTATCTTTTGTACTATGCTTCGAGAAACAGTAGTAGACTCTATGAAAGGATTGTTCTATGAGGATGACTAGGTTCTGTTCCTATACCTCTAGGAGGTCGTCGGGACAATTTGTACGAAGCCCAAGAGAAGGCTGGAAACTTTTAAGAAGCCGACGGGTCCTTGTACAAAGCCCAAGAGGAGGCTATCATTCTCGGAGGAAGAGATCATTATACGAAGCCTAAGAGGAGGTTGTGAATACTTCTAAGAAGCCGTAGTGTCCTTGAATAATGCCCAAGAGGAAGCCGATGCTTTTAAGAAGCCCGTGGGTCTTATCATCTCCTTTCCATTAGGAGAGATAACTCTTTTAAAGATAAAAACCACTGGTAAATGTGCGAGGTTTACTATCCAACGACTTTTAGCTTTTAAAGAGGGTTCCTTAGTTAAGGTCCAAGATTATGACCGTAGTGGGTACCCAAATCCTGAGACATTCAAGGCAAGCTATCCACAAGGAATATATCAAGTCAGGAAAGTTCGAGAATTTGGAAGAAACTCAAAGATGCCATTCACGGAGAATACATTCATCTTGGGGAGTAGAGCTCCTTGACGATTCCTAAGGAGGGCAGTCAAAGAGAAGACTGTATCTGGTGCTCCTATTGGGGATCTAGGCGTCTATTTCTACGAATAAGTGAAACGGCGTCACCTAGTTCTAGACGTAGTTGCCGGGGAAACTCGAAATATCTATACTATTATTACACAGTAGATATGAGTTTATGAAAGGAGACTTACAGTGAGCAGACCCACAATACAGTTTATAATATGAAAGCAGTAAATGAAAGCGATAACCACTTACTCGGTTGTATTGCTTCCATGCTGTTTGGTTAGTTGTTCAACAAAGAAAGATTGAAAACAACAGTATATTCAAAATCAAAGGAGAAAGTGCTTTGAAAAAGAAAGATTTGGGGCTTACAGCTCAAGGAGAGGCCCAGGGTTTTATCAGTGAGCGCACTGTTTGACTTTGTACAGAGGGACTTATACAAGTGACTGGGGCCCAAAATAATTTTCTGTACAAAGGGATGGGTCTTACACTCTCTCAAGAGGCCCAAAAAGGTTTAAAGAAAAGAGAGTGGGGCTTATAACACAGGGTAGGCCCAAATGATTTTTCGTTTAAAAATGGCGATCGCGCCGAGGTTTTCTTTTAACGCAGAGGGACTTATACAATAAGTGAGGCCCAAAATGTTTTGGTTAAAAGGGGGATTGGGTCTTACACTCTAATAGAGGCCCAAAGTGTTTTGAATGGGTCTTATAGCTCAAGGAGAGGCCCAGATGATTTTTATTTTTAAACGGGCAACGATCGCGTCGTTTACTTGTACAGAGGGACTTATACAATGAATGAGACCCAAAAAAGTTTTTGTACAAGGGGGGATGGGTCTTACACTCTCTCAAGAGGCCCAAAAAAGGTTGAAAATGATTTATGAAGGTTGAATTAATCCAAAACCCTAATTTGTTTTCAAAATGTATTTAATTGAATAAAAATTCAATTAAAATGATCAAAAATTGTTTAACACATGGAAAACAAATTGTGATCTTGGATTAATGCTTCAAAAATTAAGTATTGACCTACAAAAAAATTAGAAAGCATTAAAAGTTGCAAAATCAATGTAGAAAAAAATATTTAAAATGCCAAAAACAATTAAAATATTAATTCTTTACAAAAATATAAATTATATGAAATAAATAATATTTTTTGGATTTTTTGTGAAAATAAAATATTTTAACATTTTTGTGAATTATTAAAAAAAGAATCAACTCAAAATCATTAAAACTCAGAGAGAAATTAATTTTTGAATCAATTAAACAAAATCACAAAATTCAAATATTTGAATTATTCAAAAATGGCGCCAAGAACAGCTGAAGAACACGCGCGTGTTCTTGGTTTCTCAGATTTGCGTTTTCTATCCAATCTCCATGAATACGTAATCATATCATGCAATCCACATATCATTATGCTCGTCTCAACCTCACGATCATGTCTATGTACTTTAATTTCATTTAAATTAAACATACAACAAGAAATCACGAAGAGACCTCAAGAACCCTAATTTCTGCATGAAGGCTAGGATTTTTGATACACGATTCAAACAATGCAATTAATTGAGGGAAAACATCCCTTGCATGATTATGAACATATGGCCAAATTATTGTGCGAGGAAATATGCATAGATTGAGAGATGACCAAGTATGTGCTTACCACCAAGTCGTGACAGCAAGTTCAAAGTGATTTTTGATTTGGAGGTGTTACAGATGAGTTGTGATGATCTGAACAGCTTCCCTACACCCTATGGATTGTGTTTGGATGGTTGGACTTGATTGAAATTGGCTGGATCATTTTGTGGTACCTCAGATGCAATTTGTTTGAAAATTTGAGCAACCAGCTGGTGATTTTGTGAAATTGATGTTTCAGAAGTAATCTAAGTGTTTGATCAGCTCATATGTGATGTATGTGAGGTGTGTGAGTGATTGGTTTGATTGGAATTGCTCTCAAACTCAAAACCCGATAGCTACCTTGCTCAGAAAGGCATTTTTGCCAAGAGAAAGAGATTTTGAAGAAAGCATCTGTTAGATGGCTTTGGTGTACTCAAATTGATCACAATTGAGCTCTATTTATAGTAGAGCAAGTCTGTTTTGCAAGGAATAGTGAATGGCAGTTGGTAAGTAGGTTTGGCCAATGTTGGCAAATGAAAATCCAAGTCTCCTCTAGCCATTGACTAGAGGTTAGGGCACAGAGCTTTGGTCCCCTTGGTCTTGGATAAGTCTTGACTGATTTCAAATGAGAATGGCTCAGTCCATGCCACCTTCATGGTTCCATTGAATGCCTCATTCCAAATTTGAAGTCTTGTCCCTATTTTGGCCATTCTAGGTTCAACATGCTATTTCTTGTTCCATGGACTTTGGAGGCTTGGCTCAGTGATTGTCCCCTTTAGATTCAATCCTATGAGGTGTCCAAGTGGATAGGAGCAATTGAATTTGGCTGATTTTGGCAAATCGACCAAAGTTGCAAATTCTGCCTTGCCTTGACAGATTTCAGCAAGGCAACTTGGCAATGTTGTATCTCATGGTGTAGGTTGAATATGGCAATGTTCTTGGCCATTTTGGAAAGCTCTTACATGATACAACAACTGTTTGAACAAGTTTGGTTTTGACCTCTTTTGATTCCAAGTGAAAAATCCCCCTGCATTTGGCAAAAAGTGAGGCAAAATCTGACTTAGTGAAAATTTCACTAAGTGTTGGAAAAAGTGACTTTTTCACTTTTCAGCCACTTTGATCACTTCATAACTCAAAATCCTTAATGAATTGGAATGAATTGTAGTTGAAGTTTTTGTAGGTGATAATGAGGGCTACAAATCCATCTTTGGATGAGAAAAAATGTCCTTGTGGTTTAGGAGTTATGGTCCTCCAAAGTTGGTACCTTTGCCACTTTATTTTTAACTTAGAAAAATTTCTAAGTTTTATGGTTACCCCTTTTTCAAGTTATCTCACTTTTCTTGATTTTTCTTGATGAATGATGATTCAAATCATACATTAACATCATTTTAGGGTTAAAAATCCATTTTGGTGAAAAATCTCAAAAAGTCAAAGTTGACTTTTGTGCACAGTTGACTTTTTATCAGATGAATTCCAAACTGTGCAATTCTTCAGGAAATCATGTCCTTGACCTAAATCAAACTTGATGGGCATGTTCCATGGGTGTCATAGGGTATATTCAATCATGTATTAGGGTTTGGGAGCATGTCCTGGTCAAAAGTCAAAGTTACAGTTGACTTTTCCCTTAAAACCCTAATTGTGTTGCAGATGAAATTGAGACTTGTTGCTCAAACTTCTTGGATTAATCCATTGTTCCAAATGGATCAATATGGTATATTAGAGACCCTCAAATCATATCTTGAGGTCTTGGCTCATGGTTTATCCCAAAAGTCAACATAGGGGTGAATTAGGTCAAGAAACCCTAATTCCTGATTTTTTATGAATGCATCCCCTGAGGCAAAATTGACTTGATGCATGGGTTCATGAGGTTCCATGAAGTATATTAGGTTATGTTTTGGATCATTGCCTTGTGCCCAGATGAAAATTTCCATCTTGAGGCCTTGGTCGACCAAAACCCTAATTTGGTGACACTGTCGATCTTGAGACTTGATCCACCTAAAAGGGAGCAGCCTTGTGCTTAATCCTTGAAGTGGGAGTCCTTTTTGATCCATTGTGGATGTTTGAGAGATTAGACAAGTTGAAAATCAAGTCATTTTTTGATTGATCCTTTGTCTAAGCACTCAGAGAGGGCTTGAAACCCTAATTTTGATTGTAGTGGATGCTCACCCATCTTTGGGGAGACTGATGAAGCATGATGGTTCATCCATATTGTGATGATGATTTTCACAATGATGGGAAATCTAAGTGGTCAAAATTTGGGGTATTACACTTGGTATGCAGATTTTGTTAACTATCTTGCTGCAGATATAATACCTCCGGACCTCAGCTATTAGCAGAAAAAGAAGTTCTTCAATGACGTTAAACATTTCTATTGGGATGAACCACTCCTTTATAAGAGAGGCACTGACGGAATCTTTCGCCGGTGTGTTCCAGAAGAAAAAGTGCACCATATCATAGAACATTGTCACTCAGCACCCTACGGAGGACACGCAAGCACATCTAAGACTCACGCTAAAATCTTACAAGCTGGTCTTTATTGGCCAACAATATGGCGTGATGTTTATACATATATAACCAAGTGTGACCCGTGTCAACGCTCCGGAAACATCTCGAGGAGAAATGAAATGCCATTAAGAAACATTCAAGAAGTAGAACTTTTTGATGTTTGGGGAATCGACTTTATGGGACCTTTTCCATCATCCTTAGGAAACAAATATATTTTAGTCGCTGTCGATTACGTGTCCAAATGGATTGAAGCTATAGATGCACCCACAAACGACACCCGAGTAGTGATTAAGATGTTCAAGCAGAATATATTCCCTAGATTCGGAGTTCCCAGGCTAGTCATAAGTGATGGAGGATCACATTTTATATCTAGGATTTTTGACAAACTGTTGAGGAAGTATGGAGTTAAACATAAAGTAGGCACACCTTACCACCCGCAAACCAGTGGGCAAGTAGAAGTATCCAATAGAGAGATCAAGCATATCTTAGAAAAAACTGTCTCGATATCCAGAAAGGATTGGTCACAGAAGCTTTCAGAAGCACTGTGGGCCTATTGGACAGCCTATAAGACTCCCATTGGAACAACCCCTTACCAACTAGTTTACGGAAAATCATGTCACTTACCCTTTGAATTGGAACACAAAGCATATTGGGCCATCAGAACCTTAAATTTTGATTACCTAGCAGCTGGTGAGAAATGCATCTTAGACATACATAAGCTAGAAGAGCTCCGACAATCAGCCTATGAAAATGCCATCATATATAAAGAGAGAACCAAAGCATGGCATGACAAGAAGATCGTTAAGAAAGACTTCAACATAGGTGACCCTGTTCTTCTATACAATTCAAGACTGAGACTTTTTCCAGGTAAGCTTCGATCTAGATGGACGGGCCCGTTCGAAGTTTCCAAAGTCCTAAAATCCGGGGCATTGGAAATTAAGAACAAATCTTGCAGTCCGTTCGTTGTAAATGGACAAAGGCTTAAGCATTATGAAGGAGGTGACATTCCAGCATACTACTCCAGGTTCACGTTAACAGACCCACCTATCCTCGCACCAGATACATGACTTGAACTCGTCGAGCTAACGACGTTAAGCAAGCACTGCATGGGAGGCAACCCATGGTTCTTTTCCTTTTCGTATTTATTTTCTTTCCATTTATTTTAATTTACGTTTGTTTGCTTGTTTGTACATATATGTCTAATTTGTTTGGTGTGTTTGATTTCAGGGCCTGTTTTTCCTAACCTTTTCTTTCAGGATGCCACCAGTCGACGACATGCACGTGACCTTTAGAGACGACGCCCAGAGAGAGCGTTATGCGATGCTTTCACTCAGACCTATGGGACCCACTCGCTACCCAGACAGTGATTGCATGGAAGCTTTTGGCATAGAGCCCAGTGTCCGATACTTGACCCACGCTACTAAGTACGATGTGCTGTATGAAGACATGGCGGAGCTCCATCGTGAGATAGCAAGACTCCGTGGAGATGACCAGACATCTTGATTTCCATTTTCGTATTATTTACTATATTTCTTATGCATTAATTTACTTCCAGTATCACCCAGACATATTTCCTACTATTTGCATTTGATATATTTCCGATTTATATTAAGGTTTGAGTTATTTATGTTCATATGCTAATATTTTCTTTTATTTTATTTTTTTTTCTTTGACAAAATATATAAAAAAAATTTATTATAAAAAAATATATATGGTTGTGAAAATTTTGTGCAAAACTACATTTTTAGGACATATGGAATGCTAAAAAGACCCCCCAAGGCCAAATGAAGGACAAAAAGCCCATTCAAAAAGACAAATTGAGGCCCATTAGCGGATTTGCTCTTGTCGCGCCCGCGACACAGCTGTCGCGCCCGCGGCAGCGTCCTTGTAAAATCGGGACAGAACCTCCATTCCCACCATTTTTGAAGCTCCAACCTTTTCAAACCCATTTTTTTTCCCTCTGAAAAATCCCTATAAAACCCCATTGAAATTCATATCTCTAGCATTCACCAATCATCTCTTAACTTTCCATTTCAATTTCCATCAACAAAAACCTAAAAAAATCCAACCTTTATCATACCACTTTTCTCCCACCATCTTCATCAATGGAGTTTAATGGAGTCATTCTTCGGGAAGGACAATCCGGGAATCAGCAGAGGCGGCAACTTCAAAAGCTTCAGGATCGAGAAATTCTATCGACGAGGTATGTCGATGATACTTTCTTGCACGCTTTAGGGGTTCATCATAGCGTTTTCCATATGTTAGACTTTGTAGGTTTAGGCACTGTTTTCACCACAAAAGAACCCACCTATGAGAGGATGACGGTTGAGTTTTTGAGTTCATTGGTTTATACCGTTCGTCCCGACACTGCTAGCACAGTCGGTACCATGCATTTTAGACTGTTTGCTATTGAGTATCAGTTCAGTACCGATGAACTAGCAGGTCTATTGGGATTCCCTCATGGGGAGGGTGTTGTTTGTGAGGCTCCTTCAGATGCTGAATGGTCAGTCGAGATATTCGCCTTCTGGCGCAGGTTGTCAGATACTATTGTTCATTCCTTTAAGGGAATACTCGCCTCGACCATTCATAACCCGGCCATAAGAATTTTCAGATATCTTTTGGCATGCTCTATTTTTGGCCGGGAGAATCAAAACAAAGTTAATAGCAAAGAACTTTTGTTCTTGCAAGGATGCCTCACAAATGTAAGAATTAATCCGGTTCCATATATGATCGCCCACATGTGCTTAACGGTAAATAAGGGTGGACCGATAGTTTTTGGCGGATTGATTACGTCTATTGCTCGGGCACTAAATTTGAATGATGAGATAGCTACTTTAGAACCACTGCCCCCTCGCACAATTAATTTAAAATTTCTGAAAGACATGAAATTGTGCCGATCGAGGAGGGCTGGTGGTTATGAGTTGATGATTCACGGGGTAGCCGTCGAATCAATTGTTATGCCGTGTAGTAGACGTACAGATGTACGATTCGAGAGGAACTGGATCTATGACCTTACTACCCCACCTTTTCTAGGTTCAATTCCTCCTAATGTCCATGACAATGAGGGGCCCGACACAGATGATAAGTATGACCATAGAGAGCGTGTGTCCCCCCCTCGCCCTACACAATCACACACCGCACCATCTTCTTCTAACACTTTTGCAGAAGCTGCTCCCAGATTTTATATTACGGAGGAGATGTGGCGAGACCATATGGCTAGAGAAGCACGGCATGAAGACCTGCTCTCTTCCATTCAGCAACAGATGGCGGACCAGATGAGCTTTATGCAAGAGTCGCAGCGGAGAGCAGACCAATCTTACGAGACCATCTCCCGTACTCTGCTTGCGATCACCACTGAGCAGTCCCGTCAACAGCAATATAACCATCAGCACTTTCAGCTTATGGAGGCCACTCAGGGTTCCATCTTAGGTAACCTTCGTGAGGTGAAAGCTGCTCAGACAGAATTGCAGGCTAGGATGGACCAGCGAGACCATCACCGTAGCCGATCCCGTCGTTCCGAGCGTTCAGCACAGGGCGGCGAGGGCACCAGCGGTCCTCACTAGTTTTGCCAGGTTCCTTTCTCCTTAGCTTACTTCGAAACATTGGGGACAATGTTTGATTTAAGTGTGGGAGGAGATTTTATCGTTTTTATTTCCGTCGTTTTAGTAGTTTATTTTTATTTCCCTTCAGTTATTTACTTTTGTTTCTGTTTTAGAAAATGCATGTGTTTGAAGAGTCATTAGTATAAGTATATTTTTTGGTTCACCTTCATTTTTTCCCACATATTTTAACCCCAAAAAAAAAATTAATTTTTCTAGAAAAAAGTGTTGTTCTGAAAAATTTCTGGACTTTAAGACAGGTTCGGGTTAGGATGCGGTGACTTGGGAGAACCTTCGAAACATCAGTATCGTCCTTACACCATGAACTTCGTAAATATAAGAATCACACCTGAAACCCCATGTACCATGGCCCTAATTTCATTTCAAAATCATCCTTAGTAGTTTATTTCAGCAATCAACTCCGGCCTAAACATGTTTTAAGTAGGAGACCGACGAATATAAGTGACTGATCTGAGTACAAGAAAAAGAAAAAAAGAAAAAAAAATTATCTGCACCGTTGCTACAAAAGAAAGAAAGATAAAAAAGAAAAATTTTTATCTGCACTTTTGTCTTTGCACCATGTCAACTTTGCCTATAATTACTCTCAGAACTCGAATTTTAGTTTTATCCAATCTTAGTTTACTTCATCCTAGGCATAAATTTCACTCTTGTAAAGCGGTAATCTTCTCACATCGAGGAGTTATTGCACTGTGTGTGATCGAGTTTGTAATCAAGTCTTGGAGTGTCTGTAATCAAGTTGGAGCACTTTGGTAGAAGTAATCCTGCCAGCATTTTCTTTTCCGTACATTGTACCAGATTTAAAAAATCCGCTTTGGAGCAGGTTTTATTTTAATCGCATTTACTTCCATTTATCTCTTGCACTTGCTTTATTTTGTTTATTTATTGTCTTGCCTTACTTTTCAAAACTTTACTTTTCAAAAGACTTAATTCCATACATGATAAGAATTAATATGACTGTTATAACTACCATGGCTGGTTAAGTTTTAGATAGGTAAGAATGTAAAGACCATAATCACCGTAATACGTCTATATGTTAATAGAAATACTTAAGGGCTGTTTTAATCTTTAACACAAGTTTTCTGTACTTAAAAGCAATGTTGGGTAAGATCGAAAGCCGTCCAACCATCTGTGAACTTGTTTAGTTCTCAACTGATCAAATACAGCGAAAGCGCTTTGCTCAGTTGAGTAGGGATTTTTAACACTTTAGAAAAGAGATTTTAAAATTATTTTCGGACGCGTTAGTGGGATTAGAATCTGGTTCATTTTGAACCTCTTTAGTTTAGAGATTTCAGGTCAAAATACTTTTCTGTTTAGTTTAGAATTTACATTTCTTAAAAGTAAGTTTTCCATGACTCTAACGCAATGCGCGCCTTTTTATAAGTGACAATAAAGGGATTAGTTTAGAGGGTAAACTTGGTTCTGACTACGCGAAAGCGACAGTTCCTGTTAAATTGAATTCTTTTCTTAAAATAGAAGATATTTCCCGTAAGTAGTTCTGTTGATGAATATAGAAATATTATCGGTTATGAGAATTACATTCAAGCCTATTGTTTTGTCTGAATTTTATTACCTCGTCATTTACTTTTATTTATTTTCCTCTGCATTAGTAAACCCTGAATTGAACTGCCTTAGATAAGCACTGTAACAAACGGAAATCGTTAGATCGACATTTGGTCTCTGTGGATACGATAACTTTTTATATTACTCTGACGCGATTCGTGCACTTGCGAATACAACGCATCTGGCAAAAATTCAAGTTTTGTGTCATTTGCAAGAAGGACCATATCTCACTCATTTCTCCATGAAATTGGATGAAATAAAAAAGAAACTTGCCTAGAATTTCATGAGGAATCTAGTGGTGGTCTTAGATTTTTCTAAAAGTGCTTACATTTTAAAACCAGATAGTGGTTTCAAATAGGACATGATTTTGCAATTTCTATGCTACATTTTTATATAGCTGTCATACCCCAAATTTTGACCACCAAGATTTCCTATCATTGTGAAGATCATCACCAAAATATGGATGTACCTTCATGCCTCATCAATCTCTTCAACGATGGTTGAGCATTCACTATAATCAAGACTTGGGGTTTCAAGCCCTCTTAGAGCACTTAGACAAAGGATCAATCAAGGAATGACATGATCTTCAACTTGTCTAACCTCTCAAACACCTATAAAGGATCAAGAGGTCTCTCACATCAAGAATCAAGCACAAAGTTGCAACATTCCAAGTGGATCAAGCCTCGAGATTGCCAGTGTCACCAAACTAGAGTTTTGATCGACTGAGGCCTCTAGATGAAAATTTTCATCTGGGCATGAGCCAATGCTTCAAAGCACATCCCAAGATACTACAAGGGACCTCATGGACCCAATCATCAAGTCAATTTAGCCTCAGGGGATGCATTCATAAAAAATTCAGGAATTAGGGTTTCTTGACCTAATTCACCCCTAAGTTGACTTTTGGAGCAAAGCATGAACCAAGACCTCAAGAAATAATTTGAGGACCTCAAATACACCACATTGATCCATTTACAACAATGGATTGATCCAAGAAGCTTGATTGACAAGTTTCAATTTCATCTGGACCACAATTAGGGTTTTGAAGAAAAAAGTCAACTGTACCTTTGACTTTTGATCAAGGCATGCTTCCAAACCTTGGGACATGATTCAATACACCCTATAACACCTATGGAATCCATCCATTAGAATTGAATTAGGTAAAGAACTTGATTTCACAAAGGATCGCACAGTTTGGAATTCATCCGATAAAAAGTCAACTGTGCACAAAATCAAGTTTAATTTTTTGGAATTTTTCACAAATATGGTTCCCCTAAGTCAAAAATAATGTTAATGTATGGTATTGATCATCATTAATTAAGAAAAATCAAGAAAAGTGAGGTTTCTTGCAAAAGGGGCAACCATAAGAAACCAAAATTTTTCTAAGTTATGGAACAAAAGTTATTTTTGTACCAGCTTCTAAGGATCATAACTTGAGATCCAAGCAGCCATTTTGGGTGATCCAAAGCCTGATTTGTAGGTCTTCCTACATTATACAAAAGCTTCAACTACAAGAAACTCCAATTCTTCATGGATTTTGAGTTATGGACTGATCAAAATGACAAAAAAGAAGAAAATGGCACTTTTCCAACACTTAATAAAAATTTTCCTAAGTTACCAGCCTTAGACATCAATGTTCATGAGGATTTTTTAGTTGGATCCAAATAGTTTCAAAACAAACTATGATCACACATGTTTTGTATCATATGAGGGCCCTCTAAAAAGTACAAGAGCCTCCCATAACTCAACCTGAGCAGGGAGATATGATCCCCTCAAAACCACCATTTCCAATTGTCTTATACAAGGCAAATTTTGGCATTTTGCTCGATTTGGAAAATTTGGACAACTCCAAGCCTTGTCATCCATTTGGACACATCAGGGGATGAAATTAAATGGGAATGATCTGATCCCCAATTTTGTTTCAATGCATTCAATGGATGCATCAAAGTGGGATGAACTGAGGTAAACTTAACTGAATGAGTCAAGCCTTATCTTTGAACCAAAAGACCATAGGCCTGTGCTCTAACCTCAAGTCAATGGCTAGAGGAGACTTGAGATTCCATTTGATCCACATTGGGCACAGACCTGCTGCAGTTGCCACACACTATTTCTACCAAAACAAACTTGACACACTATAAATAGAGCTCATTTGTGATCAGTTTGAGTACACCAAAGCACCCAAACTGATGCTTTCCTTAAAATCTCCCTTTCACTCCAATTTTGCCTTCTAACTCAAGTGACTATCGGGTTTTGAGATTGAGAGTGATTCCAACCAAACCAATCACACACACACCTCATAAACATCATGTATGAGTGATACATAACACAAAATCACATTTGGAACATCAAAATCACAAAATCACCAGCCAATTGCTCAAGTTCTTAACAGAGTTGTAGTTGAGGTACCACAACCAGTTCCAGCTCATTTCAATCCATTCCAAGCATTCAAACACACTCCTTGGCACCTAAGGAAGCTGTCTAGATCATTGGAACCTAGTTGCAAGACCTCCATCATCAAACACGATCACCACCTGCAAGAGGTAGGCCTGAACCCTTCAAACTCTATGATCCATGCATCATAAATGAATTTTTGAGTTACCATCTTGTTTATGCATGTTTGTAGAGTAATAACCCTCAATCAATTGCCATGAATTCATCGTGTATGGAATTTCATTGTGTTCATGCTGAAATTAGGGTTCTTGAGGTTTTCTGTTGAATTCTTCCTCCATACTTAATATAAATGCAATTAAACCATATGGTTGTGATCCTTGTTCAAAAAAGAACAAGATTGGTACTTGAATCGTGCAAAACCATTGAGAAATCATGGTGAAAAGTGGGAAAACGTAAATCTGGAAAAACAGGGGACGCGGGCTAGAACCAAGTGTTCTTGGCGCCATAATTCAAATTTTTGAATTTTAGTTATTTTGTTTAATTGATTCAAAAATTAATTTCTCTCTGAATATTTGTGTTTTTGAATTGATTATTTTTCTCAAAATTCACAAAATTGTTTAAATATTTTATTTTACAAAAAAATCTAATTTATATTATTTTTTTAATATAGTTAGAATTTTTGTAATTAATTTCATTTTTATTTGTTTTAAACATTTTTAAATGAAATTCCCACTTTGATCTTTCAAAACCAATTGAATTTCATACTTTCATGTAATAAAACATGAATTTTCAAAATATTTTTCAAAGAGTACAACTTGTTTTTGAATATATTTGGTATTTTATATCATTTTTTTTCATTTAATTTCCTTTGAAAAATGACATTTTAATTTAAAATTAGGGTTTCCTCTCAATTTTAAATTTTCAAACACTTTTGGGCCTCTAATAAAGTGTAAGACCCATTCCTTGTAAATAAAAACCTTTTTAGGCCTCAGTCATTGTATAAGTCCCGATACGATTTTAAAAATCCCGGCACGATCGTCGCCTTTTAAAACAAAAAAACCATCTGGACCTCCCCTCGTGTTGTAAGTCCCATTCTCTTTTCTTCTAACATTCTTTGGGCCTCTCATTGAGTTGTAAGACCCATCCCTTTGTACATAAATAATTTTGTGCCTCAGTCATTGTATAAGTCCCATTACAGTTTTCAAAACGACGGTGCGATCACTGTCTTTCCATGGGCCTACCCTTGTGTTGTAAGTCCCATTTCTTTTCTTTTTTCAAATCTTTGGGCTTCTCTTTGAGTTGTAAGACCCATCCCTTTGTAAATAAAACCTAATTTGGGCC
Source organism: Lathyrus tuberosus (assembly GCA_022829125.1). Taxonomy (NCBI): domain Eukaryota; kingdom Viridiplantae; phylum Streptophyta; class Magnoliopsida; order Fabales; family Fabaceae; genus Lathyrus; species Lathyrus tuberosus. The sequence continues at coordinate 6,603,530 of JALAZF010000120.1, forward strand.
TCAGTTATTGTATAAGTCCCAATACAATTTTTAGATCAATGGTACGATCACTATTTTTCATCTGGGCCTCTCCTTGAGTATAAGCCCTAGTCTTCTTTTCAAAAACAACTTCCCTTTTTATTTAGGTTCAAACTCATAGTTGTTATCAAAACTTTCTTTAATTGCTTGAACAACTAACCATACAGCTGTTACAATGGAAGCTTGCTCACCTGTAAGTTTTATCAACTTTCTTTTACATACTTGCACACACACACACACACACACACACACACACACACACACACACACATATATATATATATATATATATATATATATATATATATATTTATTTATTTATTTATTTGTTTGTGCTGGAAGCTTGCTCACCTGTAAGTCCTCCTACCTTCTCCTTTACACACAGTATATATTGTAAGAACAAGATTTGGTTATGCATCTTGTCTCTATGTTTTGATGATAACAATGAAGTATTTGTGTGAGGACAATTATTGTCCTCTAACGTTTGTTATTCTGATAGTTTTAACAATCAGGTTCTAACTCTGATAAAGACCAGGTGCTACGTCACTCAGATATTCTCTATGGTCATTTCTATGTGAAGAAGCAAGAATTGGTTCTAATCTACTGTGCGTCAGAAACATTCTGAGAATACACTATGTTGATGTTGTAACGTCTCTTGGATCTAATCTCTGATCGTGACTCTGATGTTCTATTTATGAAGCCTGTATAGCTTATGAGGTCGTTAACTTCAGAAGACTAAGTGCCGAAGATTCTAAAGACAAGGTTCCGTTGAACGAAGTTCTGAAGATTCTGAAGACTTAAGGATTCTGAAGATTAAAGGTTCTGAAGACTAAGTGCTGAAGATTCTGAAGACAAGGTTCTGCTGAACGAGGTTCTGAAGACTCTGAAGACTTAAGTGTTCTGATAACTAAGGGTTCTAAACTAGAAGTGCTGAAGACTCTGACGACAAGGTTTGGCTGAACAAGTTCTGAAGACTCAAGACTCTGAAGACCCAATGATTCATTCTTCTAATCATGCTTCAATCAAATCAATTCAGAAGCCTCTGATGAATAAAAGAAGATGAAATGTTTGCGTGAGAAAATAGTACATAGTACAGTTAAAGCACGTTCCTTTCCACTACCCTAATTTGGCGATACAAAGGACAACTTCAGTGTACAATTTTTAACCCAGCATAACGAATTTATTTCAAGTCTCCAGTACTCTTATCATATTACTGATCTTCCCTTCAACGGATCTTTTTCTGGCTATATATAGACTTGATAATTCAACGAATCTGATGTTGAAGTTGATGAGAATAAGCGTAAAAGAGCAAATTCATGCGTGCAAGCACTACTACAAAACGGCCAAACAACAAAGCCAGGTTTACAACGGCATCCTATACACCGTTCTTATAGTGCGTACTGGATGCGCACACATTATTTTAATTAGAAATCTCAAGGGTATAATAACGGTTTTTATGAAAACCATGGTGATACAATCTAGCTATCATGGGTTCGAACCTCATCGCCCTCATATAGTTTATCCCTTTAATGTAAATGCTCCCTTTTTAAGTTTTATTAATATTTAACTAAAAAATAATAAGGATATCACGACGGATATTTCTCAAAACCGTTGTTACAAATTGAAACTTCTTTTTATGTATTTTAAACATCAAGTATATATATCAATTTATCCATTGAAACAACCCTAACACCAACGCCCTCACCATTGTCGGGAAGAAGACAACAACAACAACAAAGTGTTCTACTTTTGTGGTTCTACGTCTTGTTCCAGTGTAAAATCTCGATCTGGAAATTTTTGTGGTTGTGATGGTCGTATGGTTTCGTATCAATGCAAGAAGGGACAAAATAAAGGAAGGCTTTTTTGGAGATGTCCATTTTGGAGGAGCGATGAAACATGTAATTTGTTCATATGGGATGAAGACGTGGGAGAAAGAGATGGAAATGACGATGAGAGCATTATGAAGTCAGAGTTGGAAGCTGTGGGCTATCGGAAGGTTATGTATGAGGATTTAAAAAAAAAGAACAAGAATTTGAAGAACAAACTGAAATCAGAGATATTTTCTGGAAATATCAAGATGTTATGTTTTTTTGTCTCCTTTATGTTTAATATTTACTTTGTTATGAAATGTAATAGTTGAATTAGGGTTCGAATTACATTGTTGATGTTTAAACTGCAGATGCATTGTGAATTACATTGTTGATGTTTAAACTGCAGATACATTAAGTTAGAAGTTAAGGCGCACGTTTTCTTTTTTATTTATTTTAAAATTCATAAATAAAAGGGTTATCACTACGGTTCTTCTGGTTAACCGTAGTGATATATTTATAATAAATAAATACATATCTATACGGTTTTTATTTATTTTAAAATTCACAGATACAAGGGTTATCACTACGGTTATTCTGGTAAACTGTAGTGATATATTTATAATAAATAAATACATATCTACACGGTTGTTATTGTTAACCGTTGTGAAATAGTTTACCCATATATAAGCGAAATAACTTTCACTTAATTGACAGTAACACCGTTGCCTTCAAAGTGAAACCCTAGAACCCATTTTTTCTCTTCGTTTTCACCATTAGCTGTGAATCTTGTGCTTCATACATTAAGGTATTCTTCTTCTTTTATCTATTGTTAGGTATTTCCCATTATCTCGTTTGTTGCATGTTGTTTTTGTTGATTGTTCTCATTTTTTCAGATTCGTTTTCACTACCTTAACAAAGACCATACTTTGGAAACTTCATAATGTTTGTGTTGCTATGGAAAAATGTATAAGAAGCATGAAGCTATGATGGAAACTTCATCCACCTTGTATTTTTTTTCATAGCATCACGAACAAGATGTTAGTAAATGAAGAAACAACACTGTAAGCAAACTTTATCTAGTTTTAGAAGCAATGAAAAGAAGTATAAGAAGTATGAAGCTTTTGTGTAAGCTTATTCCTCCTTATATTTCTTTTTCATGGCTTCCCAAACTAGTTCAACATCATAATTGATTCCTGTTCCGCGATTAGTTTCATTAAAAGGTGCGTTATTCCTGTTCCTCTCTTTACTCATCACTGGATTATGGTTTTAGGGTTTGTTTTCAACTGAGGATGCTCATTTTTAAAGTTTGCTTTGTTTCCTTTCAGGTTAAGGGGATGATACAGGGTGATGATGCTGGTGGAAGCAAGCGTATTATATCAGTTTATAATTTCTGGATCTGGTATAGAATGTTGTTTGAGTTTATCATATTCTATTTACATTGTTTGTTTAACTAACCCTCACTTAAAGTTTGCTGGTGGTAGCAAGCGTATTATATGAGTTTATAATATCTGGATCTGGTATAGAATTTTGTTTGAGTTTATTATATTCTATGTAGATTGTTTATTTCACTAACCCTCACTTAAAATACATTCAGTTAATTTGACATAGATACTTATAATCTGCAAATTAAGTTGTATTTGAAAACCAACTTAAACAAACCAATGTTGTTTTCTGATTGCATGCCTCTCATCATTTATCTCCCGTTCTTTTATATATAAATTATGGTATAATGATCTGGCTCCTTGGATGCATCGCCATCTTCCAATATAGTTAAATCAAAGATGAGGCTCAAAGGAGTCAGATCAATAAACCACAATATATGTAAAAGAGCGTGAAATGCACGATGAGACGAATGCAATCAGAAAACAACATTGGTTTGTTTAAGTTGGTTTTCAAGAAAAATTTAATTTGTAGATTATAGACATCTTCATCAAATTTAATCCATGTATATTTATTTAGTGAGGTGTTTGGAAAACAAGCAATCTACATTTAATATAATAAACTTAGGGTACTTACAACAACGGTTATATATTGTAACCGATATCATAAGTAATTTATGTTTTATACAAATTCGCTACTGATGGGTTTCGAACCCAGAACCTAAGTGTATGTATCGCAACGGTTTATTATTATAACTGTTGTGATATATGGCGCGCATCCTGCCTTTCAACAATGGTTTCCAGACCGTTGTAGAAACAGCGAACTTTCAACGACAATCTACATAACAACGCCTTCGCCCGCGTCATTATATGTCATTCCCAACCGTTGTTAAATGTGTTTTTCGTAGTAGTGAAGCATGATTGAATATTAGTGAGCAACAAACGATGTAATACTCAGTGTAAATTAGAAACACTGATGTACATGAAGAAAGCAACTCAAGAAATAAAGAAAACTTATGAGGGAACAGTAGAGCACCACAATACAAAGAAGAAGAATGTTATTACTGTAGACTCTCTCTAAGTTTGATTGAGGTTAAAATGTATGTTTACCCAACTTATCTAGAAGCATTATTATTGTAAACAAACCTTGTAGCAGACAGTTGTTTGTGTTCCCTATTGGACCTGTTAGGTCAGAATTTTTAGGGAGACTAAGACAGTGTGTCTAAGTGTTGTTAGTCACTTGCAGTTGGCTTGTGCATTGTATTCCCTAAAGGACCAGTTGGGTCAGAATTTTTAGGAAGACTAAGACAGTGTGTCTTAGTGGTGTTAGTCACTTGTAGTTGGCTTGTGCATTGTATTCCTTAAGCGACCTGTTGGGGCAGAATTCTTAAGAAGTCTAAGGCTGGCGAGTCTTAGAGGCTGTTAGTCACCAGCAGTTTGCTCGTGCGATTGTAATCAGTTTGGTTATAGTGGATTAAGTCCTTGTTTAAGGCAAAATCACCTTGGCGGGTGGACTAGATTAGCTTGATAGTTTTCAAGTGAACAGGGATATATCGTGTGTTCTTCTTATTGTTAGTTTATTTATGATCTTTGTTTGAGTTTCATAAAGAGCTTTCAAAATGGAAAACCTAATTCAAACCCCCCTTTCTTGTGTTTTTCTCACACCTTCAATTGGTATCAGAGCTCCGGTTCTGATTGTGATAAATGTTTTATCAGCACTTAACAATGTTCAGTACTGATCCAGTATTTATGTGAGATAACATGGCAGCTCCTGCTAAATCCACTACTAAAGGGGAAGATCATTACAGTGCCAAACTACATGTACGTTGATGGTGAAAGGTTTGACCACTGGAAAGACAAATTAGAAAGGTTCTTTCTTGGTTTTGATGTAGATCTTTGGGATTTGGTAGTTGATGGCTACAATCACCCAGTTGATGCTACATGTGCTAAAATATCCTGAAGTGATAAAATCAACCAACAGAAGAAAGATCGTAAGAGTCATCATAAGGCAAGAATCATATTGCTAAATGCTATCTCTTATACTAAGTATGAGAAGATGATGCCAAATCTATTCTTGATTCTCTTAGGATGACTATTGAAAGAAATGCTCAAGTTAAGAAGACAAAAGGCGTTTTCCTTAATCCAAAACTATGAGGCATTCAGTATGGAGGATAATGAGACAGTTGAGACCATGTCTTCAAAGCTTCAAATGCTAATCGCAGAACTCAAAGTTCTGGACAAAGGCTACTCAACTGATGAACATAAGAAAAAGATCATCAGAAGTCCTCCTAAGAAATGGATACTTATGGTAACAGCTCTAAAGCTATCAAAAGATCTCAATAGCATAAGTCTTTAAGAACATGTTAGTTCCTTGAGAAATCATGAGATAGAGCTGGAGGAAGAAGAAGAGTAAATTCATCATTCTTAAGTTCAAACTCTAGAAGCATAGGCAAGGAAACTTCAGAAGAATCAAAGGTCGCTCAGAGTCATCATCTGAACAGAAGAAGCATAACTCTAGAAAGGAAGTTATCTGCTATGAGTGTAATGAGCCTGGTCATTACAAGAACGAGTGTCCAAAAGTCAAGAAGGACAAGAAGTCTAAGAAGAACTTTTCCAAAGCAAAGGAAGGTCTAAGGGCAACTCGGGACGACTCTGACTCTGAAGAAGATGAATCTGATGAAGATCAAAGCAAATGTTGCGTTAGTAGCAACAAATGAAGATGAAGTTTCTGGAGAACCAGAAGATTAAATATCATCAGAATCTGAATCGCCTCAGACTCTTGCTCAGAGATATCCTTATCAACTCAGTTGAAACACCAGGCATGGTAACATGAACAGTAGTTGCTCGCGACTCATGACGAGAAGAAGGCATACGTTTCAAAGTTTGGAACTTAAGCCTGGAAGCTTCGTCAATTTTTGAGGAAACCAGAAAGAAGAAATCATTGGCTCTGGATTTGTTGCTCATAATGTTTATCGTTAAGATATTCTGAACGCTCTAAAGGCTACAGAATCCGTAACACGGAAATAGGAATTGTAGACGAATAAATTAATGTCAGACTCAATGATAAGCTTGACTCTGAAAAGTCAAAGCCAGTTGAAAGATTGTAGATCTGAAGTTCACGTCATCAGAATCAAAGAAGTAGAAGATTCAAAAGAAGAAGACAAAGATTCAAATTCTCCAAGATCCAGACACAACCTTATCAGAAGCTGGGAACAACTCATCTCATCAGAAGAAGAATAGATTAAAAGACTTTTCATTTTGAAGAATTGATTCTGGGAGATAAAGTTGATTCAGTCAGAAATCGTTTATCCTTCAGACATTCCGAAGAAACTCTTCTGGATCTATTGTCTCTGACTGAGCCAACAAAAGTCGATGTAGCTCTAAGAGAAAAATGAGTGGATTCTGGCCATGCAAGAGAAACTAAATCAATTCACCAGAAATGACGTATGGGATCTTGTTCAGAAACCCAAAGGTGTCCACGTTGTTGGAACTAAATGGGTGTTCAGAAACAAGGTAGATGAGAAAAGCTGAATTCGAAATCAGTCTGATAGAAGAATTCAGATTCTTTCTGGGAATTCAAATTGATCAAAGATTAGAAGGAACATACATTCATCAGAGCAAGTATGCAAATGAACTTCTGAAGAAATTCAACATGATGGACTGTACACCAGCTAAGACTCTGATGCATCCAACGTATATTCAAGAAAAGGAAGAAATAGATCAGAAAGAGAAAGAAACTCTGGAAACTGTCAGTTTCTTGGGAGAATCTGATCTCATTGCCAAGCAAGAGGCAATCAAAAATTGTTCTCTCAACAGCAGAAGCAGAATTCATATCTGCTTCTCTATTTAGTACATAGATGTTATGGATGAAGAATAAACTAGAAGATCATCAGATAAATGAGAGTAACATTTCTATCCTCTATTATAATACTGCTGTTATGTGTTTAAGTAAGAATCTAGTTTTAAGTTCTAGGACTAAGCACATAGAAATCATTTAGAGACTATATTCATAAGGGAAATTTTATGTTTAAAATGTATAGATTTAGACCATCAATGGGCTGATATTTTTACAAAATCCTTGGCTGAAGATAGATTTCTATCTGTTCTGAATCATCTGGAAATGGACTACTGTCCAGAGTAAGATTTCATCAAAATCAGATGTGTTTAGTCAGAATCTGAAGATATCAGATTTTCATGTTAAACTAGGAAGCATTTGTTTTAAACCTTAGTCATCAGAAGATACTTTGTCAGAAGTGTCTCTGATCAGATGGAAACCATTTGGTTTTCTAGACTCTGAGGATATAAATAGGTGTCACTTAATTAAAGGGTGATTAACGCGTGAGTAGTACATTTCTTGGAATTAGTTAAATCATGATTACATTTATTTATTAACTCCCATTATTATGTCTAAAACTACACGTCTACACGACTTTACTCCACTCACACGTTATATACCCACTCACTCCACTTCATTTTTTTTACATCTTAGAAACCCTAAACCCTCTTTCTCTCCAAACTGCTCTCGGTGCTTTCTTTGTTTTTAACGACAAACTTCATCTTCTTTCCTTCTATCTCAATAATCAACATGATGACTACCTCTCAACAAGAAGTAGTTCAATTCGCCATTGAAATGGAACAATCATTGAACTCCTCTACTAGGTTATCATCTTCTTTAGCTCCTCTGTCTTCAACCTCAGCAACCACCGGAAATGTCATTTCAACCTCATCATCATCACTTCCTGTGATTGATAAAGATCATATCACACAAAGGGGTATTTCAGTTAACTGTATTATTGAGGCAGAGAAACTAACTGTTCTTAAAGAACTAGATGTTGATTTTGACAATCTTGCTGTAAATGGATATGATCTTTCTGCTGAACGAGAATTTCAAGGTTGGAATCGATATTTTCAAAGGCTCAAAGGTCCCATCTTTGAAGCTCTTGTGAAGGACTTCTGGAGACAAGCAAAATGTGACCGTCTTCATGTAGTCTCTCATGTTCTGGGAAAGAAGATAGTTATTACTGAGAAATCAATCTCAGACCTTCTGGAAATGGAATTCTTGAAAAACAAGCGAGTCTATGGAATGAAAGGAAACTGCAAGTTTGTGAAAGAAACCATTGACAAAACTATCTTCACCAACTACTCTCCGGAGAAATCAAAGTATATGGATAATGATCTACATGATAAACTAAGGATTTGTCACAAGATTATTCTGAGCTGCATCAAGTTCTTCTGACTACTTCAACGCTAATCAGAAGTATATATTATACTATTTGCTTACAAAATAGAAGATGTGTCTACCCTCTATTCTGTTTTGTTATTTACGGGATACTGTGATCAAGACAAGAACAACAGCTTCAACAGAAAAAGCTGTCCCCACTTACATTCCATTTGGAAGATTGCTATCTGACATTTTCGTTGAAAGTGGTCTGATGAAGTATCTAATTGAGGAAGCCAAGTATACAGAAGACTTGGTACCAAGCATTGGATAATCCTTAAATGCCACAACACTTAAGAATATGAAAATGATCAAGGAAGTACTTGTGAAACCTCACTCTGTATCTCCTGCTTTTGTGATTAAACATAGGATTCTGGTGAAAGACTATCCCCTATTTTCCAAAGGCGACAGTCCTGAATCAATTGCTGCTTTTGTTGCTACCATGAGGGAAGAAGGACTTGACATGTCTAAGTTCAGTTATAACAATCTTGCTCAGGGACCAACTCTGGCTGATCCTCCCAAAGGAAAAAGGAAACAAGTTTAAGGAGTTTTTGAATCCAAGAAAAGAAAGAAGGATGATAAGATTGGAACTTCTGGAAATCCAACTATAGCTTCTTACTCTAAAAGATCTAGTAAGTCTGTTTCTGCTCCTTCTATTTCAATAGCTGCTACGCAATCTATTAATGTTTCATCATCACCAACCACTTCTGACACTACTCAAATTCCCACTTCCATTTCTCAAGTCACGTTTAAACCACCATCTTTTTCAGTTCCACCCCCAACAACCACTTTATGTAAAACCACTATTCAACAAACTCAATTCTCATCAATCACCACAACCATTCCATCTGAAAATTATTCCCACTTTCACTTCATCCATAACCACCTCACTTCCTTAGTCCCCAACACCTGATTCCCCACCTTCTCAAGATTTGTTATATTTCGCTTTCCATCAACCTAGAATAGACACTGTTGAGTCTATGTCTCAACATTCTGATCCTCACTCACCCAACCTCTCTAAAGAAACAATTTCTGAGACCATTGAAATAGTTACCTCTGAGCCCTATACAGTCTCAGATCTTCTTGAGCAAATACCTACTTCTGAACAAACAACTGAACAAATACCTCCTGAAATAACTTCTGTTGAACCCAACCTTGCATTAGTTTTTTATGAAAAACCCCTTTCCAAAACCCTTAATGAATGCATTAATGTGTTTCGTAACAATGCTTTGAAAAGGGTAGCCAAATTAGAAACAGAAGCTAGTAGCTTCTAAAGTTGCCTCAGTTCAACTGGTGAAGGACAAGGAAGAAGAAAAGGAAAGGATAAGGTAATTCAGTCTCCTTGCTGCAAAGCAAAAAGAAGCTTAAGCAAAAGCTGCTGAAGCAGCAAGACTTCTAGCAGAAAAAGAAGCTAGAAATGCTGAAGCTGTTCGGATGGCACAAGAAGCTGAAAATGAAAAGCAAGCTAAAGAAGCCGCTCTAATTGCTTCCTCATCTGAACCTGTTGTTGTGCGCTTGGAACGAGCAATTGAAGAAAAAAGATCTTCAAGGAAAGCATTGTTGAGCAGAAGGTTATCAACGTCTCCCTTCAGAACCTGCTTCAACAGATTTTGAACATGCTGCCTGCAAATCCTCCATCCTCTGGAACTTACGCACATAGGCATTTAGGCTTTTATTTTCTTTGGCTCTGAACTTTAGGATTCTGACTTGGTTCGATTTGGTTCTATTATTGTTTTGATCCTTGGATATTAATGAAATTGAATTATCTTTTTGATTATGACAAAAAGGGGGAGAAAGTTAAATGATTTTGATAGTACTTATATTTTGATAGTACTTATTCTTAGAATCTCGAACATTACATAATGCTTATATAATGCTCTTTGCAACTAACCGTTTGTTTGATGGTTCAATTAAGGAACTCTGAAAAAGTTCACTTAGCATTCTAGACAGGTTGAACATAAAGATCCTACTCTCTAAAGATGGAAAATCTTATGGATAATTTCAACTCTGATAATTCATGGTCAGGAAGTTGTACACTTTGAGAATATATGATTATTCAAACAAATGTTCCAGTACTGTTCAGAAGATGTGAACTCTCTGAAAGTCAAGAAATCTGGTTTATTCAAACATATGTTCCAATACTTTTCAGAAGTTGTGAACTTTTTGAAAGTCAAGAAATCTAGTTTGATTAAACAGATATTCTAATACTGTTCGGAAGTTGTGAACTTTCTGAAAGTCAAGAAATCTTGTTTGATATCATAGTGTTCAGAAGTTTTAAACTTTCTAAAATTATGAAATTCAGACTTAAAGCATCAGAAGCAGAAATCTACTTGAAAGCAAGTTGAGTCAATTCTCTGATTCAAAGATACCATTCAGAAGATACGCTCTGCAACGATGATATTTTGATTATAACAATCAGGCTCTGAATCTGACAAGACGGGTGAATCTAAGAAAAGATTGACAAATAAGAAGTCACTTCCAATCAAACTCTGATATTTAAAGAAGTTGTGATTCTTCATCAAAATCTGATAAGAAGCTCTGATACGAGATCCGCGGCATCATCCAATCAGACTCAAAATTAAAGTTCTGATAGTAACTAGGTTCTGAGATGAAGACCTAGTGTTCTAGTATGACTCTGATGAGATGTTATAGGAAAGTATTCCTTCTCTATTGTCATATTTTGAAGAACTCAAATTTTATTTTGTGAGTCTTGGGATCAGGGGGAGACTCTGAACAAGCATAAATGAAATTTTGAGATTAACAGATTCAGGGGGAGCTGAGAGCTTAAACTCTGAATTTGTCGGTTATGGTGATTACCTTGTATAAATTGTTTTATCAAAGTACATGGTTTTGTCATCATCAAAAAGGGGGAGATTGTAAGAACAAGATTTGGTTCTGCATCTTGTCTCTATGTTTTGATGATAACAATGAATTATTTGTGTGAGGACAATTATTGTGCTCTAACATTTGTTATTCTGATAGTTTTAACAAACAGTTTCTAACTCTGATAAAGATCAGGTGCTACGTCACTCTGATATTATCTATGGTCACTTCTATGTGAAGAAGCAAGAATTTGGTCTAATCTACTGTGAGTCAGAAAGACTCTGAGAAGACACTATGTTGTTGTAACGTCACTTGGATCTAATCTCTGATCGTGACTCTGATGTTCTATTTATGAAGCCTGTATAGCTTCTGAGGTCGTTAACTTCTAAAGACTAAGTGCCGAAGATTCTAAAGACAAGATTCTGTTGAACGAAGTTCTCAAGATTCTGAAGACTTAAGGATTCTGAAGATAAAAGGTTCTGATGACTAAGTGTTGAAGATTCTAAAGACAAGGTTGTGCTAAACGAGGTTCTAAAGACTCTGAAGACTTAAGTGTTCTGATAACTAAGGGTTCTAAACTAGAAGTACTGAAGACTCTGAAGACGACTCTGAAGACAAGGTTCGGCTGAACAAGTTCTGAAGACTCTGAAGACTCAAGACTCTGAAGACCCAATGATTCATTCTTCTGATCATGCTTCAATCAAATCAATTCAGAAGCCTCTTATGAATAGAAGAAGATGAAACGTTTGCGTGGGAAAATAGTACATAGTACAGATAAAGCACGTTCCTTTCCACTACCCTGATTTGGTGATACAAAGGACAACTTCAGTGTACGATTTTAAACCCAGCATAACGGCTTTATTTCAAGTCGCTAGTACTCTTATCATATTACCGATCTGCCCTTCAACATATATTTTTCTGGAAATATATAGACTTGATCATTTAACAAATCTGATGGTGAAGTTGATGAGAATGAGCGTAAAAGAGAAAATGCATGCGTGCAAGCATGATTGAATATGAGTGAGCAACAAACGATGCAATACTCAGTGTAAATCAGAAACACTGATGTACATGAAGAAAGCAACTCAAGAAATGAAGCAAACTTATGAGTGAACAGTAGAGCACCACAATACAAAGAAGAAGAATGTTATTACTATAGATTCTCTCTAAGTTTAATTGAGCTTAAAATGTTTATTTACCCAGCTTGTGTAGAAGCATTATTATTGTAAACAAACCTTGTAGCAGACAGTTGTTTGTGTTCCCTATTGGACCAGTTAGGTCAGAATTTTTAGGGAGACTAAGACAATGTGTCTTAGTGTTGTTAGTCACTTGCAGTTGGCTTGTGCATTGTATTCCCTAAAGGACCAATTGGGTCAGAATTTTTAGGAAGACTAAGACAGTGTGTCTTAGTGGTGTTAGTCACTTGCAGTTGGCTTGTGCATTGTAATCCTTAAGCAACCAGTTGGGTCAGAATTCTTAAGAAGTCTAAGGCTAGCGAGTCTTAGAGGTTGTTAGTCACCAGCAGTTTGCTCGTGCGATTGTAATCAGTTTGGTTATAGTGGATTAAGTCCTTGTTTAAGGCATAATCACCTTGGCAGGTGGACTGGATTAGCTTGATAGTTTTTAAGTGAACTAGGATATATCGTGTGTCCTTCTTATTGTTAGTTTATTTATGATATTTGTTTGGGTTTCATAAAAAGCTTTCAAAATGGAAAACCCAATTCAAACCCCCCCCCCCCCCCACCTTTCTTGTGTTTTTCTCACACCTTCATATATATATATATATATATATATATATATATATATATATATATATATGCTTGTAAATATTTGCTTAGAGTTTTTCCCGGCAATTAGGTCTAGAACTAGATAAAGCCAATGGTCACTCTTTCAACAGTCAAAACTAGTTCCCCATAGGAATTCTAGATACAGTCTTGCCTTCTCTTGGGCTTATACAATATGGAACAAAGAGAAAGGCATTATTCCTAGAAAAATTGTCAAAGAAGTTCATTTCCCCAGTATATATATATATATATATATATATATATGCTTGTAAATATTTGCTTAGAGTTTTTCCCGGCAATTAGGTCTAGAACTAGATAAAGCCAATGGTCACTCTTTCAACAGTCAAAACTAGTTCCCCATAGGAATTCTAGATACAGTTTTGCCTTCTCTTGGGCTTATACAATATGGAACAAAGAGAAAGGCATTATTCCTAGAAAATTTGTCAAAGAAGTTCATTTCCCCAGAGAGGATTAATTCTCGGTTAAACCTCTCTTGAATTTCTTTAAACTCTAGAACTGTTCACTAAAGAAAAGATTATTCCCGGTGAAACTTTTCTTGAACTTTTCTTAAGTTTGGACCCACAGCCTTCCTAAAAGCATCCCCGCCTCCTCTTGGGCTTTGTACAAGGACCCTCCGGCTTCTTAGAAGTTCTCATGCCTTCTCTTGGGCTTAATACAAGGACCCTAAAGACCTCTTAAAGGTATAGGACTGAACTTAGTCATCCTTTGTTAGAGCAGTCTTTCTAAAGAGTCAAAACCTTGGACAATTTAGGGTTGATTCTCATCCCTTAAAACACCAGCCTCCTCTTAGGCATCATACAAAGATAAACTCTTCCATACCATTAGACTTGGACAGTCTAATCCCTTCTTGGATCTCAAAGACATTCTCAAGTTCCCTACAAATATCAGAGAAACCCTGGTCATTTAACCAATCTCCAGTAGAGTTGAAACCTCTATAGGTTTTCAAAACTAAATCTTTAAACTCTCACTTTAAATTTCCCCAGCCAGGGTCAACTTATCATCAGTATAACACTATCCCAAATTAGAACCTCAAGGCATCTGATACCTCAACTCTTCTGTAATCCTCAGCTAGAGTTGATTCCCCGACTTACACCTACCTCTGGATCTCAATAATCCTCAGCAGAAGCCATCCTCCTCTTAGGCTTTGTATAATGATTTTTATCAACAGAATTAGCCCCAACAGCACACTTTTGTTGAGTCCATCTTTTTTCTTAAAACACTCTCTTGTTGAGTTAACCCTTTTCAGCCTCAATCTTGGGCTTTGTACAAGACAAACAAAGTATTCTCTTGTTAAGTCAATAACCTTTCCGCACTCTCTTGTTGAGTCAATGGTACAAAATAAAATCACTTTATTGTTGACTCATTCACCTTTTCAGCACTCTCTTGTTGAGTCAATTACCTTTCCACACTCTCTTGTTGAGTCATTGGTACAAAACATAAACACTCTCTTGTTGAGTCATTCTTTTTAGCCTCAATCTTGGGCTTTGTACAAGACATATATAAACTTTCTCCAACAACGTCAAAATCTTCATAAACTTTCTCTTAAGCATGGGACAAATATCTTCCCCAGCGGAGTCAATTCCTCCCAGCCTTCTTTTAGGCTTTGAGAATTAATATCCCTAAGCGGAGACGATCCTCTTTTCAGCCTCAATCTTGGCCTTTGTACAAGACACCCCCTAAATATCCTCTCACTAGTAGAGTCAACATCATTCAGCCTCAATCTTGGGCTTTGTACAAGACACCAAATAAAACACTCTCATGTTGAGTCAGTCTCATTTCAGCCTCAATCTTTGGCTTTGTACAAGACACCGTATAAATCTCTCCAGTAGAGTCAATCTTCTTTTAGCCTCAATCTTGGGCTTTGTACAAGACAGATAAAATCTCTCACCTATAGGGTCAGTTTCCTCTTTTAGCCTCAATCTTGGGCTTTGTACAAGACAGACAAAATATTTCCCTGAAAAAGTCAACTTTTAGCTTCCTCTTAGGCTTTGTATAATGATATCCCCAAAGAGTCAGTCTCTTTTTAGCCTCAATCTTGGGTTTGTACAAGACATATAAACACTCTCTTGTTGAGTCAACCTTTTCCAACCTCCTCTTAGGATTTACATAAGGACTTCCCCAGTGGAGTCAATCAATATCTTAGCTTCAACCTTGGGCTTTGATCAAGGCACACAAAAATCAACATCCCCTTAGAGGAAATCAAAATCTCTTTGTAGGAAGACATTTCTTTGTGTTTTCACACATCAAAACAAACAAATCAAATAAACCCTAATCCCAGATAACTTCTGTAAGTGGCACACTTGTTAATTCAAAAATCCAAGCTGTCGTCCATCTCTTATCCTGGTAAACTTCCTCTTTCATCTAATTCCTGTAAGTCCCAAGCCTATGGATTATTTACATCCACACCACTGTCCTTCTCTTAGCATGAAAGACTCTTAAGGAAAAATGGCATTGGTCTACACTGAGTTAAAGTTTTCTCCTTCTGGAAAAATCCCTCATAAAAGAAATTATGGCATTGTTGGATTCTCATATCCCAGTTAAAGTAATTTTCCTTTATAAACAGTCACCCAACAGTTGTGATAAACAGACAAGATGTCTCCCTTTAGAGATGACAAATTCTCTCTCAGTCAAACCTTTTAGCTTTAATCTCGGGCTTTGAACAAGACACAAATACTCATTTAGCTTCAATCTTGGGCTTTGAACAAGACACCAAAACATCTTTTTCCTCCCATAGAATAGGAGGAACTACGATTACTCTGATTTCCCTATTTATCTTTAACGGGAATACGTAGGCATAAGATTGCAATATCTTAGCGAGCATACCAGTCAAAAACTATAGGTCCAGTACCTTCACTCACCAATCAAAACTGAGGTCCAGTACCTCACCAAAATCATCAAAAACTCACTCCCTCTCTCAAACACTCCCAAAGAAGTAACTTTCCCAACCCACAACAGATAAACACCATCAAGTATAAAAGCAGAACCTGTTGCTAACAACCTGTGGATAACTATATATAGGATGGGTAATTGACAACTCCCCATTGTATAACCTAACCCCGAACTCCCCGAATCTCTTAAGCATTTGTTCAGTTAAACATTCGCGTGCAAGGTTAGTTTTAGATAGCTTCCCTTTCCCTTCCAGCTTCACGGGATAAATAAGAAATCAGAATGTAGCACCCCACTCCTACCACTGTGGTGAGGAGAAACCCATGGCGATAAGGTGGTCACGTCACCGAAAAAAATCGCATGCTACAGTAAAAATGGCGACTCTGCTGGGGAGCCAAATTTAGACTAGAATTCCTAAGAGGTATAGGATGTTAGTTTTAGGAATTATTATATATATATATATATATCGCTTTTCCTACTTGATATCCGTGTTTATTTTTCTGTCAATGGGAATGCAAGTGATGTCGCATGTGGAAAGTATGAGAGAACCCTAAGATAGGTGAAGGCATAGACGGGTGGTCATACAGGGAGCGATTCCCGAATAAGTGATCCTGGTAGACCATCAAATCAGTGCAGGTACCCTTTGCGGATTCAATGTTGAACGACGTCGTCGTGAAGGCAGATTGTCCCAATGTGGTATCCATGAAACTGAGGATTTAGTAGACATTAACCATGTGGCCATTTGGTAGTGCGGTAGCTATCAGAAATAGTTGACACGCGATACTACACTCAATTAAGATTACCCTAGGATTCTACAGCTCACTCGGGTGAACCAGCTTGCTATTGTTATCCCTAGGGGGGTCAATGATTTTGGGAACTTTTAACCCATTCTACAGGTACAAAAATTCACCAGAATACAACCTTTGGGGATGGGTAGAGCCATGACTCCATGCTCGTGACGTTGAATCCTTGAACCCATGTTTTTTCAATGTTTTTGTATGCTGCATTCATGCATTCATTTTAAAAACTCTTAAAATAGAAAAAATCTTCTTTTCTCTTCTCTCTTTTTTCAAATTAAACTAAAACAATGATTGCAAATATCAGAGAGAAAGATTGCGTTATGGATTTCGGTAGAAGGAAGACGCATAAGTACACCTTCAAGGCTCCAAAACTAGAGGATTTAAGGGGTTGGCAAGGATGATCACCCTGATGCTTTCAGAGCTAAGTACGGAGGGCTGCTGTTAGGGGTGGGAATAGGCCAGGCCAACTAACAGGAGCCTACGGCCTAGCCTACATAGGCTCAGGCCAGGCCAGGCTTTTTCTTAAATAAAAAAGGCCTAGGCTTTTTTATAAGCCTATTTAGCTAAAGAGGCTAGGCCACAGGCCGTAAGAAAAGCCTTTTAAGCCTATCAGGCTGACCTATTTAAGAAAAAATCAATAAGTTTATTATTATTATATTCTATTTTGTATTTTTAATTAAAATACGAAAATAAAACTTAGTTATCTTGAAGAACTTATGAAAATAATTTGAAAAAACATTATAAACAATGTCATAAGTTATTGTCATAAGTTTTTCTCATAAGTTATCTTCAACAAATAGTATCACCAAACTTATGCTAATAAGAAAACTTGAACGAGACAATGAAAACAAACATTTAATTTCATTGATCTTTTAACTTGTTAGTCTATTTAAAATTAGTTGAATTTCGTATTTAAAGATGTTCAAATGAAGTAGGCTTTTAAATAGGCTAGTAGGCTAATTAGGCCTTCGAAAAGGCCAGACTTAGGCCTAAAAATAAGCCTATGATAGGCTATAGGCCAGACTTAGGCTTTGAATTTTTTAGCAGGATAGGCTCAGGCTTGGCAAAGCCTAGCTTGGCCCAGCCTATTCCCACCCCTAACTGTTGTCTCTGTTAAGGGTCCATGTAGTTGAAGTAATCTGTCATATGCTGATTCAGTTCTACGATCCAGTTTATCACTATTTCACATTCCCGGATTATCAGCTAGCACCGAAGCTAGAAGAGTACTCTCACCTGACTGATTTACCCATCACTGACCAAGCTCCCTTTTGTGGACTGGAAGAAATTCCAAAGGATCAAACCATTGTAAGAGCTATCTATTTAGACGAGTCAGAAGTTAGGACTCACATGACCACTAAGGAAGGAATCAAAGGTTTACTGGCCAAGTTTTTGGTAGAGAAAGCCCTATACTTTGCCAGTATAGGAAAAGTTACTGCTTTCGAAGATATCTTTGTTCTACTCACATACGGGTTGTTCCTTTTTCCCAACATCGATAACTTCGTCGATACCAATGCCATTAAGATATTTTTTATTGGAAACCCCATACCGACCTTGCTCGCAGATGCTTATCAGTCTCTACACTTAAGAAATTTATACAGCAGAGGAATGATCACATGTTGTGTACCCCTGATTTACAAATGGTTTACTTCCCATTTACCCAGATTTGTGTTATTTGGGATCATAAGAGTACTCTATGTTGGTCACAGATAATCATGTCTCTTACCAACTCTGACATAGATTGGTACAATCGGATCTATGACGGGATAAGGATTATCGACAAGTGTGGAAACTTCCCTAATGTACCCCTCATAGGAACTAAAGGAGGAATCAACTATCATCCCATTTTAGTTCCTCGTCAACTCGGATACCCGATGAAGAATATCCTGCAAAATGTTCATCTGGAAGGTCTTTTCTTCAAGGAAGGAGAAAATGACAGGGCACTAAAGATAGAAATAGTGCATGCCTGGCAACATATTCACAGGAAAGGAAGAGAGTCTCTAGGAATACCATATTGTATCTCCGTGGAACCTTATCTCCACTGGGTACAAACTAGAGCCCTCAAGCTGAGGATGCCTTACCCTTGTCAAGAAGTTCTTCCATTAAAGGAATTTGTCCTTTATTTTATGTCTGATACGGAAAAACTCCAGGTCACTCTTAACAAAGTTCAACGGGAAAAGAACTCTTGGAAGAACAAATATCGCATTCTCAATGTAGAGTGTACTAAGATTCAAGAATTGTTAAAAGAGAAGGATGCTCTGATTAAGATACTAGAGCAGCATGTTGTAGAAAATCAAGATGACAGAAGAAATTTGCTCGCTCCTTTCACTTGGTAAAGGACTGACAACCCGACAATGGCTGAAGATCCCCGGTCAAAGAAAAGGAAAATACCAGACCCAGCATCTGAGTTCTCCACAGAGAGGCTTCAGGTTCCATAAGTTCAGACATTTCTTTTACAGCACTTTGTAAAATATTGTATTTCCCTTTCTGCAATCTTTCAAATTGAATAAAACGGGGTCTCCCCACTGTATGATATTTGCAATCTATTTGTTGAAGTTTCTTTTTTATTAAAGCAAAAACAAAAAAAAATAATCATTGCATATCATTCATCATTCTCACATAACGCATTCTTCTTACCTTTGAATCTCACGTATGTGTCACGATTCTAGAGTCAAACTGTCTCATTCGTACAATACTCGGGTCAATCGACAAAAGAAAATGGACGATCTCGAGGAAGAGAACAGAGAGTTGAGAGAAGAAATCGACGCTATGAAAGAAGATCTGAAAAAACTTCACAATGACATGCAATCCCTGGTGTCGCTCCCGGGATTTTCATCCAAGTACAAACGCGAAAGTGGCGCGGAAACAGAGTCGCCATTAATGTGTATTTATCCCAAGAGAGGGAAAGGAAACATTGTGTAAACTTGAGGGAAAGGAAAAGCATGGTCTCGCGACCAAGAGAAACGGGTAAGGGAGTCGGTTACGCGAGGGGAAGGTGTTAGCACCCCCACGCGTCCATCGTACTCGATGGGATCCACGCTTGTTGTCTCGATCAAAGGGTGTCATCATCTGGAGCTCCACTGCTACTGGAAACGAGAAAAAATGGAACGAAAAAGAACGAAGAAACGAGGAAGAAAAGAAAAAGAAGTTACTCGATAGGACATCGCCGTCCTAGGCCTACATATTCCCTCGTGCAATGGGAAAGTCAGAGTCAACGTAGTTCGGACACGAACTAAGGGGGAAAGTTGCTCGCCAAGACATCGCCGTCTTGTGCCTACGTATCCTTAATCTAACTAGGAGGAGGAAATCAGAGCAGTTGTAGTTCGACCTACTGGTCGAAAAGAGACAAAGCGGTGGTAAAGAAAGGTTGTGCTCGGAGAGATCTCGCACGATCTCCTACCTACGTATCTCCATTAACCAATGAAGAATCAGAGCGACATAGTTCCCCTCACTAGGGAAGACCTTGCGTTGTTTGTTTTTTTTTATGAGCGGCGTTAGATTCGCGTTCGGCAGTTAGGGTCGAGGCCTGTTTGCGACGAGACAGAAGTAAGATGCTCTCTTCTGAAAATGGATTGAAACTGAACGATCCCGAAGGATAAAAAGTTTGATTGTGTTTTGTGTTTTTCAGATAGAAGTGGATTGAAGTTAGTTTGTAACTTGCATTGCACCCAAGTCTACAACATAGGAACGAATACGTCGCGTATCGTCCCCAATAGGACGTACACTAAGTACCCTAGAAGAATGAAGGGAGACCCCCTATACCTCACTTCCCATATATAAGGCTCATGCGCAATACAAGTTAACCTTTATTAAGTGTTTTAGAAAGGTTATGAGATGAGAAGAGAAGACTCAAAGGAAAAGAAAACACTAAGGGGAATTCTACCCTAGAGTTGTCATGCAAAAGATGGCCCTAAGGGGAGGTTTGAGAACAACCTAAGTCAAAATAAGAGAGAGGGATAGCACTACCTAATGCTTATCCTACCTCACCTTAATAAAAAATTAAGGATGAGCTAGGATCCCAAAGGGATGTGAAGAAGTTCTACACAATCAAGCATTATATCATGTAATCCACACATAAAAGAGAAGTAAAAGAGATGAGATGAAAGGAGGAATGAGAATGGATAAACATCCACATACTAATATGTCTTACCTCTGCCCCTACATAAAAGGTTAGTACCAAATCAACACAAGTATTGAATATAGGTGACAAAAAGTGAACCAAACAAAGTTAGTTGTCTTAAGGAAACATCCTAAGAAGAAAACAAAGTTTAAACCGAAAGGGAAGGGTTCTAAGGGTTAAGGATCATCCAAAGTCAGTAGGTACATGTTATTGTATCCTACTAAGGTAAACATGCCATAGGAGATCAAACAATGTCAAACTATGCATCAAATGTTCACACAAATGCAAGTTATGCACTAACTATGCAATATAAATGCATATGATTCATGAACATGAATGAATGCACATGCAAACATTAAAGTCAGAAGTGAGTGACATTTATGAATGTGTAGAGATGTCATTAAGATGGCATGTGAATCATGAATGCAAGCATTAAGAATGATTAAGCAACAAGAAGTGAAAACAAACAACACTTAAGTTCATACATTTATGCATACTTGTAACACAAGTAAAGAATGAAGATGCAAGATGAAAAAGCATGGAAATGAATGCAAGTCAGTAGCATATGACATTTTATATGACATTTAGAATGCAAGAATGAGCATAAAAAGTTCATACAAGTCTAATGTTAAAGCACATTGAAGAAGAAGAACTAACTAGGTTCAAACAAGTTCATACAAGTTCTTATGTGTTCATGAAATTAAGAGACATGTAAGAGAATGTTAGAAGTCATTCCATATGGTTGAGGATGATCACAAACAGCAAGTGAATCATGTTTAAATGGACATTCAAGATCACACAAGCATTAATGAAAATAAACCATCAAAGTGTGTAAGAAGAAAAGCACAAGTCCACAAAACATTTCAAGTTTAAACAAGTGCATACAAGTCAATCCAAGATGAACAAGTAATGACCTATAATATGAGAAAAAGGACCTATAATGTTCACACATCATGCATCAAGAGGTCTCAACAAGTATCAAAGAGGGTTGCATACAACGCACATCAAACCCTAGCACACGATCTCTAATATTCACATAAACAAAAATGCATTTATGAATTCACAAAGAACATGTTAAGAGGCCAAGAAAATTGGAAGAAGGCAAGTGAATTGAAGTGAAAATAGCAAGTAGACCTGCCTCAAAGGAAGGGATCAAAAATCATTAAGGATCATGCTAAAACATGCTTCACAAGTTCACATAAGTGGCACAAGCATTGGGCACAAATAGGACATTCAAACATTGATCAAAAGTGATCCCAAAAATCCACAAAAATTACACTAAGTGTCTCAAGTTGTCACAAAAGCATGCATCAATTTTCATGTGAAAATTCAACTTACAACTATGTCAAACAATTCACCAATTCATCATGGATCATGAACAAAGATCATACACAATGCAACACAATGAAAAATTCATGAACAACAGAGAAATAATCCAAAAATGGAAAATAAAAATATCAAAAATTAGTTAAATGTGTAAAGATGCCTTATGAATTTATTTAGGATTTTTATGTATGCACCAGTATATTTAAAAATCAAAAAGCAAACACATAAAAAGAAATTAAAAAACAAGAGAAATAGCCAGGGGGTGCATCCAAAGTAAAAGTTCAGTTCAATATGCATTGGGCTTTAAAGGAGGGGGTATGGATATCAATCCAAGACCCAGCCCACACGCGTGGGGTATGATGGTCTATGTCATGTGGCGCAGTCAAACCTTGACTTCAAGAGATCCCTTGGATCAAAGTCAAATCAAGATGATCAAGAAAGTAGACAAATCATGTGGTTCAGAATACGTGCACATGCCAATTATGATGAGATGCGTGTATGTGATCAAAAAATTCAAAAATATGAAGAAAAAGAGGCACGTGCTACGGACGGTGTCTCATTAATGTGCTGGCATGATTGGGAGCGTTGGATCATCACAGATCAACGGTCACGACTTAACCTGGCAAATGGCTAGGGTTTTTGCACAGTTGAGGTTTCAGGTGGCCGGAGAAGAATCCGGTCATCTTCTCCGGCGAGCAGCCACCATGCTCAGCCTCACATCTCACCATAAATAGGCAAACCATACACCATTCTCTTCCTCTTTCCAAGTAGAACACAAATCCATCATCAAAATTCACAAACAACACACATACACCTAAGGTGCCTATCAACTAGCCAGAGGTTCACATTGCTCCTATCGAGCTCCAAAACAGGCAAAAAAAACTTCAAATTAACTTAAAATGCAAGAGGAAAATGAAGAGGAACCTGAACTGTGTTGAACCTTTAAGCACATGAAAACAAGATGAGAATGATCCTTGCTTGCTTGAGTTTGCTATTGGCCAAATAAAGGCTATGAAAAGATCTTCAAACTGCTTGAAAATCAACTGATGAAGACGATGAAATTCAAGAAACAACCTCTGTATATCTAATCCTTTGATCCATTGATGATTCCTGATGAAGAAGAATGTGTAGATTTTCAGAAGAAATTCAAGTCTCAGAAGCTTCGAGAGAGAAACAAATGAGAGAGAGAGAGAGAGAGAGTGAAGAATCAGAGAAAGTGAAGAATGAATGAAGTTCGTTCCAAATTCTGTTAGAGTTTGTTCTTATATGCTGAGTTAACTGTTAACCACCTTGGTTAACTGTTAAAACCCTAGTTAGTGAAAGGTGCAGTGAGAAAGAGAGGGTGAAGTGAGACTCAGGTTGGTTCATGTGTGGAGGGAACACAGAAGCTATGGTGGATTTTAAAATGAAAGATGATGATGTGTGGTGATGATTATGTGAGCTGGTGATATTAGCAACTGCTACTTGCTGTGTAAGTTTCTCTTTTCTTTTTTTTAAAAAAATCTTAAGGCAAAAAGATACATAAGCATGTATGGTATGTGTAAGGTTTGTTTGGTTTATTGTGGCAAGGTTTGATGACATGGAATGATACATAATTAACATACGTATGAAGTACAACAAGGACAAGGTTCTTTTTGACTGAATTTGCTTGGTATGGAAGGAATCAGTTGGCATGATATGGTTTTTGGAACCTTGTATCTCCATGGCCAATGGATGAAATGAAGAGTTCTTGGGGTCTTTAGAAAGAGGAGATGGAGAACAACAACATTGATGTGGAAAACAATTGCAATGGGATCCCTTAAGGAGCTTAAAAATGTCCATGAAATTGTTTGATCTTGACTGCATTGGCATGTCACCTGGACTTCGTCGTGCCCTCCTCATATACATGTGAATGAATCAGTTGGAGCACCTGACTTTGACCCACCATATCTCTCAATACATTGATCATATGAAAAATTCCTCAACATCAAAGTTGTAGAGGGCATTGAGAGGAACAAAACTCATGTTGGGCATTTTTTCATTTGGAGTCTCCATCATAGATAAATTTTCCCTTGAACTTGGACATGTCATGCACACAAGGTGTTTGATGAAATAATTGTGTGCTGGCTCGCCCATCACTTGCCTAGCTGGTCAAAAATGCCTTGGAAACCCTTAACTTTAAAGCATCATATCTCCCTCAATTTTGATCCAATGGAGATGGTTTTGGTGTGGTTTTGAAGCTTAGAATGTGAACTTCTGATAGGCTTCCATAAACATTGAGTTTGGAGCTTGGAACATGGAGAAAGAATGCTTCAAAAGTGACCCCTCATCTTGCCAAAACTTACCAAATTAGGAAACCCTAATTTCTATTTTTGAAAACTTTGCACATATCTTGATTTTTGATGAATCTCTTGATATTTCTTGATCAAATCTTCACCAATGAACATATTTGAGATGAGGAACATGAATTTGACCTCAAAAAGTCAGGAGTTGACTTTTTCCTCTGCACAGTTGACTTTTCCCCAATCTAATTAATTCTCAACCAATTGATCAATTGAATATCCTCTGAAATGAACCAATGGCCAATACTTCATCCTTAGACAATTGAAACCATATGGAAAACCTTGAAATCAAACTTTGGCTCAAAAAACCACTTGCACTGACTTTTAACCAAAACCCTAATTTTACACTGGTTAGGAGAATGTGATTCACTTGAGATTGCTCATGTACCTTGATCCCATGCCAAGAGCCAATGATATGCAATGATGATAATACAAAGAACGAAATGAAACATAAGCCAGTTAGAGTTAAAACATGAGGGCAAATTTTGAGGTGTTACACCTGGTAGTAGCTCAGAGACAACAACAAAGGACTGTGATCTCGGAGATCACATTTACGCCCATAGTGGAGACATATGATCCTCGGTACAACATGCCTAAACATCACCCCTGGGGCATGCCTATCAACTTCATCCCTGAAGGATACATCCCGCCGGTCACTGAAGACCCAGAAACTGCAGCAGGGACCACTGGGCCTAAAGGTTATAAACTTTTGGAAAGCGTAGAAGAACCAAGAGTCACTACCGTAATGACTATACCCCAACCCGTGGTACACACTGTCCCGGAAGAACAGATTCCACAAGTAATCTCTGGTGGAAACTAAGACATGTACCAAAAAATGAATGAGGACGCGCAGACCTCTGTCTGGTCCGTAATGTGAAAATCCCGCACAAATTTAAGGTGCCCGACTTTGAAAAATACAAGGGCAACTCTTGCCCTCAAAGTCATTTGGTGATGTACGCTTGAAAGATGTCAACTCAGACAGTGAATCAGCAGCTACTGATCCTTTACTTCCCAGACAATTTAACCGGTGCCGCACTAAAATGGTACATGGGTTTAAACCGCACCAAGATCGTCACTTTCAGAGATCTTGGCGCTGCCTTCGTTCAGCAATATAAATACAAGCTAGACATGGCACCAGACAGAGATCAACTCAGAGCAATGTCGCAAAAGGACAAAGAAACTTTTAAGGAATATGCTCAGAGATGGCGTAAAATTTCTGTCCAGATCTGTCCCCCTCTTGAGGAAAAAGAGATGACCAAGATCTTTTTGAAAACCTTAAGCTCATTCGATTACGGCCGAATGGTCGCCAGTGCGCCCATTGACTTCACTGAGATGGTGAACATGGGAGTACGCCTTGAAGAGGTAGTCCGAGAAGGACGTTTAGTCAAAGATGCAGAGCCATCAAGCAATACCAAAAGATACGGTAGTGCTTTCCCAAAGAAAAAAGAGCAAGATATTGGTAATATCTCTCTCGGAAAGCAAAGGCAAAGGTATCAACCAGTAGCAGCAGTAACTCCTGCTATCAACCCTACGCCAGCTCCAACTTATCAACCTCAGGTTCCTCAGAGCCAACCGAATCAACAACAATATTAACAAAGGACACAACAGCCTCTTCGGCAGGCTCGTCCTTAGTACAACAATAACAATCGTACAACACGCCCACCAGGGTTCAACCCTATACCTATGATGTACGCAGAACTGTTACCACTATTACTGGTCAAGGGGCACGTCCAAACCAGGTCTCCTCTTACAGTACAGGAAAATCTGCCTTTTTGGTTCAAAGCAGATTAAACTTTCCCTTATCATCAAGGAGGATCGGGGCACAACATTGAAAACTATCTCAGCTTCAAGTCCGATGTACAGAAGCTTATCAGGAACGGGGTATTATCCTTCAAGGATACAAATCCAAATGTTCAGACAAACCCGTTGCCTCAACACAAGAAAACTGCAGTAAATTTGATAGAGGAAGAATTTAACCACAGTTATCAAATTCACGATGTACTCTTATTAGGAACCAATCTAGTCAGGATGCATTGTAGACAGAGCGGGTACGGTCATGTACCATTTCATAATTGTCACCAGTGTGATATCTGCTCGAAGAATAATCAAGGATATTCCGTAGTGCAATCAACTCTACAAGAACAGATGGATCTCGGATGGATCCAAGATCATCGAATCTGTGAGGTCAATATGGCCCATGCAAATCCCAACATTGTCCAGAACCACAACATTCTGGCAATGAATGCCAACTTGGTGGCAATGCACTCAAGGCAAAGCCAACATCATGACCTACCACGACATGATTACAATTCCTGTATGATATGCTCAATAAATAATTAGGGATGCTCTTTTGTACGAGAGGCCCTCCAGCGTCAGATGGGTCTCGGATGGATCCAGGATTACCGTGATAGAAGTAGACGCTTGATGAATACCAGTCTGGTAGAATTACATTCTAAGCAAGTCAGGCATGGCTTTCTGGCTTCACATAATTATCAGGACTGTAAAGTGTGTCGTGAAGATGACCAAGGATGTGCATTGTCCAAAGAACACTTCAACACTTGTTGGACCACTGGTGGCTTCCAATCTACTTGGATGAAGCTACACAACAAATCAGTGTGACTGACGAGAATCCTACTAGGCATCAAAGTCAGGATGTTCGCTCAATGGAAACAGATCTAGTAAGGTTGCACTGCATACAAAGCGGACGTGGCCAGGTGCCACCACACAACTATGAGCGTTGTAGAGTTTGCTTAGAGAACAACCAAGGATGCTACCTTGTATGGTCAACTCTTCAAAATCATTTGGACCGAAAAGAGATTCGACCATGTTCAAGTTCTGGTTCGATCAACATAATGCAAGACAATAGTCCTGATCAAAGTAAAGACATTGTCTTAATCTCTAAACATGAAATGGCCAAAGACGTAAAGCACCATAATTCCTCTACTACATGAATCAAGAGTTCCTCTTGATAATAGAAAGATTCTCAACCTCGAACCAATTAAGGCCGGCTACGATGGTCAGAAAAATCAAAAGGATCCTGTGGTTATCTATCTGCCAGGACCAGTACCGTACATCTCCAATAAGGATATCCCTTACAAGTACGGTGCAACAACAATCAAAAATGGAAAGGAAACTCCATTACCCTCCGTCATAAACATTGCTAACATCAGTCGAGTAACACAGAGTGGCCGAATCTTCAACAGAGGAGTTGGAGAACACACCAAGGAAAAGGAACCTCAAACAGAAGTTCCTAATCAACCAGTCGGTCAATCCAGTAATCCCGACCTTTGAAAGAACAACGATGAGATGCTAAAGCTCATCCAGAAGAGCAAATACAACATTGTAGACTAACTATTGCAAACTCCTTCGAGAATCTCTGTGCTATCTCTCTTGCTCAGTTCCGAAGCTCACAGAGAAGCCCTACAGAAAGTCTTAGAGCAAGCCTTTGTGGAACAAGATGTGACGATAAGATAATTCGACAGCATCATCTCCAACATCACTTCCTACAACAACTTGGGATTTAGTGATGAAGAACTGCCGGAAGAAGGCAAAAATCACAACATGGTGCTTAACATTGCAGTCAACTGCCAGGACGATGCTTTACCCACTGTACTGGTAGATACCGGGTCAGCTCTGAATGTTATACCAAAATCTACTCTGATGCGACTATCATTTCAAGGATCTCCGATGAGAGGCAGTGAGTTCATCGTCAAAGCCTTCGATGGATCCAGAAAAATGGTTATCGGTGAAGCTGATCTTCCCATAACCATTGGTCCTCACACTTTCTAAGTCACTTTCCAGGTCATGGACATCCGAGCAGCATACAGGAAGCTGGGGCAGTCACTTCGACACTTCACCATAGGCTGAAGTTCGTCAAGAATGACAAGCTAGTCACAGTATGCAGAGAGCAGGCCTTGATCGTGAGCAACTTATCATCGTTTTCTTGTGTAGAACCAGAGGAGGTTGTTGGAACCTAATTCCAAGCACTTTCAGTGAGGAATGAGAATCAATCAGAAAAAGGAACATTGATTTCCTCATACAAAGATGCTCTCAAAGTGATCGAGATTAACAACATAAAAGGATGGGAACAGATTATAACTCCTACTGATAACAAGACGAAGAAAGGTCTTGGTTTTTCCTCAACCTGTACCCAGACTGCTACTAACTATGAAAGTTTTCATCCCATTCAGGACTTCTTCCATAGTGGAGGCTTCCTTCACCCAGTATCTCAAGAAGTACACACCATCAATGAGGGTGACTTCTCCGATACAAATGATGAGTGGAAGTCCTATATCAACGAGGACGGTTATATGTCTCAGGGAGAGGCGCATACACAATTTTGCTATCCCACGCAGAGTCCGAGATATATACCAAGATCAGACGTCAAGATGATATACGGAGATTGTGATCCAGAAGGATGTCGTGCTCCGCCCAACTCGTTATAGGAGGACACTCTGATGAAAGACAACTTCGACTATGACTATTATGACCCAATGGATGACTTGCCTATCTGGAAGCTGTACCCGGAAGACTTGGGACAAAAGTGTCAGCCAAACGACGCTTATCAGCTGAGCATCATTGAAAAGAATACCTGCGTCCCCACCAAATCATGGGATCATTACCTAGGACATTCCGAAAATTTCCAGCACAACGATGAATCTGCAAAGATTACAGGACAAGAGTGTTGGTTGCGGTATAGGGCAAGCAAGCAAAATGATTTGGAAGTATTTTTTCGGGAATTTATTGTGTCCACAGAGATCGGTGCTACTGAACTGCCATTCGACAATATCAATGTTAATGAGTTTGGGTTTTAAAATGGTTTAAAGCGCAAATGCGGAAAAGTAAATAAAAACATAAAAACAATTCATTCTTCAACAAGACGAACTTATCAAGCATACATATAATCCACTCGTCACAAACATAAATTTACAGACCAATTATACTCCACCTGCAATACTCGTCAAAATTATTCAGCATCACTCACAACAGTGTCCATCTCTGGCACACTGAGCTGAGAGACAACCGTATTACTCTCGTCGTCACTCTCGCGCACGACGCCTCGAAACACGGAAGACATTAAGTTCCGACACCAAAAAGATTTTCATCTAAATCTATCTCTAGCATCTAGACAATAGATATCCATCCCTAATCAAGACTCATGATGTTTATCTCTAACACAACACAAATCCAAACATAAATACAAAAAGATCAAGGAAGACATCGATAATGATTTGTAAAGCAAATTTCATATAATATTAAGATCAACAAAGATACATATGTTCATAGTAAATATACAATACCCAACAAAAAGAAATTACAAAGAGAAGAGAGAAGAGGAACCAAACATTTCTTGGTTTGTCAACACCAATCGACGAGAGATTCGACTCCGGATCATCCAAATGCAAACTCCAATGTTGTTTTTTAAGCTAATCTACAAGAAAAATGAAGTTTGATGGAGTTGGGAGCAAAAAATACCCAAAACCATCCCTAAAAATGTGTTTTTACCCATATTTATTGCTGTCATCATCGCAGACCGCGCTCAGTGCGCTACGGGCGCTTAGCGCGCTCTAAAAAATGGTTAAACCGCCTTAAAAGCGTGCTCAGCGGGCTCGGAGCGTGCTCAGCGGGCTCGGAGCGCGCTCAGCGCGCTACTCTCTGGAATTTACTCCCTCCGTGGGCTTGGAGCGGGCTCCAAGCATGCTTCCTGGGCTAGGAGCGCGCTAAGCGCACTCCAAGCATGCTTGAAAATCCAAAGCTTGCTTTCTTCATAACTTTTGAACCGTAATTCCGTTTTTCGTCCGGTTCGAAGCGTTGGAAAGCTTATCCAATGCTCTATACAACAATGACAAAATCCCACTGCTTAAATACCTACAAAAATGAGATAAAATCAATTAAACTCAATGATATTTACACGAATCGCAATATATACACAAAAATGTAAACTATACGCATTTATAAACAAAACAGGGTTTATTCGTATGATATTTAACAAAAAGCAACGATAAGTGCAACAAAACATATATACAAAAATAGGTACAATTTTCACTTATCAACTCTCCCCAACTTACATAATTGTTTGTCCTCAAACAAAGCCAACATCAAAGGAACAAAAGCAAAATCCAAGAAATCACGCAACAACAAGTTTTTACAAACAAAAACAAATGCAATGGTTCAATTAAAAATGGTACACACAAAGTAAATACTTACCACTAAACTACCACGATAACATAATCACGAAACAAATGCTAAATACAAAAGTCATGCCAAACATCCTAAAACAACACAAGTTCCAATGTGAATCACACCTAGCAAAAACATTCATCGGTAGTTGAAAAACACAAAATGAGGTACTTTTTCTCACACAACAATCTTGCAAACAAAAGACTAAATTATG
The DNA here is from genome assembly GCA_022829125.1 of Lathyrus tuberosus. NCBI lineage: Eukaryota > Viridiplantae > Streptophyta > Magnoliopsida > Fabales > Fabaceae > Lathyrus > Lathyrus tuberosus. The sequence continues at coordinate 6,634,428 of JALAZF010000120.1, forward strand.
CATCCATCCAAAAATTCACATTGAACATACAAAGGCAAGAATCACAAGGACTTTTCAAGGTTGTAATGTGGTCGGGTAAACAAACAAGGGGCGATTCCTAAAGCTAATCGAAACAAAAACTTGCTTAAACCTAAGGGAGTGATTAACTCACAAAAGTTCAAACACAAAATTTCAATCAAACTTCTTCCAAAATCCCAAGTGTTACACAAAACACAATACTTATTTAGCACAATTATTAGAACTCTTTTTGTTTCCTTTCACAAGGATTTTCTTTTTCTTCTTTTTTTTTTCACAAATTTTTTTTCTTTTTTCTTTTCTTTTTCAATCCTCATAGAATCCAACTAATGAATACACAATCATTCTCTCCCCAACTTGAATTCAACCGCACCGTCATGTGAGTACTCCCTACTTTCTAAGGCAAGAAAAAAATCCATACAACAACACAAAGTTGAGGGTCCAAGAAAACAACAATCAAGATCCACACAAAAAATGAATTTGACACTCATAGACAAGAATCAAACTCAAACAACATGGATAATGACCAAAGGCTCAAAGGGTTTACAAACGATCACACACTCACAAGGTGAATTGACTATTTGGCTTAGGTAGTTGTGCTCAAAATGAAACAAAATGCCTTGATCCTTTTCATGCATTTATATAAGCAATACAAACAACAGATTCAACATAATAAAATCCAGTTAAAACAATAATATTGGTACTCCGAGCATATATGAACAATGTAAGGCTTCCTCACAAAAAGGTTGGAACTAAAGTGATTCACAATAAGAACAAGTATACAAAAGAATGAATGGCATAGAAGTTGTAAAAAGCCTAAGTATCATGAATATGCTACAGTCAAGAAAGCGATAAACACATACCTTGAACGTGTACAAAACTTTAAACACTATCATTACCACGCATTCGCAAGTTGAAACACTCAAAATCGTAAAATCACTGAATGCGACTTCAAGCAATCGAGCCAAAAATTTAAGTCCAAACTACAACAAAAGAATTAGAAAAATTACTAATAATTACTAATATATAAGGCCTTGGTGGAAGTGGGAAAAAGGGGGTGCCAAGTGAACAATTAAAAGAAATCATTGGCTCAGCACAGTAGAGCGCGCTCAGCGCGCAGGCCCGCGCTGAGCGCGCTACACCAGAACCAGAAAAATCAGTACAGCAACAAGGTTCTGGTGTAGGCCTCCACTTAACACCTACACAATCTCATATACAATGAAAAAGTAATAACGGAATAAAAAACGATAAAACACGCTTGTTTTACGCCGTAAGCTCGACGCCTTTTATTTATACACACTCCTCCAAGTTGCCTCTTTACACGGTTAGCACTCACCGACGATGAAACCTAACCAAACACTTAGCAAACGTGAAGAGAAACAAATATATACACTATATTCACAATTATGCAAAACATGTAAAATTCACAAATATGGTAAACATATACAAGTATCAATATAAACAAGTGAAAATAGACAATATATACGATATCTACAAAACTCAAAAATAAAGAAACTATCGCAATGCGATTCAATAAAAACACCAATCCCTGGCAACGGCGCCATTTTGTTGGTTGCGGAATAGGGCAAGCAAGCAAAAAGATTTGGAAGTATTTTTCCGGGAATTTATCGTGTCCACAGAGATCGGTGCTACTGAACTGCCGTTCGACAATATCAATATTAATGAGTTTGGGTTTTAAAATGGTTTAAAGCGCAAATGCGGAAAAGTAAATAAAAACATAAAAACAATTCATTCTTCAACAAGACGAACTTATCAAGCATACATATAATCCACTCGTCACAAACATAAATTTACCGACCAATTATACTCCACCTGCAATACTCGTCAAAATCATCCAGCATCACTCACAACAGTGTCCATCTCTGGCACACTGAGCTGAGAGACAACCGTATTACCCTCGTCGTCACTCTCGCGCACGACGCCTCGAAACACGGAAGACATTAAGTTTTGACACCAAAAAGATTATCATCTAAATCTATCTCTAGCATCTAGACAATAGATATCCATCCCTAATCAAGACTCATGATGTTTATCTCTAACACAACACAAATCCAAACATAAATGCAAAAAGATCAAAGAAGACATCGATAATGATTTGTAAAGCAAATTTCATATAATATTAAGATCAACAAAGATACATATGTTCATAGTAACTATACAATACCCAACAAAAAGAAATTACAAAGAGAAGAGAGAAGAGGAACCAAACATTTCTAGGTTTGTCAACACCAATCGACGAGAGATTCGACTCCGGGTCATCCAAATGCAAGCTCCAATGATGTTTTCTAAGCTAATCTACAAGAAAAATGAAGTTTGATGGAGTTGGGAGCAAAAAATACCCAAAACCATCCCTAAAAATGTGTTTTTTACCCATATTTATTACTGTCATCGTCGCAGACCGCGCTCAGCGCGCTCTAAAAATTGGGTAAACCGCCTTAAAAGCATGCTCAACAGGCTCGGAGCGTGCTCAGCGTGCTACTCGCTGGAATTTTCTCCCTCCGTGGGCTTGGAGCGCACTCAGCGGGCTCCAAGCATGCTTCCTGGGCTAGGAGCGCGCTCAGCGCGCTCCAAGCATGCTTGAAAATCCAAAGCTTGCTTTCTTCATAACTTTTGAACCGTAATTTCGTTTTTCGTCCGGTTCGAAGCGTTGGAAAGCTTATTCAATGCTCTATACAACAATGGCAAAATTCCACTGCTTAAATACCTACAAAAATGAGATAAAATCAATTAAACTCAATGATATTTACACGAATCGCAATATATACACTAAAATGTAAACTATACACATTTATAAACAAAACAGGGTTTATTCGTATGATATTTAACAAAAAGAAACGATAAGTGCAACAAAACATATATACAAAAATAGGTACAATTTGCACTTATCAAAGAGTTCATCAACTATGCTTTTCCTGAGGTCAACGTCATCGAGAAGGATGACTCCGCCAGTCCCATAACAGTATTGGACACCTTAGGACAGCCGAGTGGCAAGTACGACTTCTTGGTCAAGTACACCGCTCCTGAAAGCTCTCGTATCAGGCTCGAAGGCATCCAGGCAAATGGATGGGGAGATCCACCTGAAAATGAAAACACTGTGCAAGATACAACAGAAGAGTTCGTCTACGACAACTCTGCATGGGAGGAAGACTCCAACGATTCTGCTCCGCCAGAAATCAGCGTCATTTCTGAGGACAAACCAAGAAAGAAGGTAGCAGACTTTGTAATTCACTGAGGAGTTTGCCGCCAATGGGTTGCTGTCGACGTTCCGAAAGTCGTTCATAAGTCTAAGTAATTGTCGTCTTTGTTTTAACCTTTCACCCTGCCTAGGTGAAACGAATGTTTTTATAGGGCTCACTTTTTGTAAACGTCTCTCTTTGCTTCGGCCAAAGCGATAGAGTTTTGTTTTATAGGGTCGTAGTTTCAAGAATCGACAAAATCATAAATAAATAAATAACGTCATTCTTTAATTTCCACATTTCATTGTTGTTTTCACTTTTCGCTTTTTCATAAAATGGTAATCCTAAAACAACCCAAAAATAAAAAAATAAAAACAAGCATTTTTCAAAAAATACACTACACACACTCTTGCATTCTCTCTATCTCTTCTAAAAATAAATCATCACGCCATGCAGATTGCTTGTTTTAAACCCCATTGAAACATACGATCCAATGCCATCTCCCAAACTTGAATTCCCGGTATTTGAAGCTGAAGAAGAAGAGGACGAAGAAATTCTAGAAGAGATCTCCCGACTACTCAAGCAAGAGGAAAGGTCTATTGAGCCTCACAAAGAGCCGTTGGAAACGGTCAACTTAGGTTCAAAAGAAGAGAGGAAAGAAGTCAAGATTGGGGCACTGCTCAGCCCGACTGTCAAAGAAGATTTGATAAAACTTCTCAAAGAGTTTCCAGATGTTTTTGCTTAGTCCTATCAAGACATGCCAGGGTTGGACACCAGCATCGTGGAACATCATCTACCGTTAAGATCAGAATGTCCGCCGGTAAAACAAAGACTAAGAACGGACTCATCCAGACACGGCCATCAAAATCAAAGAGGAAGTATAGAAACAGATTGATGCGGGTTTCCTCGCCACCTCAGACTATCCTCAATGGTTAGCCAACATAGTACCAGTTCCGAAAAAGGACGGAAAAGTCAGAATGTGTGTAGATTACAGGGATCTGAACAAAGCCAGTCCAAAGGATGACTTTCCCTTACGGCACATAAACATGCTGGTAGACAATACATCAAAGTTTAAAGTCTTCTCCTTCATGGATGGATTCTCGGGCTATAATCAGATAAAAATGGCGCCGGAAGATATTGATAAAACTTCATTCATCACCCCATGGGGCACCTTTTGTTACAAGGTAATGTAGTTCTGTTTGAAGAATACCGGGGAAACCTATCAAAGGGCCATGACTACTCTGTTTCACGACATGATGCATAAAGAAATTGAAGTGTACGTCGACGATATGATTACCAAATCTAAAATAGAAGAGCAGTATGTGAGCCACTTGTCCAAACTATTCGAGCGTCTAAGGAAGTACAAACTCCAGTTAAATCCTAACAAGTGCACGTTCGGTGTCCGCTCAGGAAAACTGCTAGGGTTCATCGTTAGCCAGAAAGGAATTGAGGTTGATCTTGAAAAGGTCAAGGCCATTCAATAAATGCCTTCTCCAAATACTGAGAAACAAGTCAGAGGATTCCTGGGACGTTTGAATTACATTTCCAGAGTTATATTCCTCATGACCGCGACATGCATGCCAATCTATAAATTACTCAAAAATAATCAGGACTGCGTATGGACAGGAGACTGCCAAACCACCTTCGACAGTATCAAAGAGTATCTGTTGAATCCACCTATCATGTCACCTCCAGTGGAGGGAAGACCGTTGATCATCTATTTAACAGTCTTGGAAGACTCCATGGGTTGTGTACTTGGCCAACAAGACGAAACAAAAAGAAAAGAGTCTTCCATCTACTATCTGAGCAAGAAGTTTACCGACTGTGAAACTCGGTATATTATGCTTGAGAAAAATTATTGTGCTCTAGCTTGGGCAGCCAAACGTCTTCGCCAGTACATGATTTGCCACACTACTTGATTAATCTCTGAAATGGATCTGATCAAGTATGTCTTTGAAAAGCCTACTCTCATGGGAAGGATTTCTCATTGGCAGATGTTGTTATCAGAATACGACATCGAGTACCACGCTCAGAAAGCCATCAAAGGAAGTATTTTAGCCGATCACTTGGCTTATCAACCGATTGACGATTAGAAATTAGTTGGATTTGACTTCCCAGACGAAGATGTAATGTACTTGAAAATGAAAGATTGTGATGAACCGCTACCCAGTGAAGGGCCAGAACCAGGTTCCCATTGGGGACTAATCTTTGACGGAGCTGTCAAAAATTATGGAAACAGAGTTGGGGCAATCATCGTAACACCTCAGGGTACCCACATTCCTTTCACTGCCAGATTGACATTCAAGTGTATAAACAACGAGGCCGAATATGAAGCTTGTATCATGGGTCTCGAAGAAGCAATTGACTTAAGGATAAAGAACTTGAATGTGTAAGGAGACTCCGCCCTGGTTATCATTCAGATCAAAGGAGATTCGAACACATGCCAAACAGGACTGATTCCTTACAAAGACTACGCGAGAAGGTTGTTACCATTCTTCAACAGAATCGAGTTTCATCACATCCCTCGTGAAGAGAATCACTGGCTGATACACCAGCCACCCTCTCCTCCATAATTAGTGTAGGTCAATGGAATGACGTACCTAAGATCGACATAATGTGCCTTGAAAGCCCCGCCTACATATTAACGTTCGAAGCAGTCATAGATGACAAACCTTGGTATCACGATATCAAATGCTTCCTTCAGAAACAAGAGTACCCACCCGGGGCATCCAGAAAAGACAGGAAGGCTCTCAGAAGATTGGTAGGCAACGTTTTCCTGAGCGGTGATACACTCTATAAGAGAAACTTTGACATGGTCTTGCTCCAGTGCATAGACAGACCAGAAGCAAACATGTTGATGAAAGAAATTCACGAAGGATCCTTTGGCACTCATGCCAACGGACACACAATGGCGAGAAAAATTCTGAGAGCAGGATACTATTGGTTGACCATGGAATCCGATTGCTACAAGTACATGAGGAAGTGTCACAAGTGTCAGATATACGCTGACAAAATCCATGTACCGCCAACGCATCTCAAAGTTCTTTCTTCCCCATGGCCTTTTCCCATATGGGGAATCGACATGATTGGCATAATTGAACCCAAGGCTTCAAACGAACATCAGTTCATCTTGGTAGCCATTGACTACATCACCAAATATGTCGAAGCAGCGTCATACGCCAATGTAACCCGACAAGTCGTGGTCCGATTTATCAAAAACAATCTCATCTAGCATTATGGTGTTTCGAGCCAGATCATTACAGATAATGGATCAAATCTGAACAACAAGATGATGAAAGAGTTGTGTGTTGAGTTCAAGATCGAACACCATAACTTATCTCCCTACCGACCTAAAATGAATGGAGCGGTAGAAGCGGCTAACAAGAACATCAAGAAGATTGTTCAAAAGATGGTTGTAACCTACCAAGACTGGCATGAGATGCTACCCTTTGCTCTTCACGGTTATCGCACGTATGTCTGCACTTCAACATGGGCAACCCCTTTCTCTTTAGTATATGGTATGGAAGCAGTGCTCCCCATAGAAGTAGAGATCCCATCAATCTGGGTATTGATGGAAGCTAAGCTAACAGAGGCTGAATGATGTCAAAGTCGACATGATAAACTGAACCTAATCGAAGAAAAGTGAATAACGGCTCTATGCCATGGTCACTTGTATCAACAAAGAATGAAGAAAGAGTTTGACAAAAAGGTCTGACCTCGCGTCTTCAGAAAAGGAGACCTCGTGCTCAAGAAGATACAATCATTTCTCACTGATTCCTGGGGCAAATGGACTCTGAATTATGACGGCCCCTATGTGGTCAAGAAAGCCTTCTCAGGTGGCACCTTGAGACTCACAACCATGGATGGAGAGGAATTTGCCTATCCCACGAATGTTGACGTAGTCAAGAAATACTTCGCCTAAACAAATAAAAAAACGTCTCGGTGGATTGAAAACCCGAAAGGGCGGTCCAGGAAAAAATTAGAGACACAAGCAATAAATCACCCCGGTGGATTGGAAAACTCAAAAGGGACAATCCAGGCAAAAGATAGGGATTCATGGCAAGTAACTACGTACGACGAGGTTAACCCCTAGCGGTAACACTATTCGTCGACAAACTTCTAGTCAAGGTCATTTTCGACAGAAGCTCTGGATGTCCAGAATTCAAAGTTGGTAGAAGGATAACGGTCGTTATGTTTCAATGTAGCCCTTTTCCCTTAAATTACCTTTCTCTAACTTTGTAAATACTCTATGGGATCACGCGCTTGGCAATTCTTATATGTTTTAGCTTTACAGAATGACGTTTTTAACATGATCAAATGATTCTTGAAATAAAACAAAAATAAATTTACTTGTCAACATTTTTTCTTCTTTTAAAATAAAGATGGCAATTCTTTTGACTGTTGAACATCGAAAGAACATCGATCGCTTCTCTGAAGGTGGTTGAACCTCAAAGTGCAAAATCAAAGTACTCCTTCTAAACCAGTGCGCCTAGATGAAGGATCAACTGTTTCAGATGCCATGTTTCATCTGAAATCCCCAGCAGAGTTCGTACCTCCTAAGACCGATTGAAAGATTCTCTCCTTCCCACAGGGACCGTCTCTCCTAAGCAAGGTAGGATTACTATTTTGAACCAGTGGTACTTTTATCCCCCGCCGTGGCCGAGTATCCAGTCGTGTTCATCTATTAGTCTGTATGTTGCATCAGTTTTGTCAGCATAAACATACATAAATCATGCATTATTGATTCATATTCATATTCATATTGCATTACTATCACTCTGGTCAGTCTTACTCCCAAGTGGTAAAAGTCCTCTTATCAATCGAGTTGTCAGTTCTTTCCTCGTCCGGAAATGTTTTGTCTAAACCATTTCTCCCCAGTTTATTTTTGGATTGGAGACGGTCCTCAACCACTTTGATAACTTGAACCTCTGGAAGGCGAGAAGACATTCGACCAACACCTTCAGAACGTCACTCTTCACCATTGAAGATGATATCTTTGCTTTCCCGGATCAAGGAAAATCCCCAGAGAAAGCCTCGCAACTAAAGACTCTCAGCAACACATTGGTTTTTCTCTCCAGAAAGTCAATGTTAATGAAGTCATCAGCACCTCAAAAGTGGATTACATCACATGGCATTTCTCCGAGAAGATCTCGAAGAAAAGTATGATGTAATATCCCCAAGCGAAAAGCAGTCTCTCAAGAGACTCGTTTTCCCCCAGTAGAGTCAACAAATGGCATCTCCAACAAAGAAGTTTGCACACCTCTACAACTCAGACAAATGGATCTCCCCAGCAAGTCTGACATCAAATTTTTCAATCAAATGGCATCTCCCCAGTTAACTCGGCGAGAAGTTTGATGAAAACCGCTACACATAGCGTCCCTTGTCAAGGAAGGAACTTGAAAAAAAAACTAAGACCAGTTCCTTGGCTGAAGACTAGGATCGAGGGGAAGTTTATTTCGGAAACTAAGACCAGTTCTTTGGCTGAAAACCAGGATTGAGGGGAAGTTTGTTTCAAAAGAAACTGAGACCAGTTCCGTGGCTGAAGACCGGGATCGAGGGAAAGTTTATTTTCAAAAGAAACTAAGACCAGTTATGTGGCTGAACACCCAGATCGAGGGGAAGTTTTACCCTTTTCTAAGTAATACTGCTTAGCAAAGGAAGATAGATGGGCAAACTGCCATTCATATCCACTGTCAAAATTTCGGGTATTCCGATATTTAATCCTCTTGCACCCCGAATACCCGAATACCTTCGCCATTCACACCTTCGGTCCAAGAAGATTAAATAGGGGCATCTTTCATACCCCAAATTTTGACCACCAAGATTTCCTATCATTGTGAAGATCATCACCACAATATGGATGTACCTTCATGCCTCATCAATCTCCTCAAAGATGGTTGAGCATTCACTATAATCAAGACTTAGGGTTTCAAGCCCTCTTAGAGCACTTAGACAAAGGATCAATCAAGGAATGACATGATCTTCAACTTTTATAAACTCTCAAACACCTATAAAGGATCAAGAGGACTCTCACATCAAGAATCAAGCACAAAGTTGCAACATTCCAAGTGGATCAAGCCTCGAGATCGCCAGTGTCACCAAATTAGGGTTTTGGTCGACTGAGGCCTCTAGATGAGAATTTTCATCTGGGCATGAGCCAATGCTTCAAAGCACAACCCAAGATACTTCAAGGGACCTGATGGACCCAATCATCAAGTCAACTTAGCCTCAGAGGATGCATTCATAAAAAATTAGGAATTAGGGTTTCTTGACCTAATTCACCCCTAAGTTGACTTTTGGAGCAAAGCATGAGCCAAGACCTCAAGATATGATTTGAGGACCTCAAATACACCACATTTATCCATTTACAATAATGGATTGATCCCAGAAGCTTGATTCACAAGTTTCAATTTCATCTGGACCACAATTAAGGTTTTGAAGAAAAAAGTCAACTGCACCTTTGACTTTTGATCAAGACATGCTCCCAAACCTTGGGACATGATTCAATACACCCTATAGCACCTATAGAATCCATCCATTAGGTTTGAATTAGGTCAAGAACTTGATTTCACAAAGGATCGCACAGTTTGGATTTCATCCGATAAAAAGTTAACTGTGCACAAAATCAAGTTTGACTTTTTGGATTTTTTCACAAATATGGTTCCCCTAAGTCAAAAGTAATGTTAATGTATGGTATTTATCATCATTCATTAATAAAAATCAAGAAAAGTAAGGTTTCTTGCAAAAGGGGCAACCATAAGAAAACAAAAATTTTCTAATTTATGGAACAAAAGTGATTTTGGTACCGACTTCCAAGGATCAAAACTTGAGATCCAAGCAGCCATTTTGGGTGATCCAAAGCCTGATTTGTAGGTCTTCCTACATTCTACAAAAGCTTCAACTACAAGAAACTCCAATTCTTCATGGATTTTGAGTTATGGACTGGTCAAAATGACAAAAATGAAGAAAATGGCACTTTTCCAACACTTAGTGAAAATCTGCCTAAGTTACCAGCCTTGGACATCAATGTTCATAAGGATTTTTCAGTTGGATCCAAATAGTTTCAAAACAAAATATGATCACACATGTTTTGTATCATATGAGGGCTCTCTAAAAAGCACAAGAGCCTCTCATAACTCAACATGAGCAGGGAGATATGATCCCCTCAAAACCACCATTTCCAACTGTCTTGTACAAGGCAGATTTTGGCATTTTGCTCGATTTGGAAAATTTGGACAACTCCAAGCCTAGTCATCCATTTAGGCACATTAGAGGATGAAATCAAAGGGGAATGATCTGATCCCCAAGCCTCCCAAGTCCAAGGATCTAAATATAACTATGTCATCCTAAAAAGGCTAAAAAGTGCCAAGACTCCAATTTTGTTTCAATGCATTCAATGGATGCATAAAGGTGGAATGAACTGAGGCAAACTTAACTGAATGAGTCAAGCCTTATCTCTGAACCAAAAGACCATAGGAATGTGCTCTAACCTCAAGTCAATGGCTAGAGGAGACTTGAGATTCCATTTGATCCACATTGGCCACAGATCTGCTGCAGTTGCCACACACTATTGCTGCCAAAACAAACTTGACACACTATAAATAGAGCTCATTTGTGATCAGTTTGAGTACACCAAAGCACCCAAACTGATGTTTTCCTCAAAATCTCCCTTTCACTCCAATTTTGCCTTCTAACTCAAGTCACTATCGGGTTTTAAGATTGAGAGTGATTCTAACCAAACCAATCACACACACACCTCATAAACATCATGTATGAGTGATCCATAACACAAAATCACATCTGGAACATCAAAATCACAAAATCACCAGCCAATTGCCCAAGTTCTTGACAGAGTTACAGTTGAGGTACCACAACCAGTTCCAGCTCATTTCAATCCATTCCAAGCATTCAAACACACTCCTTGGCACCTAAGGAAGTTGTCCAGATCATTGGAACCTAGCTGCAACACCTCTATCATCAAACACGATCACCAGCTGCAAGAGGTAGGCCTGAACCCTTCAAACTCTATTATCCATGCATCATAAATTAATTTTTGAGTTACCATCTTGTTTATGCATGTTTGTAGAGTAATAAACCTCAATCAATTGTCATGAATCCATCGTATATGGAATTTCATTGTGTTCATGCTGAAATTAGGGTTCTTGAGGTTTTCTATTGATTTCTTCCTCCATACTTAATATAAATGCAATTAAACTATATGTTGTGATCCTTGTTCAAAAACGAACAAGATTGGTACTTGAATCGTGCAAAACCATTGAGAAATCATGGAGAAAAGTGTGAAAATGTAAATCTGGAAAAACAGGGGACGCGGGCAAGAACCAAGTGTTCTTGGCGCCATAATTCAAATTTTTGAATTTTAGTTATTTTGTTTAATTGATTCAAAAATTAATTTCTCTCTGAATATTTGTGTTTTTCAATTGATTCTTTTTCTAAAAATTCACAAAAATGTTTAAATATTTTATTTTACAAAAAAAATCCAATTTATATTATTTTTTTAATATAGTTAGAATTTATGTAATTAATTTCATTTTTATTTGTTTTAAACATTTTTAAATGAAATTCCCACTTTGATCTTTCAAAACCAATTGAATTTCAAACTTTCATGTAATAAAATATTATTTTTCAAAATATTTTTCAAAGTGTACAACTTGTTTTTGAATATATTTGGTATTTTATATCATTTTTTTCATTTAATTTCCTTTGAAAAATGACATTTTAATTTAAAATTTGGGTTTCCTCTCGATTTTAAATTTTCAAACACTTTTGAGCCTCTAATTGAGTTTAAGACCCATTCCTTATAAATAAAAACCTTTTTGGGCCTCAGTCATTGTATAAGTCTCGATACGATTTTAAAAATCCTAGGGCGGTCGTCGCCTTTTAAAACAAAAAACCATATGGGCCTCCCCTCGTGTTGTAAGTCCCATTCTCTTTTCTTTTAACATTCTTTGGGCCTCTCATTGAGTTGTAAGACCCATCCCTTTGTACATAAATAATTTTGGGCCTCAGTCATTGTATAAGTCCCATTAAAGTTTTCAAAATGACGGTGTGATCACTGTCTTTCCATGGGCCTGCCCTTGTGTTGTAACTCCCATTTCTTTTCTTTTTTCAAACCTTTGGGCTTCTCTTTGAGTTGTAAGACCCATCTCTTTGTAAATAAAACCTAATTTGGGCCTCAGTTATTGTATAAGTCCCGATACAATTTTCAGATCAACTGTACGATCACAATTTTTCATCTGGGCCTCTCCTTGAGTATAAGCCCCAATCTTCTTTTCAAAAATAACTTCCCTTTTCATTTAGGTTCAAACTCATTGTTGTTATCAAAACTTTCTTTAATTTCTTGAACAACTAACCATACAGCTGTTACAATGGAAGCTTGCTCACCTGTAAGTTTTATTAGCTTTCTTTTACATACTTGCACACACATATATATATATATATATATATTTGTTTGTGCTGGAAGCTTGCTCACCTGTAAGTCCTCCTACCTTCTCCTTTATACATAATATATATTTTATCTGTATATATATGCTTGTATATATTTGCTTAGAGTTTTCCCCGGCAATTAGGTCTAGAACTAGATAAAGCCAATGGTCACTCTCTCAACAGTCAAAACTAGTTCCCCATAGGAATTCCAGATACAGTCTTGCCTTCTCTTGGGCTTATACAATATGGAACAAAGAGAAAGGCATTATTCCCAGTGAAACTTTTCTCAGACTGTCACTATTAGAAAAATTGTCAAAGAAGTTCATTTCCCCATAGAGGATTAATTCCCGGTGAAACCTCTCTTGAATTTCTTCAAACTCTAGAACTGTTCACTAAAGAAAAGATTATTCCCAGTGAAACCTTTCTTGAACTTTTCTTAAGTTTGGACCCCACAGGCTTCCTAAAAGCATCCCCGCCTCTTCTTGGGCTTTGTACAAGGACCCTCCGGCTTCTTAGAAGTTCTCATGCCTTCTCTTGGGCTTAATACAAGGACCCTGAAGACCTCTTAAAGGTATATGACATAACTTAGTCATCCTTTGTTAGAGAAGTCTTTTTAAAGAGTCAAAACCATGGACAATTTAGAGTTGATTCTCATCCCTTAAAACACCAGCCTCCTCTTGGGCATCATACAAAGATAAACTCTTCCATACCAGTAGACTTGGACAGTCTAATCCCCTCTTGGATCTCAAATACATTCTCAAGTTCCTTATAAATACCGGAGAAACCCTGGTCATTTAACCAATCTCCAGTAGAGTTAAAACCTCTATAGGTTTTCAAAACTCAATCTTTAAACTCTCACTTTAAATTTCCCCAGCCAGGGTCAGCTTATCATTAGTATAACTGTAACACCCCACTTTCCCATTTTGAAAATAAACAAAGTATTAAAGATAAATCAGAGTTTTCCCCAAGTGGAATGTCACATTAAGAGCCAACAAAACAAATCTCCTTTATTTTAATAAAATCAAACAGCGGAAAATTTATTCAATTATTCGATTTACGGCCATCTGCCAATAACACCAAAACTCCACATAAAATCGTGGTTCACCATAATGTTCATCAAAAATAAAGATACGTAAGAAAAAGAATAACAAATAACAAAATGAATGAAATCCCCAAAATCCCGTGTTACGTATCAGAGCACTCCTATGGACTCGATCAGCAACACCAATATCCAAGCTATCTAAGTACCTGGATTATCTGTACTTCCGAAGAAGCACAGACACAACAACAACAAAGGGGTGAGAAATCACATTCAATATTATCGGTGAATAAATACATGATAACAAGGTAGCATTCACATATATAAGTCAACATCACACCAACACGACCTACTGTCCAATATCATCAACAACATCAAATAATAATGTAATGCAACACGACACCATGCATGCGGTACCGACTCATTGGTTCATTCAATCGAACCCCGGATAGATCACATACACCCCTACTTGGCAATGATCTATCCCCCACCATTTTCCATATAGGAGTACGGATGAATCACATACACTCCTCTTGAGTAATGATTCATCCCACCAATCACCATGAATGTGCAAGACTCAACTATGCACAACAAAACATGTATACAAGCGTAAATACATGCACACGATCCTCCTGATCACATCATACATGTCATCAACACCATCGTCATGTAATTCGCTTCATACACACCAAACACCCAATTAATTAATTAATTAATTAAAATTATTAAAATTAATATTTTCATCACCCATGTCTTATTTCTCAGCACCTGGCACCTATTCCCAACCTCTCAAACCAAGAGAACGCAATTCAGATATGAAGACGGGAAACAAATCGCAAAAATATGAAATTATGCACCACTGCTGTCCATACGCGTATTAACCTGAGTCATACGCGTATGACTTGCTCCCTCGCCCTTCCTTACGCGTATGCCCCCCTCTGATACGCGTAAGGCCGCCTGCCCCGCCCTGCCATATGCGTATTGCCCAACTTCATACGCGTATGGGTAGAGACCCATTTTCCTCCAAAATTCAATTCTCAAATCTACATACGCGTATGGCTACTCCATAATCGTATTGCCTTGCCAATCATACGCGTACCATACGAGTATGGGCAGAGGGCCGTGCCAAACCCTCCCCTCAAGCTCCCCTTACACGTAAGGCTCCCTTTCCTTCACTCCCATACGCGTATGGCCTAGCCCCATACGCGTATGGCCAGATCCATTACGCAAATCACCAGAGACCTCACCATTCTGCACTCTGTTACGATTCCCACACTTCTTCACTTCCAACCAGTCCTATAATCGTTTCTACATGAATTTTAGGTCCAATTTTCATCTTTTCTCTTGTACCTAGAATTACTACATGTATTACAGGTCTATAATCTCAAATCGTTCTCCTAATTTGAATCAAAAACAACACATCTGTAACAGATGTTCATACAACAGCAGCAACAACAAAAATTCATGGAAACACACATCAATTCATGCATGATTTTAGAATCATAACAGACATATACAACAGATCAACAACACAACAGGTTGCATACAAATTCCTACGGGGTTAAGGACTCCCCACTACCCTATCATGAATGAATCACCAATATTAAACCCGTTTCTCCCCCTTACCTCGAATCTTTACAGAAAATCTGGACAATTGGGGAAGAAGATCAAGCCCTAGCACACCTTGTTCTTTCTCTCCTCTTGGTTCTCTATTCCTCGTTTCACGTGCCAAAACCTTTCTATTTTCCCTAAACCTCTTCTAATTCTCTTAATCCTATTTTAATTAAATTAATTAATAATAATAGCAATAATAACAATAATAATAATAAAATAATAATATTACTATTATTGATTAAATTATTATTATTATTAACTATACCACTATTAATATTAATCTAAAGGCTTTATCTCACCAACTCACCTTCCTAACTAAGGGCAACCCTTAAATGCACTCAAAACACTCCCCCAAACAAGGTCACACAAATAAAATAACACAAGACGTCTAAATAATTAAAACGGGGTGTTACAACTTTCCCCCACTTAAATTATTTTCGTCCTCGAAAATTACCTGATGGAAATAAATCTGGATACGACTCTCGCATCCTGCTTTCCAATTCCCAGGTCACACTGCCTCCTGCAGCACCTCCCCAAGCTACTCTCACCAGAGGTATCTCCTTTCCTCTGAGTTGTTTCATCTTACTATCTTCGATCCTCAATGGCATCGTCTCTACAGTAAGATTCTCCCTGATCTGAACTTCGTCTCTCTGGATCACATGAGATAGATCTGAAACATACTTCTGAAGTTGTGACACATGAAACACGTCATGCAAGTTTGAAAGTTCAGGCGGCAGCGCCACCCTATAAGCCACTGTACCCACCCTCTGCAAGATTTGATACGGTCCAATAAACTTAGGATCCAACTTCTTGGATTTCAACGCACGACCCACACCAGTCACTGGGTTAACTCTTAGGAACACGTGATCACCTTCACTGAATTCCAAATCTTTTCTCCTGTTATCATGATAACTCTTCTGTCTACTCTGAGACGCTTTCATCTTCTCACGGATCATCTGAATTGTCTTAGTAGTTTGTTGCACAATTTCAGGTCCAAGCACCGCATTCTCACCTATTTCATACCAACATAGAGGTGTCCTACACCTCCTACCATACAAAGCTTCGAAAGGCGCCATTCCGATGCTAGAATGGTGACTGTTATTATACGTGAACTCAATCAATGGAAAATGAGTATCCCACGCACCACCTTTTTCCAATACACAGGCTCTCAACAAATCCTCCAACGACTGAATGGTCCTCTCTGACTGACCATCGGTCTGTGGATGATAAGCCGAGCTCAACTTCAACTTAGAACCCAAGGCTTCCTGCAGACTCCTCCAAAATTCTGAAGTAAATCTCAGATCTCTATCCGACACTATGCTCGACGGAACACCATGTAACTTCACAATTATCCTGATATAAATCTCCGCCAACTTCGACAACGTAAAACTGACGTTAATTGGTATAAAATGTACGGACTTCGTAAGTCGATCCACCACTACCCAAATAGCATCAAAGCCTCTTTCCTTATTTGGCAAACCAGTCACAAAATCCATAGTAATACTGTCCCATTTCCATTCGGTAATCTCTAACGGTTGCATCAATCCCGAAGGCTTCTGGTGCTCTACTTTTGACTTCTGACATGTCAAATAAGCGTAGACAAACTGAGCTATGTTCCTCTTCATACCGGACCACCAAAACAACTTCTTCAAATCATGGTACATCTTTGTAGCTCCCGGATGAATACTCAAGCTACTCCGATGACTTTCTTCTAAGATTGCCTTTTTCAATTCCTCATTATCCGGTACACAAATCCTGCCCCGGAATCTCAACACACCAACATTATCCACCTTAAAGTCACTATCAGGATCATCTCCTCCTGCAGGCATCAAGTCCACTAATTTCACATCCAGTTTCTGATTTTCCTTAATTACATCCAAAAAGTCATTATTCACCTTCAGCATACCCAATCTGATACTTTCCAGTGTAGTTTCTCAAACCATACTCAAATCTCTGAACTGTTCAATCAAATCCATTTCCTTCACCATTAACACAGACATATGGATTGTCTTCCGACTCAGAGCATCTGCCACAACATTAGCTTTTCCCGGATGGTAACTCAAATTGAAATCGTAATCCTTTAAGAACTCTAACCACCTTCTCTGCCTCATTTTCAATTCTTTCTGGTCAAACAAATATTTCAAACTTTTGTGATCACTAAGTACTTCAAATCTTAATCCATACAAATAATGTCTCCAGATTTTTAACACGAACACCACTGCAGCTAATTCCAGATCATGAGTAGGATAGTTCCTCTCATGCACCCTCAACTGCCTTGAAGCATAAGCCACTACCTTGCCACCTTGCATCAACGCACCGCCTAATCCCATCTTAGACGCATCGCAGTACACTATAAAAGAATCATTTGGACTTAGTAAAATTAACACTGGTGTTGTAGTCAACTTCTTCTTCAGTTCCTCAAAACTTTCCTCACAGGCAGCATCCCAGACAAAAGCCTGATTCTTCCTGGTCAACTGAGTCAATGGCAACGCCAATTTAGAAAACCCTCAATGAATCTTCTATAGTAACCTACCAAACCCAAAAAGCTTCTAATCTCCATTGCGGTCTTCGGAGTTTCCCACTGAAGTACTGCACTTACTTTAGAGGGATCCACCGCTATACCATCACCCGAAATCACATGGCCCAAGAAACTCACGGTTTTCAACCAAAATTCACACTTCGAGAACTTTGCAAACAGTTTATTATCTTTCAATACCTGTAATGCAATTCTCAAGTGACCTGCATGCTCTTCGTCAGACTTAGAGTAAATCAGTATATCATCAATAAATACCACAATAAACTGATCCAGATAAAAATGGAAAATACGATTCATATATTCCATAAATACACCCGGCGTGTTAGACACTCCGAAAGGCATCACTGCATATTCGTAATGTCCGTAGCGAATTCTGAAAGCAGTCTTCTGAATATCACCTTCCTTTACTCTAATCTGATGGTAACCCGACCTCAGATCAATTTTGCTGAAAACACGAGCTCCTACCAGCTGATCCATTAAGTCATCAATCCTCGGAAGTGGATACTTATTCTTAATGGTTACTTTATTCAACTGACGGTAATCAATGCACAGACGCATACTACCATCCTTCTTTTTCACCAAAAACACTGGAGCTCCCCACGGCGACACACTTGGTCTGATGAACTTCTTATCGAGCAATTCCCCGACCTGAGATTTCAACTCTGCCAATTCTGATGCAGACATCTTGTATGGTGCCACAGAGATAGGTCTGGTACCCGGTACAAGATCAATAGCGAATTCGACTTCCCTTGTCGGAGGCAATTATGTGATGTCATCCGGAAACACTTCAGGAAATTCATTCACTACTGGTAATTCATTAACTGAAGTCTTTCTTTCAATAGATAACGAGGCAAACACTGCAAACAGCTTTGCTTCGTCCTCCAACAACGCCCTCAACTCCTTGCTAGACAGTGAATCTGCTAATGCTTCCTCTTCAGGAGTAAGAAACAGTAACGTCTTCCTGAAGCAATCAATATACACCTGGTTGAACTCCAACCAGTTCATTCCTAAAATAACATCAAGATTACCGAGTGCCAGACAAATCAAGTCCACTCTGAAATCTCTACCAAACATGGTCAGCAGACACTTCAAACACACCAAAGAAGTAACCACGGAACCAATAGATGGAGTTTCAATCGTCATCCTCTGCTCTAGAGTAGATGGCACAATCCCTAATCTCTTCACACAATCAACAGAAATAAACGAGTGCGTTACACCCGTGTCAATGATAGCAATCAAGGGAACATTATTAATAAAGCAAGTACCTTTGACGGAACGCTCCTCCTCAGTGGATTAGGCTCCCACCAAGGTAAACACTTTCCCACCAGTTTGAGACGCCTGAGACTTCTTCGGCTTCTCACAGTGGGTGCTGATGTGACCCTTTTCTCCACAATTATAACAAGTAGGCATAGTGGCTCTGCAATCAGATATAACATGACCTGCTTTGCCACACTTGAAACACTTCTTCACCTCATTCTGACAGTTGTTAGCACGGTGACCCGCGCCACCACATCTGAAGCACTTTAGAGTATCAACACCTGCTCCCTTCTCCTTAGGTTTCTTTCCCACATCAGTTTTCTGTTTCCCCTTATTAACTGGAGCACTGTAAGGAGTACCTCCAAATCTCTGCTTACCCTTCTTCTCATTCACAACTTTGTAATGAGCAATTCTGGCTCTGTTGTCATTATCATAAATTCTGCTTCTGCTTACCAGCTATGGATAGTTTCTTATCTTCTGACAAGCAATACCCAATTTGATCTTGGGACGCAGCCCGTTCTCAAACTTCAAACACTTCGAAGTCATAGCTTCTTCAGTATTGTAGTGAGCACAATACTGAACCAGCTCCTCAAACTTAGCGGCATACTCAGCAACAGTCTTATCACCCTGCTTCAGCTCCAGAAATTCAACCTCCTTTTCACTACGAATGTCTTCCGGAAAATACTTTTCCAGAAACTCAGCTTGAAACACAGCCCAAGTAATCTCAGTACCTGCAGCTTCCAATCTCTGACGACTATTGTCCCATCAAGCCTCAGCCTCTCCTTCCAGCATATGCGTACCAAATCGTACCTTCTGAGCATCACTGCATCCCATGGTCCTGAAGATCTTCTCCACAACCTTCAGCCATTTCTGTGCAGCCTCTGGATCTAAGATACCTCCCTCATAAGTAGGCGGCTTGTTGCTCTGGAACTGTGCTAAGTCACGAAACTGAGCACCTCCAGCCTGATTGGCATTCTCTACAGCCTGTGCCATGGCTTGCATAGCAGCAGCAAGAGCAGCATCATTCCTTCCTGCCATACTGTTCAACAATATACATAAGGTCAGAACACCAACTCAACGCCTATTCTAAGGACAGACTCAACTATAACACCTAGCCGGACGGACCGACCTGCTCTGATACCAATTGTAACACCCCACTTTCCCATTTTGAAAATAAACAAAGTATTAAAGATAAATCAGATTTTTCACCAAGTGGAATGTCACATTAAGAGCCAATAAAACAAATCTCCTTTATTTTAATAAAATCAAACAGTGGAAAATTTATTCAATTATTCTATTTACGGCCATCTGCCAATAACACCAAAACTCCACATAAAATCGTGGTTATCCATAATGTTCATCAAAAATAAAGATACGTAACAAAAAGAATAACAAATAACAAAATGAATGAAATCCCCAAAATCCCGTGTTACGTATCAGAGCACTCCTATGGACTCGATCAGCAACACCAATATCCAAGCTATCTAAGTACCTGGATTATCTGTACTTCCGAAGAAGCACAGACACAACAACAACAAAGGGGTGAGAAATCACATTCAATATTATCGGTGAATAAATACATGATAACAAGGTAGCATTCACATATATAAGTCAACATCACACCAACACGACCTACTGTCCAATATCATCAACAACATCAAATAATAATGTAATGCAACACGACACCATGCATGCGGTACCGACTCATTGGTTCATTCAATCGAACCCCGGATAGATCACATACACCCTTACTTGGCAATGATCTATCCCCCACCATTCTCCATATAGGAGTACGGATGAATCACATACACTCCTCCTGAGCAATGATTCATCCCACCAATCACCATGAATATGCAAGACTCAACTATGCACAACAAAACATGTATACAAGCATAAATACATGCACACGATCCTCCTAATCACATCATACATATCATCAACACCATCGTCATGTAATTTGATTCATACACATCAAACACCCAATTAATTAATTAATTAATTAAAATTATTAAAATTAATATTTTCATCACCCATGTCTTATTTCTCAGCACCTGGCACCTATTCCCAACCTCTCAAACCAAGAGAACGCAATTCAAATACAAAGACGGGAAAGAAAATGCAAAAATATGAAATTCTGCACCACTGTTGTCCATACGCGTATTGACCTGAGTCATACGCGTATGACTTGCTCCCTCGCCCTTCCTTACGCATATGCCCCCCTCTGATACGCGTAAGGCCTCCTGCCTCGCCCTGCCATACGCGTATTGCCCAACTTCATACGCGTATGGGCAGAGACCCATTTTCCTCCAAAATTCAATTCTCAGATCTACATACGCGTATGGCTACTCCATACGCGTATTTCCTTGCCAATCATACGCGTACCATACGAGTATGGGAAGAGGGTCGTGCCAAACCCTCCCCTCAAGCTCCCCTTACGCGTAAGGCTCCCTTTCCTTCACTCTCATACGCGTATGGCCTAGCCCCATACGCGTATGGCCAGATCCATTACGCAAATCACCAGAGACCTCACCATTCTGCACTCTGTTACGATTCCCACACTTCTTCACTTCCAACCAGTCCTATAATCGTTTCTACATGAATTTTAGGTCCAATTTTCATCTTTTCTCTTGTACCTAGAATTACTACATGTATTACAGGTCTATAATCTCAAATCGTTCTCCCAATTTGAATAAAAAACAACAGATCTGTAACAGATGTTCATACAACAGCAGCAACAACAAAAATTCATGGAAACACACATCAATTCATGCACGATTTCAGAATCATAACAGGCATATACAACAGATCAACAACACAACAGTTTGCATACAAATTCTTACGGGGTTAAGGACTCCCCACTACCCTATCATGAATGAATCACCAATATTAAACCCGTTTCTCCCCCATACCTCGAATCTTTACAGAAAATCTGGACAATTGGGGAAGAAGATCAAGCCCTAGCACACCTTGTTCTTTCTCTCCTCTTGGTTCTCTATTCCTCGTTTCACGTGCCAAAACCTTTCCATTTTCCCTAAACCTCTTATAATTCTCTTAATCCTATTTTAATTAAATTAATTAATAATAATAGAAATAATAACAATAATAATAATAAAATAATAATATTACTATTATTGATTAAATTATTATTATTATTAACTATACCACTATTAATATTAATCTAAAGGCTTTATCTCACCAACTCACCTTCCTAACTAAGGGCAACCCTTAAACGCACTCAAAACACTCCCCCAAACAAGGTCACACAAATAAAATAACACAAGACGTCTAAATAATTAAAACGGGGTGTTACAATAACACTATCCCAAATCATAACCTCAAGGCATCTGATACCTCAACTCTTTTGTAATCCTTAGTAAGAGTTTATTCCTCGACTTGGAGCTGCCTCTGGATCTCAAAAATCCTTAGCAGAAGCCAGCCTCCTCTTAGGCTTTGTATAATGATTTTCCTCAGCAGAATTAGCCCCAACAGCACCCTTTTGTTTATTTCATCTTCTTTCATAAAACACTCTCTTGTTGAGTTAACCATTTCCAGCCTCAATCTCGGGCTTTGTACAAGACAAACAAAGTACTCTCTTATTGAGTCAATAACCTTTCCACACTCTCTTGTTGAGTCAATGGTACAAAATAAAAGCACTCTCTTGTTGAGTCATTCACATTTTCCGCACTCTCTCGTTGAGTCAATTACCTTTCCACACTCTCTTGTTGAGTCAATGGTATAAAACATAAACACTCTCTTGTTGAGTCATTCTTTTTAGCCTCAATCTTGAGCTTTGTACAAGACATATATAAACTTTTTCCAACAAAGTCAAAATCTTCATAAACTTTCTCTTAAGCTTGGGACAAATATCTTCCGCAACGGAGTCAATTCCTCCCAGCCTTCTTTTAGGCTTTGAGAATTAATATCCCTAAGTGGAGACGATCCTCTTTTCAGCCTCAATCTTGGGCTTTGTACAAGACAGCCCCTAAATATCCTCTCACTAGTAGAGTCAACATCATTCAGCCTCAATCTTGGGCTTTGTACAAGACACCAAATAAAACACTCTCTTGTTGAGTCAGCCTCAGTTCAGCCTCAATCTTGGGCTTTGTACAAGACACCGTATAAATCTCTCCAGCAGAGTCAATCTTCTTTTAGCCTAAATCTTGGGCTTTGTACAAGATAGATAAAATCTCTCACCCATAGGGTCAATTTCCTCTTTTAGCCTCAATCTTGGGCTTTGTACAAGACAGATAAAATATTTCCCCAAAAAAGTCAACTTTTAGCCTCCTCTTAGGCTTTGTATAATGATATCCCCAAAGAGTCAGTCTCTTTTTAGCCTCAGTCTTGGGCTTTGTACAAGACAAACAAACACTCTCTTGTTGAGTCAGCCTTTTCCAGCCTCCTCTTAGGCTTTACATAAGGACTTCCCCAGTGGAGTCAATCAATCTCTTAGCTTCAACCATGGGCTTTGATCAAGGCACACAAAAATCAACATCCCCTTAGAGGAAATCAAAATCTCTCTATAGGAAGACATTTCACTGTGTTATCACACATCAAAACAAACAAATCGAACAAACCCTAATCCCAGATAACTGCTGTAAGTAGCATACTTGTTGATTCAAAAATCCAAGCTGTCATCCATCTCTTATCCTGGTAAACTTCCTCTTTCATATAATTGATGTAAGTGGCAAGCCTCTGGATTATTTACATCCACACCAGTGTCCTTCTCTTAGCATGAAAGACTCCTAAGGAAAAATGGCATTGCTCTACACTGAGTTAAAGTTTCCTCCTTCAGGAAAAATCCCTCATAAAAGAAATTATGGCATTGCTGGATTCTCATATCCCAGTTAAAGTAATTTTCCTTTATAAACAGTCACCCAACAGTTGTGATAAACAGACAAGATGTCTCCTTTTAGAGATGACAAATTCTCTCTCAGTCAAACCTTTTAGCTTCAATCTTGGGCTTTGAACAAGACACAAATACTCATTTAGCTTCAATCTTGGGCTTTGAACAATACACCAAAACATCTTTTTCCTCCTATTCTATAGGAGGAACTATGATTACTCTAATTTCCCTGTTTATCTTTAACGGGAATACGTAGGCATAAGATTGCGAAATCTTAGCGAGCATACCCGTCAAAAACTTTAGGTCCAGTACCTTCACTCACCAATCAAAACTGAGGTCCAGTACCTCACCAAAATCATCAAAAACTCACTCCCTCTCTCAAACCCTCCCAAAGAAGAAACTTTCCCAACCCGCAACAGATAAACACCATCAAGTATAAAAGCAGAACCTATTGCTAACAACCTGTGGATAACCACATATAGGATGGGTAATTGACAACTCCCCGTTGTATAACCTGACCCCGAACTCCCCGAATCTCTTAAGCGTTTGTTCAGTTAAACGTTAGTTTTAGATAGCTTCCCTTTCCCTTCCAGCTTCACGGGATAAATAAGAAATCAGAAAGTAGCACCCCACTCCTACCATTGCGGTGAGGAGAAACCCATGGCGATAAGGTGGTCGCGTCACCGACAAAAATTGTACGCTACAATATCCAACAATAACACTTAATTATAGTTTAAACACAACAAATATGACATATATGACATGTTCATGTTCAATGTACATCAAAGTAAAGCATATTTTGGCAAGTTCAAGTTTTGAGGAAACTTACCTCTTGAAGCAAACTTCGATCTTTCAAGATAGTTGTTACAGAAATATCTTGATGCTTTGGACACCTTTAATATACCTCAAATGATCCTTTTGAATGCTTGGAACCAAAGAAAACCAGCTGGAGCAGACTATGGTACCTTTCTTGCAAAAATGGCAACAGTGACCAAAATGGAACTCCAACCAAATGGAGTTACAGTTGAGAAACTATGGTTGGAACAGTTTAAGGATGTTATTCAGAGTGTGTTTGGAGTGTTGTTTGGTTTTGAAATGGACAGGATGAAGACATGGCTTGAAAAATGCAAAAAAGTCAAAATATGAGGTTTTGATGGTTGACTTTCTGATTTTGGTGGTTTGAGTTTAAGATGAGGGCTTGGACACCTCCAATGGATGATTTGTGATGTGTTTGGTTGGTTATTTGAATGGTTTAGGCTCTTGTTTTGAAAATTCCAAGTTTTCTCTTTGGAAATTTGAAACTTGAAATAAAAGAGGGAGAATGAGAAAACAAGTCTTTGGTATTGTTTTGGTGTAATTGAACTGATGCAAAATGACCTCTATTTATAGGAGAACTAATTTGTTTTGGATGAATAGTGTTGGATGAGGGAGCATGCTATTATCCAATGGATATTGTCATGTAGATCTTAATTAAAGGCTAAGGTACCAAAATCTTCCATAACATGACGAGAATCTTAACTCAATTGGCATTTTGCAGGTTTGAATACTCATTGTTTTTTAATTGATCTGAACTGATGTCGCTCATTTCATGCCAATTCAATGCTTTACTTACATGCCAAATGACAAACTTGAATTCAAGGCTATGTAATGATGTTTTTTTCACATGCCAAGAGATGAGATCCTTGACTTATGGTCCAAAGTTGAAGATATTATGTGATTCAACAAGATTCCTTCTAATCTTTGAGGATGACAAGGCTTGCAAAGTCACCAAATTTGAAGATGAAAATTGTGTGATGCAAGTAATCATGAAAACTTTCTTGAAAAATCAGTTTGATCGTGGCATGTTGTGAGGATCATATCTCCTTGCTTAAATGGAATCAATGGATGTTCTTGTACTCTTTGGAAAGCTGAGATATCCTACTTTAACTTTGATGTTTGAATTTGGTATTGAATATTCTTGGATCATGGTGAAAAATGCTTCAAAGTTAGCCAAAACATGAAACAGATTCTGCCTAAAAAAATTTCTAAGTGTCATAGTTCAAAACATCATGAAACCCAAACTTCATGGCCTTATATCTCAAAATTTATGCATTTTTTGGGGATGGTTCAGCCCAAAAATCTTGTTGTATGGAAGAAGATCTATCATTTGAGCTTTGGAGTGCAAAAAATGGTTGTTTGGATCACATGTTATGGCCTTGTAAAGTTAGGCACTTGAACATAACTTTTCATAACTTAGTGAAATTTTCAATTCTTCCAATTTTGCTTCTTTTGCAAGTAACATTGATTCCTTGATCAACACTTGATTAAATGCAACTACGGATCATATTTCCTTGAATAATAGCCTTTGATGATCAATTTTGCTCAAAAATCCAAACTTTGACTTTGTGTATCAGATGAATTTTGTGCAGAGAAACCCTAATTCTTGATTTTCAATGAATGAATATCCCAAGGTGATTTTAAACTTAAGAATGGACTTCAAGGGTATATTTGAGTGTCTTGAATCACATCCCAAGTGTAGAGATCATGTCTTGGCCAAAAGTCAAAGGTATGGTTTACTTTTCATCAAAACCATAATGTGTGGCTCAGATGGATTTGAATTCTTGCATTGCTTGTGAACCAAGTTCTTTGAATCAATCCCATCATATGAAGGGACCAATATGATGTATTTGAGGTCCTTGAAACATATCTTGAGGTCTTGGATCATGTATTGCTCAACAAGTTATCCTAGGCATTTAATTAGGTCAAAACCCTAATTTTGGTGCACTGGGGGTCTTGAGGCTTGATGAGCTTGTCATGATGCAATTTTACACTTGAATATTGATGAGTGGAAGTTCTTGATCTTCATGGATGATATAGAGACTTGTAGTGTTGAATATGATACTTATCCCATGATAATTCATCTGCTTGAGCCTTAAGAGGATCATCTGTTGGAGTGGTAAAGCGGTAAGCAACAAAAAGATTTGGAAGTATTTTTCCGGGAATTTATCGTTTTCACAGAGATCGGTGATTTTGAACTGTCGTTTGACAGTTTAAATGTTAAAGAATTTGGTTTAAAATGTTTCAAACATAGAAACAGAAAAGTAAATATTAACACACACAAAAATTCATTCTTCCGAGAGAAGAAACTTATCCGGCATGCATATAATCCACTCCTCACAAACTTAAACTTATCGACCAGTTATACTCAACCTACAATACTCCTCAATATCATCCAATATCGCTCACAATAGTGTCCATCTCTGGCACATTGAGCTAAGAGAACAACCGTGTTACCCTCGTCGACACTCTCGCACCCGACTCGAGATACGGAGGCATTAAGCTTCGATACCCATAAAGATTGTTAGCTCTAAATCTATCTCTAGCATCCAGAAACTAACAGATAATCATCCCTAATCAAAGTTTGTGATGTTTATCTCTAACACAACCCAAACCCCGAGCATAAAGCAAAAATCAAGGACAATCACCGATAAAGATTTGTAAAGCAAATTAGATACAACGCCATGGGCGACAAATATACACGAGTTCAAAGTAAATGCATATACAACAACCCAACAAAGAAGAAATACACAAAGAAGAAAAGAAATAAACCAAAAATATCGCGGTTTGTCAATGTCGGTCGATGAGAAATCCACCCCGGATCATCCGTGTACAAGCTTCAATGTTGTTTTCTAAGCTAATCCTACTGAAATATGAGTTTGATGGAGTTGGGAGCAAAATTTGTCGGAGCAGTAAAGCGGTAAGCAACAAAAAGATTTGGAAGTATTTTTCCAGGAAGTTATCATATCCACAGAGATTGGTGCTATTGAACTGTCGTTCAACAGTTTAAATGTTAAAGAATTTGGTTTAAAATGTTTCAAACATAGAAACAGAAAAGTAAATATTAACACAAAAAGAATTCATTCTTCAGAGAGAAGAAACTAATCTGGCATGCATATACTCCACTCCTCACAAACTTAAACTTATCAACCAGTTATACTCAACCTACAATACTCCTCAATATCATCCAGCATCGCTCACAACAGTGTCTATCTCTGACACACTGAGTTGAGAAAACAACCGTGTTACCCTCGTCGATAATCTCGCACCTGACTCGAGATACGAAGGCATTAAGCTTCGACACCCATAAAGATTTTTAGCTCTAAATCTATCTCTAGCATCCAGAAACTAATAGATAATCATCCTTAATCAAAGTTTGCGATGTTTATCTCTAACACAGCCCAAACCCCGAGCATAAAGCAAAAATCAAGGACAATCACCGATAAAGATTTGTAAAACAAATTAGATACAATGCCATGGGCGACAAATATACACAAAGAAGAAATACACAAAGAAGAAAAGAAATAAACCAAGCATCTCGTGGTTTGTCAACGCCGATCGATGAGAAATCTACCCCGGATCATCCGTGTGGAAGCTTCAATGTTGTTTTCTAAGCTAATCCAACTGAAAAATGAGTTTGATGGAGTTGGGAGCAAAAATCCCCAAAACCATAACCTAAAAATGAATTAAATGAACTTAAATATTAATTAAAAAATCCGCATGGTTCGCAATACGAACTTTTATTCACAAAGCGAACATCAAAATTAGGCACCTGATTCATTAGGAACAGTTAAACTGCCTCTGCGATTCTGCAAAAGTTCGCAATGCGAACTTTTATTCGCAAAGCGAATATTCGCTGGAAAGTTTGTAATGCGAAATTTGGTGCCTTTTTATACTGCCTCAAGTCTGGGAGCATTCGCTGGGAAGTTCGCAAAGCGAACATTCGCTGGAAAGTTTGCAAAGGAAACTTGACCGCAAACTAGCCCTTATTTTAACCAAGACTTCTAAACCGTAACTCGGATTGACGCCCGGTCGGAAGCGTTGGAAAGCTTATTCAATGCTCTATACAAAAATGGAAAAATATCTTTGCCTGAATACCTACAAAAATGAGAGAAAATCAATTAAACTCAATGATATTTACACGATATGCAATATATACACTATAATGTAAAGTAAACGTATTTACAAACAAAGCGGGGTTTATTCAAACGATACTAACAAAAAGTATCGATAAGTGCAACAAAACTTATATACAAAAATAGCTACAATTTGCACTTATCAAACTCTCCCCAACTTAAACTTGTTTGTCCCTAAACAAGAATCAAGCGACTCAAAGAAACAAAAGTAACAACCAAAGAATCACAAATCAACATGTTTTGAAAAACAGAAACAAATGAATGGTTCAAATGAAAAACGATACACATAAAGTAAATACTTACCACTAAACTAAGACGATAACATAGTCACGAAACAAATGCAAAATACAAAAATCATGCCAAACATCCTAAAATAACACAAGTTCAAACGTGAATCACACCTAGCAAAAACAATCATCGGTAGATGAAAAACACAAAATGAGGTACTTTTCACTCACACAACAATCTTGCAAACAAAAGACTAAATTATGAAATCATCCAAAAATCATATTGAAAACATAAAAGCAAGAATCACAAGGGCTTTCAAGGTTGTAGCGTGGTCGGGTAAACAAACAAGGGGCAATTTCTAAATGTAATTGAAACAAAAACTTGCCTAAACCTAAGGGAGTGATCAATTCACAAAGCTTCAAACACAAAATTCCAATCAACTTCTTCCAAAGTTCCAAGTGTTACACAAAACACAATACTTATTTAGAACAATTATTTGAACTCTTTTTGTTTCCTTTCTCAAGGATTTTCTTTTTCTTTCTTTTTTTTTTCTTTTCGTTTTCATATTTTTCTCTTTTTTCTTTTCTTTTTCAACCTCATAGAAACCAACCAATGAGTAAACAATCATTCTCTCCCCAACTTGAATTCAACCACATCATCATGTGAATACTCCCTACTTTCTATGGCAAGGTAAAAATTCATACAACAATACAAACTTGAGGGTTCAAGAAAAAAAATCAATCAAAATCCATACAAAAAGTGAATTTAATACTCATAGACAAGAATTAAGTTCAAACAACATGGATAATGATAGAAAGGCACAAAGGGGTTTAACAAATGACCACACGCTCACAAGGTGAATGACTATTTGGTTAGGTAGTTGTGCTTAAAATGAAACAAAATTCCTGGATCCTTTTCATGTTTTCATATGATCAACACAAACAAAAGATTCAGCATAATAAAATCCAGTTAGAACAAGAATGTTAGCACTCCGCGCATATACGAACAATGGAAAGCTACCTCATAAAAAGGGTGGGAACTAAAGTGATTCACATCAAGAACAAGTATACAAAAGAATGAATGACATGGAAGTTTGTAAAAAGCCTAGGTATCATGAATATGCTAAAGTCTAGAAAGCGATAAACACATACCTTGGACGTGTACAAAACTTAACAATATCATTACCATACATCCGCAAGTTGAAACGATCAAACCTGGAACATCACCTCAAATTTCCTCAAGCTACTCAAACAAGCTCTTAGACAAACACAAAAACTATTAATATAAACAAACTAAAAGACCGACAAAAATTGTCTAAACAAATTTAAAAGTAAAGATTTGAAATTTCAGAGCTGGTCTGATTTAAATTTGTTTAGACAATTGCACCATACTACCTAAAATAAACAACAACAAAAGAAAATAATACAACATGCTTGTTTTACGTCGTAAGCTCGACGCCTGTTATTTAAGAACGTTCCTCCAAGTTGCTTCCACCCGGTTATTCCTAACCAACATGCAAGCAAACGTGAAAAGAAGCAAACAATGATATAACAAATTCCTAAGTAAAAGTAGCAATATAAACAAGTGAAAATATACAATATGTACGATATCTACACAACTCAAAAACAAAGAAACTATCGCAATGCGATCCAATAAAAACACCAATCCCCGACAACAGCGCCAATTTGTTGGAGCGGTAAAGCGGGAAACAACAAAAAGATTTGGAAGTATTTTTCAGGGAATTTATCGTTGCCACAGAGATCGGGACTATTGAACTGTCGTTCGACAATTTAAATGTTAAAGAGTTTAGTTTAAAAATTTTCAAACATAGAAACAGAAAAGTAAATATTAACACAAAAAGAATTCATTCTTTAGAGAGAAGAAACTTATCCGGCATGCATATACTCCACTCCTCACAAACATAAACTTATCGACCAGTTATACTCAACCTACAATAATCCTCAATATTATCCGGCATCGCTCACAATAGTGTCCATCTCTGGCACACTGAGCTGAGAGAACAACCGCGTTACCCTCGTCGATACTCTCGCAACCGACTCGAGATACGGAGGCATTAAGCTTCGACACCCATAAAGATTATTAGCTCTAAATCTATCTCTAGCATCCAGAAACTATCATATAATCATCCCTAATCATAGTTTGTGATGTTTATCTCTAACACAACCCAAACCCAGAGCATGAAGCAAAAATAAGGACAATCACCGATAAAGATTTGTAAAGCAGATTTTATAAAACGCCATAGGCGACAAATATACATAAGATCAAAGTAAATACATATACAAAACCCAACAAATGGAGAATACACAAAGAAGAAGAGAAATGAACCAAAAATCTCGCGGTTTATCGGTGCCGATCGACGATCAATCCACCCCGGATCATCCGTGTACAAGCTCCATAGTTATTTTCTACGCTAATCCTATAAAAAATGATGTTTGATGGAGTGGGAGCAAAAAATACCCAAACCATGACCTAAAAATGAATGAAATGAACTTATATATTAATTACAAAATTTGTCAAGTTCTCAATGCGAACTTTTATTCGCAAAGGGAACATCAAAATTAGGCACCTGATGCCTCAGGAACAGTTAAATCGCCTCTGCAATTCTGCAAAAGTTCGCAATGCAAACTTTTATTCGCAAAGCGAATATTCGCTGAAAAGTTCGCAATGAGAACTTTGGTGCCTTTTTCTACTGCCTCAAGTCTGGGAGCATTCCCGGGAAGTTCACAAAGCGAACATTCGCTGGAAAGTTCGCAAAGCAAACTTGACAGCAAATCAGCCCTTATTTTGACCACAACTTCTGAACCGTAACTCAGATTGACGCATGGTCGGGAGCGTTGGAAAGCTTATTCAATGATCTATACAACAATTGTAAAATATCTTTGCTTGAATACCTACAAAAATGAGAGAAAATCAATTAAAATCAATTATATTTACACGATACGCAATATATACACTATAATGTAAACTATACGTATTTACAAACAAAGCGGGGTTTATTCGAACGATATTAATAAAAAGTATCGATAAGTGCAACAAAACTTATATACAAAAATAGCTACAATTTGCACTTATCAGTTACCTGGATGGGTATTCGGGATTCTTCCAAATTACGATTCACCCATGCGATCAAGAAGATACCACTTTTACATGACCCTATGGTAATTTCACTTACCGACGAATTCTATTTGGGTTATTTAACGCTTTAGCCACATTTTAAAGGTGTATGGTGGACATCTTTGCGGGCTTCATAAAGGATATCATGAAGTCTTCATGGATGACTTTTTTGTATGTGGGTCAAGTTTCAAAAAGTGTGTAGCTAATCTATAAAAATTAATTGAGAGGCGTGTGAAGATCAACCTTGTCTTAAATCGGTAAAAATGCAACTTCATGATGAAGGAAGGCATAGTCCTCAGACACCTAGTGTCTGCTAGAGGAATCGAGGTTGATAGAGCTAAGATAAAATTTATTGAGAATTTGCAACCTCCCTAAACTGTTAGAGAAGTCCAGAGTTATCTTGGACACGCTAGTTTACCGGCGATTCATAAAAAACTTCTCTAAAATCACCAAGCCCTTGACTGGTCCTTGATGAAGGACACTAAGTTCATCTTTGGTGAAAGATGACATGTGTCTTCCAACTGTTGAAAAGCGCATTGATATTTGCTCCTACAATGCAACCTCCATACTAGAGTCAACCCTTTGAGATCATGTGCGATACTAGTGACTACGTGGTAGGTGTTGTTTTAGGACAGTGCAAAGATAAGAAACTGCATGCCATCTATTACGCTAGTAGGACCTTATATGAAGCTCATATTAACTATTCTACTACTGAAAAAGACCTTCTCACCATCGTATCTGCGATCGATAAATTTTGTTCCTACCTCGTGGGATTGAAAATTATTCTATACAAGGACCATGCTGCTATCAAGTACCTATTGAGTAAGAAGGATGTGAAGTTGAGGCTAGTTTAGTGGATTTTACTACTGCAAGAGGTTGACATGGAGATATGAGATAAGAAGGGTACTGAAAATGTGGTAGCAAATCACTTGTCTAGAAACAATGATGGTAAGTCTGAAGAACTACCCATTAATGACTATTTCCCCTATGATAGGCCGATTGCTTTTGTTAGAGCTAAGGAGCCCCGTTATGCTCATCTCACTAATTTTCTTGAAGACAAAAGTTCTGACATAAAGAAGAAACCAGAGGAGGCAACTTATATAGCTAAATCTACAGTGTTGTGGTATGTTAGTTATATCAACTACATCTTCGTCGGTGTCTTGCCTCCCGACCTTCCCTATCAATAAAAAGAAGAGATTCTTCCATCACTTTTCTTTTTACTTTACTGCAATTATTGTGCCTACATGTTATTATTTAAAATTATTCGTATGCACATGAACATAATAACCACATACAATATGTTTAATGTAGAAAATATGGTAGCTTAACTCTGTCGAGTTCGAAATCTAAGGACCGTCGTACAAAAGGTGCTATAACGAAAGCAGAAACGTAGAGATACCAATTTCAATTCGAAAGAATGGAACCTTTATCTGACTGTAGAAATATTCAGTTTTGATTATAAAAACTTCGAAAACATTTTTTTATCAATTAGGAAAATTCAGTTTTCCAAAAGGCAATTTAGGAGTATAAACATACACACAAAAGCAGACGTATATAGGCTTAAAATCTGGTACCACACACACGAAAGCAGACGGTATCTTTAAACTAATTTTTCTACCTTAAGAATTGTTTTGAGTAATTAAAAGTAATTATTTTCCGAAATGGATTTTGCATTTTAACACGTTGGACACACGAAAGTAGACAATTAGAATATAGAGCTAAAGTCAGGTACCGGTCACGGAAAACCATACGGTACCTTTAAATTAATTCTTTTTCTACAAGAAAATATTGTCTCATTATAAATATAAGCAACGAATCTGTGAGCGCCAACAATCGATAAGAACTATATTCTGGTCTCTCGTTTCCATAATTTAATCAAAACTAGATTATTTTCTGCTTTTGTCAATAAAAACTTTTATCATCGCCTTAGATAAACATGGTTATAGTAGAGAACGATAATTGTCTATCGGTCTCTGAGGGATTGATAATATTTTATACTTAATGTGATAAAGTTGTGCACTTGCATCCGCATCAACGGTTTTGCGCGACTCAGGCGGTGGTGATGAATCTATGGTGCTTTTATAGTCTTCGTGTGGTGGTGTACGAATTCAGTGACACAGAGGTTTTTTGGTTTCATCGTAGCTGCGCGGTTGTGAAGCGTTTGTGGTGGTCTCTGGTACAAATTTGATGGTGGTTTTTTTGTGCTGTTTCATTTTCCATTTTTTTCTCTTCTTCAGTTTTTGGTTTTCGCTTTGGTTTTGATTTGTCTTGTTTTGTTGCTTATTTCAATTTTCTTTTGTTGTTGGTGGTGGTGTGAATATGAAGAAGAGTTTGGTTTATGTTGTTGAAATTTTTTTTTAATGGTGTGAATAAGGAAGACATGATATTTTAAATTAAAAAATTAAAATGAATAAATCAAAATATGAATAAATCAAAATATGAATAAAATACAAAATATGAAAATGTGACAAAAATGTAAGTTGACAAGATGAATTAATATGCCTAGACAAAATTAGAGTATGACACATATATGGAAATAAGGAGTTGTAATTGTGATTGTTGTCTATCCGCTCTT
The DNA here is from genome assembly GCA_022829125.1 of Lathyrus tuberosus. Taxonomy (NCBI): domain Eukaryota; kingdom Viridiplantae; phylum Streptophyta; class Magnoliopsida; order Fabales; family Fabaceae; genus Lathyrus; species Lathyrus tuberosus. The sequence continues at coordinate 6,669,263 of JALAZF010000120.1, forward strand.
CTGCCCGAGCTAGCTAGCATTAGCGTATTAATTTTCCCATGGCAGCATTGGAAGCTTCAGCATAGTGGTTCAACTTTGCAACATACTCAATAACATGGAGTCGCGTGTTGTGATGTACTCCATTTATAGTAATTGTCATACCCTAATTTTTACCCCTAATATTACACCTATTATATCATTTGCATTTTAACCAAGATCGCAAGCATGGAATCCTCATAACCTTCACCTCTTTGGGTTTGCCTTTGTGGGAGATCACCAAGCACCCTTTGTGTTTCTTTTTACCTCTATTGCTTGCTTACATTCTAACTTTGCTAATCTTATTCAAAATAAAAAATTATGTGTTGTTTACTTTTCTTATTGTACAAGGTAGAGACTTGCATTCAAAGGATCAAGCTTGGTTTCTAAATTATTGTTTTGGTTCCCAAGGTCAACAAATGGTCCACAAGAGCTTTCACTTCAAGGCATGACCTATAATCTTAAGTCACATTCATGTCAAGCTTTATTCAACATCATTTGATCAAGAGAAGTTCAATTTTGGTGCATGATTTCAAAGTTCATTCAAGTATGGTTCATGTGCTTATTTCCATGCCATCTCTATACAATTCTCAAGAAACTATCAAGATTATTCAAAGGACAATCAAGCTTCCTTCATTTGGTATTCAAGTGTTCATCGTTGGGCCTTTGGATGCAATAAAATAGCAAGAATTCTCAAGTTGGCACATGTTTGGTTGACCTAAAATCAAGTATGGCATGTCACTTGGTCCAAACACCATAACTCCCTCATTTCTTAACATTTTTGGAATCTACTTTGAGCCAAATGTCACATTTAAACTCCTATAAACCTTTTCTTCAAAGGTCAAACATAAATTTTGCCTCTAAGTCCATAATTTTTGGAATTTGCCAAGATACGCATGTGTGCACAAAAATAGGCCCAAGACCTGGTCAACCTAATGCTTGACCTAGAATTTCAGGTCATGACCTGAACTTGTCATCCATTCCATTTCCAACTCAAACATTCTATTGATCTAATACTTTTTTCATTTGATTTTTCACCATGAGAATATCATTTATCACAAAGAACGTCTCAAAATGCACAAGTAGATTTCATTTGGCCAAAGCTCAAACAAGGTGCCATGGACTCTACATTTCACGCATGATCTGAAACTTGTAATCATCCAAATCTTCACTTGGGACCACCAACACATGTACAAACTTGTTTGTCATTTAAAAACATGTGGAGTGAAGTTTAAAACGACCAAGTTTCATGCTTGAATCACACTTTTCACCCTTTCTCTCACACGGATTGCAAATCACAAAATTCGAACTTGATTCACACGTATTTCGTGTCCATTTCACATTTGTGAGCCCAACAACACTTTTCCTATAAATATAGGAAGCATTTTCCTTCATTTGCAAGCTTGGATAACCAAAGATACTCTGCAACCATTTGAACCCGATACCTCAAAAACCAGTTAACCATTTCTTTAATTCAAACTCTTTTAGCTTCATTTCTTCGCCCAGAATCACTCACTGGCCTCCTCTAAAGCTAACTGAAGCATTGTTGTGGCTTGAAACCTCCAGCATCCTTCAACTCGATTCCACCATTGTTGACCTCTGAAGCTTCAACTAGAAAGGTAGCTACGAGTTAAATTTCTGAGCAAACAAATTACCAGTGTGTTCGTCTTGATTCACTGATTAAAAGCCCTCAACTACCTTTAATTTATATTGCCTATTAGTCATTTAATTTACTTTGAAGAACTAGGGTTCTTCTTGTTCTTGAGCAAATTCTCTTTGCTCAGAGCCAATCAATGGATCTAATGCAGAGAAACATGAACGATAAAGTGTTTGGAAGCTGAATTCATGCTTGATTTTTGCTAAAAATACGAGTTCATTGATTTGCATAAATTGATCCAAGGTTGAAGATGAAGACCATGCGTGGGTTTTTCCAAATGAAAACTAGTCGTTGGCGCTTTAATTCAAACATTTTTTATTTTATTTTACTTTTCTTTTTTTATGTAATTATGATTGATTTTTAACTCTTTTTTACTCCAATTTTTTTCCACAAATCATAAAAATTATTTTCTATCACATATGTTTTTTTTTTCAGAATTTTAAAATCATTTTTAGCATTTTTTGTTATTTTCTCTTTATTTTCTTTTTAATTTTCATTTAACAATTTATTTTCATACATTTTAAAATATTTTTCTCTCCAACTTTTGAGATCTCGTGATTTGTGATATTTCTGACTTTCTCAAACTTTTTGGCAATTTATTTGATGTTTTGATGCATCTTTTGAATTTTCCATTTAATTTTCATTTTAAAATCATTTTAATTTCCTTTTAATTACTATTTTGGTCCATTTTCTGTTTGACTTTTGTTGACTTGGATCATGATTTGGTTGATTTATGCTTCATCAAGTTCAATTTGTCTTTGAATGATACTTTGGTTGCATGAACTTTCATCATTTTAAACTTATCAATTAAATGATCATTGGATAATTTATGGTACTTTACATTAATGCTTAGTTTATCCTATTGTATTTTAAAGAAGAATGATTGAAATTGGTGAAAATTGATCCCTTGTTGTGTTTCAATTGTGTTTGATCATCTCTCTTCCTCTATCTTCTTCTTCTTTTGCTTTTGTTTTGACTATTGTATTACATTGTTTTAGGAGAATGATTTTGTATAATTTCTCTAACATGTATGACACATAAATTGTTATTGACCAGCCTCGGATAAGTGTGCCTTCTACATAAGTCCACTTACGATTGCTTAACATAGCGCTAAATTGTCCTGACTCGGTTGAATTCTCATTAAAACTAACATTGACATATTAATTGTGCTAACATCTAACATTTACTTTTATGTTCTTTACATTTATTTCAATTACTCTTATGTCATTTTACATTCATGTCATTTTACATTCTTGTCTTTTATTTTTGCTCTTTACTTTATGCCTTTTATTTCTTTCTTATTTAAAAAGAACATAAACATTATAAAATGGCTAAAACGCTAAAAACTTTAATCTGATCTTCTGGACTTTGTGTTACTATCCCTTGCTTGAGGAGTATTTTGGACTTGGACCTTATGATTTACTGTTTTCTCTTTGCTTGGAGTGGTATCTGAGACTTTGTGATTCATTTGAGACCATGTAATCCCTCTGGACCCTTTGATCTACAATTCAAGGCTTGGATATTCTTTGTGATTTTGAGACTTGGTTGTCCATCTAGATATTTTAATATTTATATGTGCATGTGCTTGTTCATCTTGTGGCTCAATCCAAAGGAAAATGAATGCTTGTTTTGACCAATGTCAAATGCTTGCTCCATCTTGTGGTTAGTACACTTTCACACACAAAGGCTTTTTCTTGGGCTACCTTACAATGAGACATTTTATTTCATATCTTTTGCTTTATGCTTTAGGATAGTCTTTTCATCTCTTTCCCACTTCTTCAATTTTCAAACCTTCTCCCTATTTCTAAAACTTCTTGTTTTCAAACTTCACACATTTTTCTTAATAAACCTTGATTTTGTCAAGTGATCTAGAAAATATTTTTTTTTAATAAATGCTAAAACACTTAAACATATTAAAACTCTTTTAAAAACCTCTAAAAAAAGAAACCTCATCAAACTCCTTTTTTTGACTTTGTGCATTTATCTTTAAAAGTTTTTTTTGAAAGATTGGATATTAGCCTATTTTTATAGTGATTCAAACCACTATACTTCTACAATATGTTGAGAAGTGATTGACATTTTCCACTTAAATGTTGAGACGTGCTTGTGAGAAAGTCCAAGTAAAAGTTCTTCATATCAAGATGATGCAGATGTTCATTTCTTCCTACTTATGGGTAGTAAGTTGTGTTTTTCCACTCGAATATGACAAAATGTTTTTTCAAAATAAAATTAATCAACAAACAGCCCAGATTTTTCATAAACACTGATTTGCAAGTGGTTCCTATGGAGTACCATAGATGTGAGGGGAGTTAATACCTTCCCCTTGCATAATCAACCTCGTATCCAGATTCTCTAATTTATTTTACTCTTTTGTGTGTTTTTTTCGACCTTTTCCTTTGGAAACAATAAAGTTCGATGGCGACTCTTGCTTTTCAAGTTAATTTAATCAATATCTTAATCTCAAATTTTTCCCGCTGTGACAGTAACTAACTGATCCAACTCATATAACTAGCCTGTTGTTGTAAATCTGAGATTAATGTTAGAAAAATTGATTGTAAATCAAATGGACCGATGCTAGAATCATGAATGAATCACTTTCCATATAGAATTTCAAGCACTCTCGAATGTCTTAGAGTTTTTATGCATGAATACTAATGATAATTCACCCTTCTCGAGTTTGCATAAGATGGATGAAAACTCGAATGTAGCGAAGAGTGTCTGGAATTTATTCTAGAGGATATTCATTTTTATTATGATTTTTCTGAATCCAGAATGCTCAATTTATAGGCCAAATTGGTGTTGTTTCATAAGGTTGCAATCTTTGATGAAACACTCACATTCACCAACACTTTTACCAAATGTTGCACTATTTTGCCTACAACAATACTTTTACATAATGTTACATTGTTTCTCCTACATCAACAGTTTTCAAAAGCTGTATTATTTCACATTCTGCAACACTTCACAAAGTGTTGCCTATTTTCGAATTCAAAATACAAACAGCCTACTGCAACACTTCGCAAGTGTTGCCTATTTCTGAATTCAAAAATTAACCTTCACTTGCATATTTTCTTGTCATTTTAGAATATACTCAAGATTATTAATTCTTAATAATTTAAAATAATTAACATATCAAGCCCTCTGACATGATCAAAGAGAAGTGCTCTAACGCTAAAAGATATTGGAATCAAATAGTAAAATATAACACATCAACTACAGGTATTGATATCATACATGCCAACATACACACATATATACATTCAACTATGCACAAGATTAAGCTTCTAAGTCACGCAACTGCTAGACATTTTCCTAATTACAGTAAGCATTAGCTCCCTTGCTTACTTTTGCTGCATGATAACACTTGAAGTGCTTTAGGAAAAAGTGTAAAGTTTTATATGATTTTATCAAAAGGCAGGCATATTAATAAAAAATTCGGTTGGGTACAGTTATTATTTATGTGGTTCATCACAAAGAAAATATAAATACTTAGTAAACACATGTCTATGCATATTGGACGAATTGTCAAAACGGGTTCTTATACTATTAAGTTGTTGAAACACATTCTTTCTTTTATGCATACTCATTGAATTTTAAATATTGAGTTGTCCAAGTTTGTTTCCTTTAGTTATTCAACAAATTTTGGTGTGTCTCTTATGGAATGTATGAATAATATGTGTCGTCGTAACGGGAGCAAAGTTGATCTTATCAATGAAAGTAATTTTTGGTCACTGCTCTGATAAATTTAATTGAATCAAGAGACACAAATTATAACATATTATTTAATCAATAATAATAGGAACAAAGTACCTTGCCGAATTGGAGAGATGACCGATTAAAGCGAGTGAGTATGAGAGGATTACTACCCTTATTGTCATCTAGGTTTTCAGAGTATGTTAATTGTCTAATGGGGAGACACTTAAATAGCTAAACAGCTGAAGGAATAGACCTTTCATTGGGCTTAACTGAATGGTCAAACCCATCATGGTCCATTCAAGCATAAAACTCAATCAAGTAATTCATCAATAATTAGTGTTTTATTAGAATTGACCATAATATAATTTATTAATAATTAATTAATTATGGCAATCCATATTTGATTAATTAAATAATTAATCTAACAATCTTCCACTTGGATAATGATAATTAATTATTAAAAATATTTATTTAATATTAAAATATCAATAATGGTCAAAACACTAATCAATCAAAGAGAAGTAAGTTTTAACATTGCAAAAATTGTATCTGATGGGGAAAACAAATAATACATGTTAAATACTCACAACTTATATAAATAATGATGAATTCAGAGTAACATATTTAAATTAAGAGACATATGTTATTAAGAATGGCTCAAGCATATGAATATGCTAATGATAAACTCCGACTAACCCAAAATATCATAAGACTTACTCATGTGTATAAGTCTATTGTTAGTGATTATACTAATGAGTTTAAATTATAGGTCATAGACTATCCACATAGGTCTAACAATAGTAATTAAATATAGTCATGCCCTATTAAGAAAGTAATTGCATTTAATCATAAGTACCTTCATAACACAATATCATACTCGATAAAAGTATTGATATTTAATTGTACTTTCATATTATGACCTAACAAATATGGACTATTGAACATATAATAACACAATATTATTGCATGCTAAAGAATTATTGTGTCTTTTCAATATCGACCTAAACATCAAATTATGATGTTTTCTGATATTAAGAGAATAATATATCTCTCAGTATAATAGAACAAGACTTCTTAGTATTGTTGTATATTTTAAAATCTTCTTAGAATATGTCATATTTTATAGTGCGTAGAATATATATATGACAATATGAGAATAATAATCCAAATTTTTTTAGATTATATAATCATGTACACATCTACTCTCACTAATCCAATAGAATAAAGATTTATCGGAGTCCACTAGTATTAAATACTCTGATTATACAATGGGATACTAATTTAATTTTTAGTGCAAAACTATAGAGAGAAATGGTTCTATAATATATAATCATTTGAGTTTTACGACATATTTTACACGTAAATAGAATATTATTATTTAAATAATTTCACATGAAAGAATATGATGGTCATATAAAAGATTTTCCATCATTTGAGTGAGATAAAATCCCTAAAATTGTAAATATAGGATTATATATTATATCTTAGTAACTCACTCAAAACTCAAATGCTACAATTATAATCACGCACATTTGAGAAACATATTATTTTATACGCACCGAAAAAATATGAGACTTAATTTCAACTATTATTGAGGATACATATCACAAATAGTCATAAACTTTATTAATAACATAAGAATATGATATCCTCAACATAAGTCTATATAAAGTAATAAATAAATAATATTTGTTTCTCAATTATATACAATTGACATGTTAAATTCTCCAACTTGATAGAGAATAATAGTTGAACTAAGATTAAGAGTTTGGAAAAAAATTTAAACAAATATTCAACTATTTTCTCTATCACAAAATAATTGTGTCAAAGAACGTTGCACCAATAGGGTATGTCCATCACTTACATAATACATAGAGAATTGAAATTTGTTTTAATAAAAATAATTATCAGATTTCATAAAGTATTACATGTCTTTAAAATAATTACTTATTTATCAAATAATAGTTTCAACAATATTAAATAAGAAATATAACAATATACAAATATTATGTCTCGTATTCAAAACATAATAGACATAAATATAAAATTACAAAATACATTGAACAAAATAAATTATATTAATAATAACACACCGATAGGGTATAATTATTATCAATATAATATTAATTACAAGTAAAATATATTTAATATATTACTAAATAAAATTTGTACAATTGTACCCAAGAAAGGTGAGTTACAATTATGCAAATTAAAATTGATTATATTTTTATTTTAAATAGAAAAATTTGTATAATTGCACCTACAATAGATGAGATTACAATTATACAAATTAAGAGTGATTATTTAATTATCCATAATAAACTATTAAATAATAAAATTTCTAATATACTCATAAAATTAGATTTGTATTTATTTATTTGAGTATATAACAAGAAATCAATTTAAGAAACTAAATATAGTATTTTAATTTCATAACACTCTGAAAAAAAATACAACATTTAATTTATATATAATTGCACAATTTTAATTTTAAAAAACGTGGATAATAATATTGTAAACAGATTTATCCAGATTTATCTATATATGCAATTATATAATAAGTCATAGGAGGTTCAAAAAATGATAATAAGATTATGACTAACCTCGAAGAGTTTGACTTTTATCTTTTTGTAGAGTCTTTGATCATTTATAGAGTATCACAATGTCATCTCAATAGTTCATAAATTAAGAGCAAATCGTTATATTTAAATAGAATTAAGAAAAATTTCTCTAAAAATTGTTCAAAAAATTGTTATGATTGTGTTAAACCTTTATGATTAGTATTCCACTTTCATGATCATTTTTACTATTTTAGCATTTTCTTTTATTGACCAACCAATTTAACATTGTACCTAATAAATAATACATATTTATAATTTTTCATGAATGAATTTCTTTACTTGTACATTTAAAAGCACAAGAATTTATTTGTTGTAGGAAACAAACTCATTAAAAGAAATACATAGAAACGATATAATTTTAATAAATATTAATACCATTAATAATGGAAACCAATCATATATAGATGTAGAATAAAATAAAACACAATTGTTAGCATTTTATTTTATTGTTTCCTACATAATAGAAAATTAGTTCAAGGTGAGTGCCGTTACAATTATTCTCTATATTATGTAATATATATACGCATAATAAATTAAAAGAGTCATCATGGTAGATACCTTATGGTAGAATCATCTGCATAGTTTATGGTAGAATCGTCACGGTATATACATAATTCATGGCAGATACTTAATTATTAAATGTATTAATAGTTTAGGGTAGATACAAAATTCATGGTAGCTAGAGAAAATCTCGGCAATTCTTTGAACAGTTTTATAACGAATCAGGTTTTCAATTACATATTAAAAAATCTAATAAACAACCTTTTAAAAGGTTTGATCTGTTCAAACTTTCTTGACCTATAATGAATATGGATAAATGAAAATCAATATAAGTGGTACAATAACACATACACAGCCAAGCATTCAAAATACAAATCTCACCTAAATAATTGATACCTAGATCAAGAGTAACACCTGTATCTATTCATGTAATTTATTTAATAGCTATAAAATGTATCTAAACCAAACCCTGATACCAACTGATAAATTTAATTGAATAAATACACACAAATTATTGCATATTATTTAATCAATAAATAATTAATAATAATAGGAACGAAGTACCTTGTCGAATTGGAGAGACGACCGGTTAAGACGAGTGAGTATGAGAGGATTACTACTCTCATTGTGGTATAGGTTTTTAGAGCATGTTAATTGTCTAATGGGACGACACTTAAATAGCTAAACAATTAAGGACATATACCTCTCATTGAGCTTAATTGAATGGTTCAACTCATCACAGTCCATTCAGGCACAAAACTCAATCAAGTAATTCATTAATAATTTGTGTTTTATAAGAATTGCCCTTTATATTATTTATTAATAATTAATTATGGCAATCCACATTTGATTAATTAAATAATTAATCTAACAACTCCATTCAACAATTGAAACAAAAACCAATGTGCAATAAACCTTGTGATTATTGTAAGTTTGTTGGTTTATGTGTATTATCTTTACAAAGTAGTTTGTTCCTAGTTTCGGTGACACTTCTTAAGTTACACTGAAACTTCTCATGAAAGATATTTCAAGTGTTTCAAGTATTTGTAATTGTTTATCGTATAGTTCCGACACAGATTGGGAGCTCCTGTTGGAATTTCAACCACAACCTATGGAGAATTTCTATTCAATCTTGATATCAAGATTGTTAACAATCACACAATGGCAATGAAAGAAAAGGTTGAGAAAAAAATAAATATAATAACGTTGGAGAAGAAGATGAAAATCTGTAGAGAACTCTCTGCCCACAAACTGTGAAAATTCTGTTATTTCACTTGCAATTGTAAACTGTGAATTTCAACAATGATGAGTTGTTATTTACCAAATAAGGGTTTCTCCCTATTTATAGATTTAGGTTAGCTTGCACCCCAAGCCAAAGCCCAAAACTATAAAAGCCCAAAATAGCTAACATTACTAAAATAGGCCAAAGTCGAAATCCTGTGTGAAGCAACCTGCTTTGACACTTCGACACACTATTACAACTCGACACACACACACACACACACATTATAACAATTCGACTATTCCTTGTTTCTGTCGAGCTACACTGCTTCAAAACAAGGAATTACAACTCAACACACCACCTAATTCATTGTGTCTAAGTTGTCTACATTCATCATGGATCTTAGTCTTCTGAAAACTTCGACCTGCATTCTCTTTGTCATGATATCTGCAATCTGACTCTCAATTCTGCAGTGTTCCAAGTTCATCTTCCCTTCTGCTACCTGCTCTCGAAGATAATGGAACCTCATTTTGATGTGCTTGCTTTGATCGTATGCTATTGGATTCTTTGCCAAGTTAATAGCTGACATGTTGTTGATCTTCATGGTAATTGCTCTGTGACTCTTCCATGTAATCTCTTCGACCAGGTTCACCATCCATGTTGCTTGACATGCACAAAGAGAGGCAGTTATGTACTCTGCTTCGCATGATGACAATGCCACTATTGGCTCCTTTCTCGAACTCCAAGCAACTAGTGCACCACCTAGCATAAAGATATATCCAGCTGTAGATTTTCTATCCTCAGCATCACTACACCAACTTGAGTCAGTGTATCCCACTAACTTGCATTCTTTTCCTTTATCAGCTGCAGGAAACAAAATGTCATAGTCGAGAGGCCCTTTCAGATACCTCAATATCCTCTTTGTTGCTGCTAGGTGTGATACTTTTGGCTTCTGCATGAATCTACTTACCATACCAACATTGTATTCTAAGTCAGGCCTTGTGTGAAAAAGGTATCTTAGTGACCCAATAAGTCTTCTATATTGGGTTGGGTTGACATCATCTTTATCTGACTGCTTTGACAGTTGCAATCTGGTCTCAGCTGGAGTCGAAGTTGGGTTGCAATCTTGCATCTCAAATCTCTTGCGTATTTCGCCTACATATCTTCTTTGGTGCATCATCAAACCTCTACTAGTCTTGTAGAATTCGATGCCAAGGAAATATGAGAGATTTCCCAAGTCTGACATTTAAAATCCTCACTTAGGTCATGTTTGAAATCTTTCATCTTCTTCTTGCAACTTCCTGTTATCAACAGGTCATCGACATAGAGGCATAATATAAACAATTCACTATTGCTTCTCCTTACATATACTTCATGCTCAGTCGTACACTTCATAAATTCCTTCTTCCTTAAAAAGTTGTCGATTTTTTTATTCCAAGCTCTTGGAGCTTGCTTAAGTCCATACAGGGCTTTATGTAGCCTGTACACTTTTCTTTATTCACCTCGTTTCACATACCCAGCTGGTTGTGCGACATAAATTTCTTCATCAAAGGGACGATTAAGGAATGCACATTTCACGTCCATTTGACATGTGTGCCAATTGTTCATATTTTCTAGACCAATAACCAACCTGATTGTTTTGATCCTAGCAACAGGTGTAAACACTTCGTCGAAGTCAATTCCTTCCTTCTGAAGAAATCCTTTTGCCACAAGTCTCGCCTTGTGTCGAGTTACTTCTCCTTTAGGGTTCACCTTCACCTTGTAAACCCACTTCACATCAATTTCCTGTTTTCCTTGAGGCAATTCGACAAGTGACCAGGTGTTGTTGACGTCGATGGAGTCTAACTCCTCATTCATTTCTTTCACCCACTTCAAATATTTCAATGCCTCAGCTGTATTGACTTATTCGACATCTGCGTAGAAAGCATAATGTACCAGCTCACCCTCTTCATCAACCACATCATCTGATGTAATCACACATTCTTGCAACCTTGTAGGCATGTGTCTTGTTCGTCGAGGTCTGCTTGGGCTTGCTTCATCTCTGACTTGTTCCTGTCGAACTTCTCTTTCGACTTCAGTGGTTGGTTCTTCACAAGAGATTCTCAGTGAATCCTTCTTGGCATTCTTAGTCCAATCCCATTCTTTAAGATCATCTATGATCACTTCCCTGCCGATCACTACCTGTTTGTTCATTGGGTCGAACAACTTGTAACCTTCAGTCGAATGATATCCTATCAAGATCATCTGATTCGACTTGTCATCAAGCTTCCTTCTCAACTGATCTGGCACATGTATATGTACTATAGATCCAAATACCTTCAAGTGACTGAGACTAGGCTGGACACCAGACCAATATTCTTCTAGTGTGATTCCTTCAAGCTTCTTCGTTAGACCTCTGTTTAATCTGTATGTTGCTGTCGAAACTGTTTCTCCCTATAATTCTTTGGGTAGATGCTTTCCATTCAACATACTTCTCACCATGTTCATGATGGTTCTGTTCTTTCTTCCTGCAATTCCATTTTGCTGTAGAGTGTAGGGGGCACCACCTCATGCACAATCCTTTCTTTCTCACATAATGCATCGAACTCTTTCGACACATACTCTCCACCACCATTAGTCCTCAGAATTTTCAATTTTCGACCAATTTGTCTTTCGACCATAGATTTGAATCTGGAAAATACCTCGATCACATCACTTTTCTTCTTGATGAGGTAAGTCCACAGCTTTCGACTATAATCATCTATAAATATGACAAAGTATATGTTTCTTGCAATCGAATCTACCTGGATTGGACCACATACATCAGAGTATATGACTTCCAGAGTTTCCTTCGACTTCCTTCCTGCATCCTTGCTGAAGCTATTCTTGTGTTGTTTTGATTGAACACACTCTTCACAGACTTCACTTGAAATGTCAATTTCAGGTAATCCTGAAGCCATATTTCTTTTCTTTAGCTCTCTGATGTCATTGAAGTTGAGATGGCCAAGTCGAAAATGCCATAACCACTCATCTCTGCTGGTTGCAGTTGCTAGGCACTTGTGATCCATCATATTGAGTTCAATCTTGAAGGTCCTATTTTGAGACATTGGAGCCTTCAAGATTAACCTACAACTTGAGTCGAGAACTCTCATCATCCTGTCTTCGACTAACACCTTGTAGTTCTTTTCGACTAGCTGTCCTATACTAAGCAAATTACTCTTCATGCTTGGTATGTACAATACATTGAAAATTGTTGACCTCTTGCCATCTTTTCTCATGATCAGAACATCACCAACACCTTCAGCTGCTAGAGTGTTGTCATTTGCAAACTTCATTATGTTCTTCGACGAGGGCTTCATGTTGGCAAACCAATATTTCCTTCCCGTTATGTGTGATGGGCATCCTGAGTCCAAGTACCACTGGTCCTGGAATATCTCTTCGTCTCTTGTTGTGACCATCAGCAATATCTCTTCTTCTTCATGTTTCGCCAGCTTTGCATCAGTTTCTTGATTCTTCTTCCTTTCTGGACAACCACTAAAATAGTGACCATAATTCTGACAATTGAAACACTGAATGTGACTTTTGTCAGGCTTTCAACCACCACCTCTTCCTCTACATGCAGCACCACCTCTTTGGTTGCCTTGGTTCCAGGGTTTTCTCTGATTCGACCAGTTTCCTTCCTGCTGATTTTGACCAGTCGAATTGGTGTAGCATCCTCTACCTTTGTTGCCATTCCAGCTTCCTTTGGCTTTCCTTTCCTTTTCTGACTGCGCCTGCAAAGCCATACCACTCTTTGACTTTCCTGCACTCTTTGAGCCATCCTTTATTCATGAGACTCAAGTGTCCCTTGAAGCTCTTCCTTCGTCAATACTGACAAGTCTTTCGACTCTTCTATGGCTACTACCACGTGGTCTAATTTTGGAGCTAATGACCTCAAGATCTTTGACACAACTGATCTTGATGTCAATACTTCTCCACATACCTTGATTTGATTCACCGGCTTTGTAACTACGGTGAAGAAATCAGTTATACTTTCATTGTCTTCCATCTGAAGCAATTCATAAGTCCTTTTGTGAGTTTGTAACCTCACCTCTTTCACCTTCTCTGCACCTCCAAACGATTTTTCAAGGATCTCCCAAGCATCTTTTGCTGATTCTACATCACTAACCTTTTCAAAATTATCTGAATTAACACATTGATGGATTATAAAGAAAGCTTTATAATTTTTCTTCATTAATTCTTCGTGTGCAGCCTTTTCTTGATCTGTCGCGTCTTTTGCAAGCGGTGTTACTCCTTCCTTCACAAGATCCCAAAGACCTTGATAACATAAAACCACCTTGATTGCTTGCACCAATTCTCATAACTGTCTTTCTTGAGAATCGAAAGGCTCGTCGAAAAGTGTCTGTTTGGATGATTCATCGCCATCACAGTTTTCTTCCTTGGATCGTAACTGGAGCTCTAGATACCAGATGTTGGAATTTCAACCACAACCTATGGAGAATTCCTATTCAATCTTGATCTCAAGATTGTTAACAATCACACAATGGCAATGAAAGAAAAGGTTGAGAAAGAAAGAAAAAAATAACGTTGGAGAAGAAGATGAAAATCTGCAGAGAACTCTCTGCCCATAAACTGTTGAAATTCTGTTATTTCACTTGAAACGGCAAACTGTGAATTACAACAATGTTAAGTTGTTATTTACAAAATAAGGGTTTATCCATATTTATAGATTTAGGTTAGCTTGCACCCCAAGCCAAATCCCAAAACTATAAAAGCCCAAAATAGCTAACATTACTAAAATAGGCCTAAGTCGAAATCCTGTGTGAAACAACCTGCTTCGACACTTTGGCACACTATTATAACTCGATACACCCACATTATAACAATTCGACTACTCCTTGTTTCTATCGAGCTACACTGCTTCGACACAAGGAATTACAACTCAACACCTCCCTTAAGAGAATATTCAGGATAACAGAAAAGAGCAGGTACAAATAATAATGTTAGCATAAGTTAGAATGTGTGGATCATTGGTCAAAGAAACAAATACAAATAAGAGACTAAATGTGTTGGGAATGTAGTTGCAACTAATTCCTAGCCGTTCAAAAGTTCTCCTGCAAGTGAAAAATATTCATATGTATATTACAGGAAAAAATTCTTAAGTTTTTAAGGTTATTCAATTTGCTTCCTCGCATACTACAAGGAGTTGGATCTCGTCATATCACTTGTGATCCACTTTGCATAGTGTATTGAAGCCTAATCACAAATAGTTCAAGAATGCGGGAAAATGATTATAACAAATGGAATATTTGACAAAGTCTCTGAAGGAACTCCACAGGAAAATATTTTCCCCCCTCGGGGAAATTACATTTACTGGACTCACACGGGAAGACCATTGCCTCCTCTTAAGGCAATATACATAGTTGGACTTCTAGAGGAAGATCCTTGCTACCCCTCAAGGTGATTACATCAGCTGGAATTCCACAAGAAGATCCTTGTCGTTCCTAGAGGCGATTACATCTGCTTGAATTTCACAGGAAGATCCGTGTCATCCCTCGAGGCGATTATATCTGTTGGACTTCCATAGAAAGATCCTTGCCGCCTCTCGAGACAATTACATTTATTGGACTCCCATAGGAAAGTCGTTGTCACCTCTTAAGGCAATATATATAGCTAGCCTTCCAAAGGAAGATCCTTGCTGCCCTCAAGGAAATTACATCTGTTGGGATTACACAAGAAGATATTTGTCGCCTCTTAAGGAAATATACATAGTTGGCCTTCCACATGAAGATCCTTTCCACCCCTCGAGGCAATTACATCTGCTGGACTTCCATAGGAAGATCCTTGTCGCCTCTTAAGGAAATATACATAGTTGGCCTTCAACAGGAAGATCCTTGTCACCCCTTGAGGCAATTACATCTGTTGGACTTCAACAAGAAGATCCTTGCTACCCCTCGAGACGATTTAATTTATTGGACTCCTAGTGGAAGATCCTTCTCAGGAAAAAATACAAGAACATACACGCCTAAGAGCTGTGACCTATATCAAACACCAGAGACTTGATTTCCAATCTTTCTAGAAGGCTCGATGAAAGTACCTCCTGAAAGGTTAACACATCTCACCTGAGGAACTTAGTGTCTCATCATTCGGGCTATACATTATAGTGTCTGAGGAACTTAGATTCCTCGACTAATTAGACTATCTCCTGAGAGACTTATTGTCTACTCGGGGGGATTATTTCCAATAAAACACTCTTAAGACGCACAACTTATATCAAGCCTCTAAGATTTTATTTCTAGTATAGCTAGAGGGCTCGATGGAAGTCCTGCCTGAAAGGTTAACATGCCTCATCTGAGAGACCTAGTTTCTCATCAGTCGTGTTATGTATAACAGTGTCTGAGAAACTTAGATTCCTTGAACTAATTAGAATCTCGCTTGAGAGAATTAGTGTCTCCTTGGCTGGAATCACTTCCAATAAATCACGCTTAAGAGGCATGACCTATATCAATGCCATAGAGACTTGTTTTCTGGTCTTCCTAGATAGATCAATAAAAGTCCCTCCTAAGAGGTTAAACGCCTCACCTTAGTGACATAGTGTCTCATCAGTCGAGCTAAACATATTACTTCTCCTGAGGAACTTAGAATTTCCAAGCTTTTTAAACTCTCCGCCTGAGAGACTTAGCGTTTCCTCGGACAGGACCATGACATACAAATCTTGCCCAAGAGGCGTGACTGAATTCTTTCCTAAGAGATTTAGTCTTAAATCTTGTCTAAGGGTCTGATACAAGTCTCTCCCGAGTGACTAAAGATCTCGCCTGAAAGAATTTAAGTCTCATCAGTCAGGATCAATATATAATCTCGCCTGAGGGACTAAGATTCCCACCAAACAGACTTATCTAAAAAGCCTCTCCTGAGGGACTCGACATAATATATCGTCTGAGATACTCGACATAAAGTCTCGCCTAAGGGACTCAACATAAAGTGTCACCTGAATAACTCGACTAAGAGTCTCGGCAAATAGGCTCGTATGAGTGCATCTCCTACAAGCCTAAGATCCCCTTATGCAAAGTATATTAAACACTTCGCCCTTTACCAAGCCCCCATGCATGAGGGACTATGCAGTGTTATATTTTTATCAGGCCTCAATAAGGGGTAACTTAGGTAAAAACAAAGAAGGCCAACAAGGGGGCGAGGCACCCGAAAAATCCACCGAGCGCCCAAAATGGGCCTTTAGGTCACCCATATCTTAGTAACTGTCTGCCCGATTGGGCTTAGTCAACCCAAACTTTTTCCCGCTCTCCTAGTAAACGTGGAAGATGATGTGTCCTATTTTAACAGACTAGAGGAATTGGTCAAATTAGGAATAACTCCTTCATCCCCCATGATCTAGTAGTGGGGCGGAAATAACTCAACCCACTCCAGGCCCAGTGGCCTCTATAAATACTTCTCCCTAAGAGAAGAAGAGATACACTTTAAGTCATACACATTCTCCACTACTCAAACAACATTACACTCTCATTAGCTAGAACACTCCATCAACCTAACTGCCTGCTTGCAACCAAGTAGCTCCAACCACTAACAACGCCTCTCACGTTATTTGAATTGATCCCTTAAACAGACTCAAACACCACCTCACATAACTTCTTGTCGCTGTGAGTAAGCTCTCACTACGAAATTTGTAATACACCTACTAAGCCTTCTGATAGAAAAGTCTCTGCACTATAACAATTTTCTCAATATTATTTATTGGTTGTTATTAGACAATGATTGTGATTTTTTATTTGACTTTTCACACTAAGCTTTTGTATTTTGTTTTTGTTTATTTTTCTTAAAGGTTTTTTTACTAATAGTTGGTGTTATATTTTTGTTTGATGCAGAGATACGAGTTCTTAGTATGTTTTGTGATTGCAAGATTGTTTGATCTCACGCGTCAAAAAATTAAACCATACTTTAAACGTGGTGTATTGAAATAATTCTAGATATAAAAGAGTGGGTACTTCAACGTGTCCACTATGACTCATTCTCGGGACATCTTGTTACATGACTAATGGTATTAATAAAACTATAATCAAATGTTCTCCTATAAACTCTGGGCTAGAGAAAATTATGGAAGAATCAATTTTTACTTGTAGAAACTTCATGTCAAGGATATGTTGATATAATAGTTACAAAAGGTTCTAACTAATATGTATGCATTAGTTGACTCTAATGCAAATTCTTGTGTGAGATAATGTTTGTGGTTGAATAAATTTCTCCATACATTAAAGTTTAACCATTAACTTTCATTTTATTTTTCAACATATGGAAAATGTTTGTGGTTGAATAAATTTCTCCATACATTAAAGTTTAACCATTAACTTTCATTTTATTTTTCAACATATGGACAATTTTGAAGTGATTTAACTCCAACTTGAAATATATTTTTCATGGTGGAGTATGGTAGTTTTTTTGAACTCTTATTATCACGACAAGACAATTGAATGTTTTTTTAGAGTAATTTAACTTCCAGTGAAGTATATTTTTTAAGGTTGAGTATGATGGTTTTCTTAACTATAACTTTTAATGAAGACCATATGAAAACTATTAAAGTGATTTAACTCTAAGTGAAATATCCTTTTCATGATGAATTGTGGTAATTCTTTTAAATTATGATTGTAGACAATAGTAGCATATATGTATAATTATCAATCAAGATAATTATTGTTGGTACTTGTTGGATTGAAACATTTTGAAAAGTACTACATATCATATTATTATTATTATTATTATTATAATAGGAGAACAAGAGACCAAGATTAAATGTGTGTGACACTATAGTTCTTCGTTAAACAATGAATAAGCACTACTATAAAAAGTGATTTTTATCTCGGACGCGAAATGTATAATACCTCGGCTAAAGAAGCGAGGTAACGAAGGGCGACATGAAAACTCGCTAGTTATCACCTCAGTAGAATTAAAACCAAGAGGTAATTTATATGCACATGGGTTTGAACCCCAACAACAACCCTTTTTTTATTTTCAAAACTAGTGTATCTTATATTTCGGTTTATCTTGAAAATTAAGGGGTTAAATTATTTCTTTTTTTAATTGTTATATTGTTTACCCAGATACATTGTTTATACAAGATATTAAAATAAAAATTGAATTCCCTAGATATCTAGATAAAAATTAAATTCCCTGAAGATTTAGATTTTAGATCTTCGAATTATTAAATCTTGGGGAAAATCAAATGTTGGGTGCAAGATGATTCTCTACAGATCTTACATGCATTTGTTTCTGATTGAAAAAAGTGTAAGATAATTAAAATCAATATTCAAATATACGACTTCCAGCTCAAATAAAAATTTAAGAAAACAAACCTTGAACCTAGATTATTTTCTGCTCATACAATCCATCATAGAGAACTTTTCCAAACGTTTTTATGTTTCAAGCGCTTCATGTTTCATTTAGGTTAGAAATGTTAATATTCGGCATGTTTTTATAATGGATGTCTCTTAGGTTTCACGCGGATCACTAATGGCAAATTCTTGAGCGTTGATAATGTGAGAAAAATACATAAGAAGGGGGGTTGAATTGTGTTTCCCGTTTCTTTAGTTTGCATTTGATAAGAGTTCAAAATCTAAACTGGTGTTCAGATTCTGATTGTACGTTGTAGCGGATGTTAACAAAAGCAAATAAATAATAACAAAACATACAGAGATTTATACTGGTTCCTCCCAAATGAGAGTAGTCCAGTCCCCTTGCAGCACAAGAGATTTTCACTATAATCAAAAAACATGATTACAATCGCTTATGCACTTAAGCATAAGACTTTTCTTTACTCAAACCTTCAACCTGAGACTTCCTGCTTAAAACCCTCAGGTCCAAGAGTTCTACTCAAGTTCCAAGAACCCAATACTTCCTTGCTTAAGTCCCTCAGACTTAAGACTTCTGCTCAAACACTCGGTCCAAGACTTCCCTGCTCAGATTACACGAATCCAAGAATTTTGCTCAAGCCCAATACTTCCTTGCTCGAGTTCCACAAACTTAAGATTCCTTGCTCATGTTCCACGAACCCAAGGCTTCTGCTCAAGCCCCTTAGGCCAAAGACTTCCTTGCTCAGACTTGCACCCAAGACTTCCTTGCTTAAATCCCACGGACTCAAGACTTCTGCTCAATCAACAATTGATTAAGACTTTCATTGCTCTAGCACATAGCAGGAGACTTACTTGCCTCAAGCTTCTTAGCAAGAGACTTTGTTGCTCAAGCACTTAGCAAGAGACTTTATCTAAACTACTAAACCATCATGTTTAGCATAATAGAGAACAAGGTGTACTTGATACAATTATCAGAGGTACAGGGTAATCACCTTAACAAAGACCTCTAAGCACTTAAGATTTCTAAGATATTCAATGTTTAAGAAATCTTAAGGCTTATTACAATTTTAAAAATATAAGAAAAAATTTGCATACTCGATTGCGTTGCTTATTGTGTGATCTTGTTATTCCTCCATCCAGACAGAAGTGTAGAACACTTCTGTCCTTCTGTGATTTCCTTCTATATTTTCCTTTTTTATTTCTCCCTTGTTTGAAGAATCTTAAGTAGCTTATATATCAGTTTTCGAAGACTAGCTGTTGGAAGAGATAACTTGAACAAGTATCTTTGTTTCTCTATAGTACATGAGACGGTGAAGAGAGATAAACCAAAAAATCTTAATTCATTATGTAACATGTTTTACCATTGTGTCTTCCATGTAATCTTGTACTATAGAGTCGTTGAGAGTAGATATATCTGTAAAGCGTGACAACTTTTCTTGAGCCTTGTGAACTTAGACTCTAGCTGACAAACTGATTTGACAATGTAGCTTGCTTTCTGCGATACGGATAGCTTTAGCTTTATCACTAATTACGAATAATCACCAGAAGCTAATTACATTCACCAAGTGTAGAGACAATATGTTGCTTCTTCTGATGTTACGCCAGACATCACTTAGAGAGTGTTCTTCATATTCTACACCACCAGAAGCTAGTAATTCAGCTTGTCTCAAGTGTGTCCTTATATATAAGATTTTGAATATATGAATTTAAGCATTAGAACCTGCATATTTGGAACACACATTAGATAACACCATTATTCTTTTAATACTTTGTTATCATCAAAACGCACAAAATATATGTCATGAACAAATCTTGTTCTAACAGATAAACATTAAATGAATGACAAAGATTTGTTTAAGGGCATTGAATATAAAAAAAACGCTTAACTATCCTCTCGGTCACGAAGAAAATTGAGATGAATAAGCTTTTTTTAATTACATTGTTTACACAGAATATTAAAATGCATTGTAAAATATGTTTTCCAATTAGAATTTTTATTTTCCAGGTCCAGGTCCCATGCAAGATGCTAGAGATCTGTTTCCCAATGAGAAATTTTATTTTCTGCACTTGCAATCCATCCCAGAGATTTGTAGTAGCCACTCGTGATCAAATGCACATTTATGAATATTTTCTCTCTTTGGGGTGGGTACATATAAGTTAGTCTTAGGGTAAAATCTGTTTAACGAGTTTTTTTATAGTAAAATGTTATTATTTAACACCTTAGTTTTATTATAGAACCGAGGTTT
This sequence comes from Lathyrus tuberosus, assembly GCA_022829125.1. NCBI lineage: Eukaryota > Viridiplantae > Streptophyta > Magnoliopsida > Fabales > Fabaceae > Lathyrus > Lathyrus tuberosus. The sequence goes on from JALAZF010000120.1 coordinate 6,690,556, forward strand.
TTAGCTTCTCCTTTTAACTATCACCTTGGTGATAACTAAAACCGAGGTGAATAATTTTTTTTTTAAATTACATTATTTACACAAAATATTAAAATAAATTTTTTACAACAAATATTTGCTCTTATTACTGAATATCTTCGCTGATATCCAGATTTAGTTGCATTCCCTTATTTGTTTAAAGGTTAAGCTCCCTTCCTTGTTGGTTAAACTCCATTCTTTGTGTAACTTGAAGCAAGAATGATTTTCTTCACTTGCAATCTATCAATTGAGTATTCTTCAAAGGTTGAGCTCCCTTCTTTAACTGAGGGTTATTCCAAAAATACAACAACGGCAACATCAACACCATTATGTGAAATATATTACAATGACAGAAAAAAAAGTTTTGTTCAAGATAGAAGAACATTGAATATTTTTTCTGTCTTGCAATCCATCCCAAAGAATGATGCTTACGAGTTTGGGCGGCTTCATATTAGTAAGATTTAGAGTAAAATCTATTTAACGAGTGCTTTTATAGTGAAATCTTATTATTTTATGTCCCGGTTAAATAGAAAACTGAAGGGTTAGAACATTTTGTTTACACTTATAAACAAATAAAATCATAGACTGCGAGATGGAAATTAAAGCTTGTACTGGTTTTTTTTTCATCTCGGTGTTATGAAAATCGAGGAAATTTATGGTTTTTTTATTTTTTTTAATAATAAAAAATAGTCTGTCTTGGCTTTATGCCTCAGTTTTCTATTATTCAAGGTGAAAGTTTCGTCATGAAAAGTGTTATTTGTTGTAGTGAAATCGGAAGTGCTTTAATCTTGTTTTTTAATTTTCTTTTATACTTTAATTTTAGAGTGTCGTGAGGTGTAGTTGAATATATTTTGAGTGTGTGGTTATATCACAATGTTTGAGATGAGAGTTTATGAACTATAATAATTTTCACATAATATGTTTTTCAATTGTCATTTGACAACTATCATAACTTTTACTCTGAAAAAAGTTTCTATATGTTGGAGAGTTCGAGAGTGCCGAAAGTGTCAATGACACTACTAAAAAACACATACAACAACAGTTAAAAAGATATATTATCACGCAGGACCGGCTGTTGTTACGTAGTGTGTGGTTGTATATGCGTTACTTACAATCATGGTCGTATGAGTGTTGTAGAAAACATGAAAGTGCGCGACGTATTACCATGGTTGCTTTAACTAACAGTTGTAATATATTAAAGGTTCTAGGTTCGATTCTCAATAGCACCGTTTTGGTATATATATTATTCTGGACAGCGTTCACTATACAATCACGGCCATATTTAACAATCGTCGTTATATATCTGCTTTTTTTTTAAATATATTTCTACTTTTTGAAAATTTTTCATTTTTTAACATGTATTTTTGTGAACCGTATCAGAACTGAAATAATAATTGTATCTTAACAATAATTGTAATGTATTACATCAAATCCATATATTGGATTAAGAACCAAACATTGTACATATATTACATCAAAAGAAAAATGGCACAAAACAGCCTACAACACATTATATAACATCACATAATTGTATCTTAGTGTTTTGGTTTCTTGTCTCTTGGTGTCTTGACTTTAAACACCTACAATTTCAAATAATCATACTTGTTAGTAAATATACTTAGAAATAATAACTTACATTAAATTATGAATAAAGAATAAAATACTTACTTGTTAATTTCCACATATGCCTTCATTATGATCGATACGAATAACATGCACACCATCTTTATCAACTTCATCATAAGTGGTAGGAACTTGTGTTATGTAAGAAGGAGTAGAAGGAATATCAACATTTTCATCAGTACTAGGAATGTATTTTCCTCGGAGAACGATTGACCATTTCCCTGATGTGTCCGAAGGGTCGGTCATATAGAAAACTTGTTTTGCTTGTGAAGCCATGATGAAAGGTTCGGTCATATAATTTGCCTTGTCAAGGTCAACCTGGGTGAATCCTAAGTCATCAGTTTGTACACCATTAATATTATTAGGAATGCACTTGCATTTAAATAAAGGCACCTTAAAGATAACATAATTAATCTCTCAAATCTCCTCAATGACACCATAGAACGCACTAGATGCCAATATTGGATTCTTATCTTTCGAACTAGAGAAATACATGGATTCGACCTCAACCATAACCCCACTATTTTACATTGTACTACGATCATCTTTTGATTTTGTATAAAAGGTATAATAACCAATGTCATATGCAGTCCAAGTTATCACATTAAATTTTTGCATGTACGACAACCATTTAATTGTCTCAGATGCACTATGATCATTTGGCATCCTTTTATTAAACCAATCTAGGAATTTCTTGTTATATTCGATCAACAACAACTTGTCACTCATTCGTGGATATCTTTTCTTCAAAAGTCTTTGTGAGTAGCCATGTAAGGTTTAACTTCTTCAAGATTATTCAATATATAGAAATGTGCCTGAATAACTACATTCTGAGCCATTGACATAACCTTTAAACCTTGAATACCTCTACCTTCAGTGTCAGCATGACGAGACTTTGGAATTCCTATAGACTCTGCTTCTGACAAATAATTTGTACAAAACTCAACAACTTCTTCTGTGATGTGTCTTTCAACAATTGAAGCTTCCGATCGGCGATGGTTCTTTGTATATCCTTTAAAGATCTTCATGTATCGCTCCATTGGATACATCCACCTTAAATAAACTAGACAATATAATCTGATTTCTCTGACTAGATGAACAAGTAAGTGAACCATAATGTCAAAAAATGATGGAGAAAAATACATCTCTAATTGACACAAGATTGTGGCAGCTTCATCTTCTAATTCATATAATTTTTTGAAATCAATAAATTTATTACGTATGACATTGAAGAACAAACACAATCTGGTTATAGTTACTCTCACATTTTTTGGTAGGATGCCACAGATAGCCACTGGTAGAAGTTGTAGCATAAAGACATGACAATCATGAGATTTCAAACTAATTAACTTGAGATCTTTCATTGATACAAGTTTCTTGATGTTTTATGATTAACCTTGGGGAACTTTGATACCATGCAAACACTCGCAAAAACTTTTCTTTTCTTTTTTACATAGAGTGTAACAAGTCGAAGGAAAATAAGTTATTTTCTCTTTTTCTATTAGAGATAATTGTTTTCGTATACCCATTACCTCCATATTGAGACAAGATTGCTTACTATCTTTAGTTTTTCCTGGAATGCTTAGAAGTATTCCAATCAAACTATCACACACATTTTTCTCCACATGCATCACATCAAGACAATGTCTTACATCGAGACTTAACCAATATGGAAGATCAAAGAACACATACCACTTTTTCCATATATTTTTCTCAACTGGCCCTTTTTTCTTTTTCTCTCTTTCCAAAGACAACATTAATTTGTTTCTGTCATTGATAAACTTCATCCTCGATTAAAGGTTTAGGAGCGATATCAAACTTCTGCTCTCCATTAAAAGCCTTTTGCAATCTACGATAAGAATGACTGGGTTTTAGAAATTTCTGTTGCCCAAGGTAAACGATATTTTTTTCCAAACTCAAGTTGGTGATAACAGGTATTAGATTCACAAATAGGACACGCTTTATGTTCTTTAACACTATATCCAGCAAAATTACCATGTGCAGGAAAGTCGTTGAATGTGCAAAATAACATTGCATGCATCGTAAACTTTTCACCAGAATATGCATCATCAACTTCAACGTCTTCCTCCCACAAAAGTCTTAAATCTTCAATTAATGGACTTAGATAAACATTTATGTTGTTTCCAGGTTGTCGTGGTCCAGAAATCATCATACTTAATAACATATACTTACGCTTCATGCACAACCAATGAGATAGGTTGTAAATTGTGAGAAGAAGAGGCTAAGAAGAATGGTTAGTACTCAGATTATCAAAGGGATTCATTCCATCGGTGGCAAGCCCAAGACTAAGGTTTCTTGGCTCAGGGCCAAAATCCGGAAACAGCGAATCAATTTTCTTTCATCTGAATGCCATCTAATATTCTTTGCGTCATTCCCATTAGCAAAAAGTCTCTTGAATCTTAAAATTATTGGCAAGTACCATAACACTTTAGCAGGATGACTCTTCCTACTAACATTGTCATTGTCGTTGTCATCACCATTGTTGTCCTTCAGCTTGTAACGCGACACCCCGCATTTCGGACATTGATCCAAATTTTCATACTTTTTCATGTATAATATGCAGTAATTAGGGCATGCATGTATTTTGATATACTCCAAACCCATTGGACACAATACCTTCTTGGCATTATAACAACGATCATGCAAATTGTTATCTTCTGGTAGCATTTATTTTAGCAAATAAATAAATTACATAAAAACTTTATCCGATGACCCATTTTTTGCTTTCAGATTAAACAATTTTAACACCGCAGACAATCGTGTAAAACTTGTGCACCCCTTATATAAAGGGGTGTCCTTATCACTACATAAAATATCATAAATGTGGGTTTTCTTAAAAGAAGATTCTCCAATATCACATAAGATATCTTCTAGTCGGTCATCCATATGTTCATTTTCATCAACTTCGTGACTTTGTGACACCCTGTTTCGCTTTTTTCCACCTCACCATGCCACGTCAATATTGTATATTTTCACATATACCATCACAACATAGGTGATGAAATATCTCATCCTTTGTACCTTTATTTATATTTTCGCAATTAACACAAAGACAATAAGAGTTACCATTATTATCAAGAAGATTTTGATGAACGTATTCAAGGAATTCAAGAACTCATTTCTCATATACCAGACCTAATCTATCAGCTTTCATCCAACTAAGATCCATAATAAATTCTGAAATATATCAAAACATTATTGTGATTGGCACAACAAAATATACCTAAAGCTTATTGAAAAACTAAAGCATATTCATAATAATAATACAACTCTAAATCTTAAGCATATGGATATCCATTGTAGCAAAGTTATAATATTTTTGCTCACTTCTAAATCCAACAATAAAATATAAAGCATATGAACTTTGCACGAAACAGACCAAAAAATCAAACAAGAACGAAGAGAGTGAAGATTATCAAGAATTAGGAAGATGAGGAAGAGAGTGAAGTTTGCACGAAATATAGCGTACTTCGAAGAGGAAGACACCAAGAATGAAGATAGTGAAGATTATCAAGAATGAAGATTCAAATAAACGAAGATTGTGAAGATGGTGATTCCGCTATTGCTATCGTTGTCGTCTCTAGTTTGCTAGTTCACTAGGGCATGTTATAAAAGAAATAATGAATCCATTTTGTTTTAAATTTATCAGGAAAACCTTTGACCGTGGTTGTTATATCCACCCGCAGTGAAATGTAGATCTTATTACAACGATTGAATAGTAAAATTGTGGTTAAATAATTTTTTATTTTTTATTTATTTATGAACTTAAGTGACACATGCTTTTTGTAATAGGAAAAATGGAAAAGAAATGTAGTTGCTAGGATTCGAAGCTTGTAACACTTACTTTATCACCACAATTGTTTATCTTAACTGTGGTTAAAAAACTTTCAAAAAAATAAAAACTATAGCAGACGCATGCGGTTTGCGATATTACAACCGTGGAAAGCATAACTGTAGTAGTAGTAGTATGTTACCGAAGGTGTATTTTGTAGTAGTGTGGGATAAACGTTCAGGATTCAAAAGACCTTGATGCCACATATTCATCCAAACCTTGAGGCAATGGGGGTACAAGTCATTTATCTTATATATCTAACATTTTCTCCACTTCTAGTCGGCTTGAGATTTAACCACTCACACTTGAATCCTAACAATCTCTCCCACAAGTGTGATTCACCCACATCACTAGTCTTGATCCATACTAAGATCCACTTATGTGCCCCCACTGAGCCTAACCATGGTTGTGATACCACTTGATAGGGAGTCTAGAGATATTCAAAAGTGTCAATGGGCTAAAGGTTTAAGATTCATAAGACTTCGACATTACATATCCATCTAAAACCTTAAGGCATTTAGGGTATGAGTCTTTTCTCTTATATACTCAAAATTTCTTTCATTTCTAATCGAAGTGGGACTTGACCACTCACGCTTGCATCTCAACAATCTCCCTCACAAGTGTGCGTCACCCACATCAATAGTTTGGATCCATCTAGGATCCTATTTGCGCCCCCCATCGAGCCTAACTCTGTTCTAATACCACTTGTTGGAGAGTCTGAAGAGCGGAGCGTCGAAAGTGTCAATGAGTTAAAGGTTCAAGATCCAAGAGATATTGACATCAAATATACATCTAAAACCTTAAGACAATAGGGGTATTAGTCATTTATTTTATATATCCAATATTTTCTCTATTTCTAATCGATGTGGAACTTTATCACTCACACACTATATCACAATCTTGTTTGATTGTGTTTATTTTCTCTATGCTATTTTTTCCAAATAAAATATCTTTCGTGCAACATTGCTCAACTACAAAATGAATTGCATTATAGCCTTTCTTTTTAAGATGGTTAATTATTTGCATATAAAAATATAAAAGAAAATTTTATACAAATTAATGCATCACCATGTTGTTATTTAGTTCCTTTCATGCATGGGGCATCATTTTCTAGGTGTCCCTTTATCACATATAGTTAAAGAATTTGTTCAGAGGCCATTTTTCAGCAAAAGCACTTAGATATCATTTGTCGGACGCCACCTTTAGTTGACCTATAAAAGGTTACAAACATTACTTAGTATTTCACATCAACAATCTTTAAATTTTTTTCTCCTCTTTTTTAGCATGTTGTCTTCCTTAATTACACTTTTGTGACGAATTCAAATGGTGCTAGATTTCCTCGGCTATTCCTAGAGCCTAGAAAATGTGTCGGCATTTCTTTAAATTAATTCTTTTATATCTTAAAAGTGTGAATAAAAATAAACTTAGAATTTGGGGAAAGGATAGTTTAACCAATTTAAATTAATTGAACAAAGAACTAGAGGTATTAGAGAGAGTTCAAACCTTAATGAAAAGTGAAAAATACTAATTTGATCATTAATAAATAATTTTAATTGTTTCAAAAAATAAATTAACTTTTTCATTCGCTTAAAAACTAGTGGGATCCCGTGCATTCGCACAAGTACTGGTATGGTACGTGTATTTTTTCTAAAATATAATAAAAATGATATTAAAAAATTAAATTTTTCAACCACAAAAGTTATTATTTTTAAAAGATATAATAAATTAATGCCTATAATTTATTCCATATATAAAAATATTTGAATCAACAAAATATTATTTTTTATATAAATAAATTAATTAACTATGTATTTTTATATAAAAAATATTTTGAACAATTAAAGTTGTTCCCGTTTATAACAATAATATTTTATCCTGCATATATAAATAAATTAATCAACTATATATTTTTTCCCGTATATAAATATTAATTTTGAAATCACATTACTTATATATTTGAATCAATATAAAAATAATTGAATCAACAATGTATTTTTGCCCGTAAATAAATATTATTTTGTTCAAATAAAAAGAAAAAATAAATAAAAAGAATATGACTTTATAAATTATAATAGGATAAATATTATTGACCAGTTGAATAGTGGTTCAAATAAAAAAACAAAACTAATAAAATACTTAAAAGATAGGTAACATTAAAAGACATAAAGAAAAATAATTATTTTCACTGATACACTTTTCTCGTTTATAAAAATATATGTATCAATAGTATATTTTTTATTTTATTTATAAGAGATTAATTCTTATGCATTGTCAGTGTAAAAAGTTTTACACTGTCAATGCATCACCACCATCCGTTGGTTTTACTTTTCATGTGATTAAAATAAAAGTCAAACCTTTAAAATAAATGAGTGGTTGTGATTAACTGACAGTGTAAAAAATCTTTACACTGTCAGAGCCGTCTTAAACTTTTGAGAGGCCCAGTGTAAGAAATTGAAGTTAGCTTCATTTTAGTCGTGAATTTTTTTACGATGCCCTATTTAATCGTGAAATATGTGTACAAAGGCCCTTTTTGCCCTAGATTAATCATGAAAATTTGTGAGGCCCTGTGTTATAGGTCGCCTTGCACGCCCTCAAAGACGGCCCTACTGTCAGTGCATATCAATTAGATTCTAATTATAAAAATATTTGTGCACTCTAATGCACTCTAAAGCAATAAACTGTTCAGTGTATAAAAAAAATTGTGCAATAATACATCAAAACATTTATGAGTTTTGGAGAGATTTAAAAAGATCAGTGACTTTATCAGATTCAATAGTATTTGTTACAGGATAACCTGTGATTGAAATTGCTACAGGAAAATGAAATCAACTAAAAATGAACGATAAGTGTCAATATTTATCAACATTTGTATGTGTATAATTATAGTATATGTCAATATCTATTACTATGTGTATAGTTATAGTTTATAAAAATGAACTAATTGTAGATCTTTCTTCACTCTATAGTTGGTTGGTTTGCACAATTACATGATCATACAAACATTTTCTTAGCTAATTTCTTATTCTATTAAATTTTTATGGAAGAAAAATAACCAAAAATAGTTTGACATTAATTAACAAATGTATAATACAACTGTGCTCCTTGGTAGAAAACACACATTTACAAAAACAATGATCAATTCAACACAAAGCAAACATCATTCACAAACATACAAATCAATTACACATTAACAAATTACACAACACACTAACTACTAACTTCATAAACAATTTAACAATGAAGATCTATAAATGATCCACAACACTGTTTGAATCTACTTAGGAACCCTGCTATGAATGTTGTAAGCTGAAATCCAAATTAGCAAAAGTGTAATAATGCTACCAACCAATCCCATTGCAACAGATGCACCAACGTGCCTACAAAATTTGTCATATATGTTGCAAATTTTATTCTAATTAGTATATTTGTCATATATGTCAAATATGATATGGTCAAAATTTGTTTTCTATTATTATTGATCATCATAAAAAATATTAATAACAACAGAAATCTTAAATTGACAAATAAAAATCATATATTAAGTCATTAAAATATTTGAACTAACAATACAAATTTTTTCCGTATATAATTTATATACATAATTAGTACATTTAGATTGACAATATATATTTTTGGATATAAATATTTTTTTTTTTGGATATAAATATAATTAGTACACTTAGATTGACAATATTATTTTAACATATAAATGGAAAATATTTGAAGTCAAATTTAATTTATAAACAACTTGCATACATTTTTTAAAATAAAATTTGATTTTGAATGTCATATAACAAATATAGTGTGCAGCGTATAAATTTTTTTGTCAATAGTTATAACATATAAATAAATATAAATAAGGAATGCACGTTATTATAGCACTATTAGTTTTTTTTTTCTTTCTAAATTCAACATTTCTTACTATAATTTTAAAAGACTTTTATTGAAGAAATATCTTTATTTTGCTCATGCTCAATTGAGCTTTTGTCTCAAAAAATCAACTATACAATGGTTATAATAAAATTTTAATGTGATATATGTAAAAAAAATTAATGATAGAGAGACAACGTCTTAGAAAATTTGACACCTCCTCCATAAGTAGACATAATATCATATGTCAACCAACTCATGAATAATGACAGTGGTAATTCAACCGTATTAGTTGCAAAATATAACAGTCACAACATTGTGAACTATTGTAGCATTAATAGCTAGAAATATATCTCTTCTATCATAGCTTCGGTTTATAGACGCAGATAAGTTGTATGAGACTCTGAGTTCTCTTTGATTTTAATCGATATTTGGAAATTTTAATGCAGACTATCAAAACATACCCTTTTGGCTTAAGAAAATGTTCGAGCCAATTCACATGTTCTTCTTCCCATTAATATTCAAGGAAACTCAGTATGTACAAAGATAATAAATCTCACGAGTCATATTGAATTATGAATACTTTAGTTGAGAAATTAACAGGGTCGAACACTGCATTTGAGAAGTCAACAGCTGTAAAAGATCATAATTGAGTCAGTGTCTTGACTGTATAGCAGAAGATCGAAAAATGAACAATATCAAAGCTTAGCAGATGTTCCATGTGTTTGGTCATTTATGAAGGCTAAAAAAGCATCAAAAATCAATATTACAATTTGTTGTGTTGACAAACATTCACAAATTTCCAATACTTAATTATCCCATAATCCATAGTTTTAACCCTGTGTTCAGTTTAAAAAACCACATACTTTATAATTGAACCAAACTCTATAAACAGTGTTCCAAATCTAAATGAAATAACTAAGCTGCTTATGTTTCTTCCTTGAACCTCCTTCTCCATACAAATCATTCCACTGCTCTAGCATTTTCATGTTTGATCCTTCTTCAGCAAAGCTTGGAGTCACCTGTATATTTACGCATTCATATATCAGTTTCTATGCATAAAAATAAACATTCAGCTAGAAGAAGACAAGCCATTCATTCTTTCGTATTAATATCATTGTTAAATAATTACGCTTAAAATCCTCGATAAATATATAATTTGATCAAACAGAGACGTGTGAACCAGTTTATCACCTCCTACAAGCACTGTTAGATTAATTTAATAGTGTCTAAATAGAACACATACTGCTATCTTGAAACTTCGGTTAGGTAGTAGGGATTATGTATAAAATATTTCTAAATCAAAAGATAAGATAAACACAAACTGCTTTCATATAAGCTGTAAGATGTTTTCATAATTTATCTTTGAGACCTTATAGAAATAAGCTGAAAACAACTTACGGACATGCTATAAGGTATTTCAATAAGTTCTTCCAAAAAGTCTCACAGAAGGTTATGTCGATATATAATCTCAAATAAGTTAGTAGAAAGAAGCTGTAACTCACTCTACAACAATTGTAGAGAACAGTTTAAAGTCTAACACACCTTATTCTTTGCATCTCTCATTGGTGTCTTCCTGATTTTCTAACCATGACAAAGATGATTAATCAGCAAGTCTCGAAAATCAATAATACATGACATATCTTTTACATTAATAATTACTAATAAATACATAAAGTATACAAGATCTCATAGACATGACTAACCATATGCCATATATAAAATGAAACATTGACATGGAAGTAGCATGGGAGGCTCATGAGAAAAGAGAAACAAAGCAGATTATCAATCATAGATTCACAATAGACTTTGTCTTTTATGCGAGCAATAGTCATAGTATTCAAGAAAGGATATCAACTTCCTTAACAATAATGAAATAAAATATATCCATATTTAAACTTTTCCAAGGGTAAAGGGAATTCTTTACAATAATAAATCACATCAACCCTTATTAGCTCTTCATTCGTTGGTAAGCCGCAAGAAAAATGAACATTCAATCTCTTCACGCGTAGCAAACCAAGTGCATTGAGACATTCATATAACTATGCAATATGCATATTTCCAAATCATTTAAGTGTAGCAAGAACAACTATTTTAATATAGGTAGTCTTGTTGAAAATGAGATCGCCAAATATAACAGGGTCATGCCTAATGATCCACAAAAAGGATTGCTTACCACTCTTTCTAAACCCAATCATACTGTAACAATTTTTTCGCAGAGATAGAATACTTCTCCCATTCCTTATCATTGGAAGCATGAAGGTCGTGAGAGAAGATTTGTTGTCATACCATGGTCTGGATATGAAATACTTTCCATCTGGACACTTTACATCAAGAACATCTTGTGCAAGTGAGTTCAATGATTCTCTTCTGCCCCGATAGGTGTCAGCTAATACCATTGTCTGAGCCTAGTTTATCAGACAATCCCAACAATAATCATCATGAGACAGTGATGGCATCCCATGATAATGAATTTTGCAACCCAATAAAGGCAAAATGTCATGAATAATGTATTAGGAAAATGGAATACATGAAGTAGCAATAGAGAATCATGAATGTGGAGATATACAAATAAAATAATCCATAAAAAACATCAATGTCTTAGATCAGGCTCCCATATGATCCCAACTTTCTTAATGACAAACACCGCGAAGAAACAGGTAGTTCTTCATGATTAAGACAAATGACTTCCTCAATTTCTGAAGTACTTTCAACAAATCAAAATAGTATAACTCGTAACGGAGAACATGATAAATGTTTTTCATTTTTGGAGAAAGAATGATGAGTAAATATCAAGAACTCATTTTCATGTCGGTTATTCATGAGATAATTGATGAAAACCAAACTTGCTTTAGAAGATAAAAAACGTTCACACAAGTGTACCTCTGCTGAAAGCTAGCCCCACGCTGCTCCAGTTTGTCTGGATGCACACAAAGAGTGACTTTACGATAAGCTTTCTTTACAGCAGGTGTGGTTACTATTTCTGTCAAAGGAATTGGTTGCCAACCGCTATTGGGCCCAAAACATATGCGAAATTTTAGTGTTATCAAGAAATTTTTCCAAGAAAAACTGGATTTGCTGAAAAATGCTATTCATAAAACTAAAGAAGACAAGGTAGTAGGCACAAGGATCTGTGAAATGCGAGTGTTATCAAGAAAAATTCCCAAGAAAAAATGAACCTACTGAAAAATGCTATTGACAAAACTAAGAAAGACAAAGTAGCGGTAACAAAGTGTGTTTTAAAATTTAAAGCAAATGTTGACACGTGGCGCCAGCAGGGTGCCAGCATTACAATTGAATATACTGCATGAATAATTTGCATATATATCTATAACCAATGCAGTGATCCTTTCATGAATAATTTCCAGCATTTTTAGACATTTTGTGATTATTACGATACCACACATTTTTGTCATTTGAAATCAGTTAGGATTGGGTCCACCACAGTTATCATATGTGGAATGAATGACAGCTAATTACAGCTAAGCAATAGGAAAGATACAAAAGAACCAGATGTCGGGAAGCTGAAAATAAGGATTTGCACCACTATAAGAATTAACTAAAGGTTCACCTTTTGCACGACAATGGAAACTCATCAAAGAGGAAGAACCATGTTCATTCATCTGTTGAGATAACATCATACACAGTTATATTATACATCATGAATCTAACAGTGATGATATTGATCTAATTGGTTGTGTAATGCAATGAAAGAGATGATGAAAACGAACCGTGAGATTGGGAGGGTTGAGGTGGCCGATAATTCTTGCAATCCCTTGGATCAAGACCCATAACCTCAACCTGCATTTTAAGCCCGACAATGAAAATAAATGAAGCTATGACAATTCCATCTAATTATTTCTAATAAACTATTCAATCTAAACTAATTAGTCAACAAAGGACTATATTTTTTAATAGTTGAAAAAAAACAAATTGTTTTATATATAGCTGATATGAAGGTAAGTATCAGCATCTGTGTATTTGAAAAATAAATATACTTACCTACAGTTTCCAAATGCAGAAAATTTATACATATATTTTACATTCTTTAAAATTTAAGCAGTACCTTAGTAGCATCCTCAGCATTATTCTTCACATGTGCATAAGCAAACCACGTTTACATCACCTACACATTTAATTTTTATTAATTAAAATAAAAACCACACACATGAATATAATGGTGATCATATAACCAAAACATGTCTTTGATGCATCTCCTGAGAAAGACAAATTAATATTTAGATTGTTAGCACACATTCATGTGACCTAATTAAAACTAAATCAAACATATTAGAGAATATTATTATTAATAATACAATTAAATCAGAAAAATTTCATGAACTGAAATGTGAAACAAAACCATTAGAATAAACAAACATTAAAACACCGACTTACCTGTCGAAACCCGATTCAATACTTTTAGGGTTATCTTGAAATGTGAAACAAAATCTAAAGCCTAAAACAAAGTTACAGCAGTTGTATAAGCCAAAGCAAGTTAGAACCAAGAAAAAAAGGCGAGCTTTCATATTATTCGGCAGTTGTATAAGCTAAAACAAGTTAGAACCGGCAGTTGTATAAGCTAAACCTGAAACAAAGTTATACTTACAATATGCTTTCTTTTGACGAATATTATTGGATTAATATCAGAGTTAAGGAAAGATAAGTCCACACAAGTATTTCCATTTTATCCAAAAACAAAATTCACACCAGCCAAAAAAAATGAAAAATAATAAATACCTATTGGTATAATAGTAGAGTCTGAGCCACCACCGATCATAGCATTTCCCATATTCGTATTCATGAAATTCGTCTTCAACCAAATCCTAGTTCTTCTTTCAAACCCTTGTTCTTCTTCCTTAAATCCATTAAATCCTACAACAATAACAAAATCGGTCAAAACCCTAACAATCAATAGTAGATATGTATACTTTTTTGTAGATCCTTGAAAGTACGAAAAACGATTTGCGAACTGATGTAGCGATGAAATCAACAATAGTTCTGAATATTTTTTTCGTAAAAGAAGAGAGAGTGAGAGAGAGAGAGAGAGAGAGAGAGAGAGAGAGATAGAGAGGAAGATAAAGAGAAAGGACAAGAGATGTAGCAAAACAGGTTTGTGAGAGATATGTAGCAAAATAGGAATTTGTGAGAGATATGTACGGAAACGCAGATCTTCCACCAAAATTGAAAGAAATGATAGATTCAGAGAGAACATGACGAGGAAAGTTGAAAGAATGAAGATGAAATGCTGGTTAAGGTTCAGAGCAAAGAGAGAAGAATATGAAGAAAGTTGAGAGAATCAGATGAAATATGGTTGCAAAACAAACCATCAAAGTAAATGAAGAGGTGCATTTGAGTTTTTGAAAAACAGGAGACGTGGCTGATTTTGGGAGCAGCAGGGCAAATGAGTCTTTTCCAGAACCATTAAAGTTCCTATATTATAGATATTGAATATTTTGTTAAAAAATTCATTATACAGAAAAATACATATTTTTTCATATTTAAAAAGGATATTTGAGGGTAAATAGTATATTTGAGGGTAAGCAGTATTCTTATTTGCATGTCGTACAATACTGAAAAAATAATCAACCTTGAGAAAGGTTGATGGTGGTAAATTTAGGAGATGACGATGAATGAAAGAAGATATGACGATAGACGAATTCAGAATATATATATATATATATATATATATATATATATATATATATATATATATATATATATAAACATTACTTTTTGTTATTATACCGTATGTTATTGTTCGCAAATATGGTAAATAGTAACATATACATTTTTTTTCTAAAACAACTTTGATTAATAGTATGTAAAAATTTGGTTGATATAATATGGAGTTTGATTAATATGTGTTTTGACTAAAAAATAATTTGAATTTGAAAAATAAATTTGGTTAATTGAGTATAATAAGTTACTTAATATAATTCATTATTTAGTTATTTAGTGTTTGATATTAAAAAAAAAAAAAATCTTACGTAGTAAATCAACTTTGGTTAATGTTATGTATAATTTTGTTTAAAAGAGTTCATAACTTGGTTAATATGTTTTCAAAATTTAAAAAAAAAATAGTAGTAAAATAAAGTTGATTAATGTGCGGTAAAGATTAATCATTATATTTCATAATTTAATGTCAGAATATGGTTAATATTATGTATTTTATTGATCACTAAAGTCTTGAAGTTGATTAATAATTATAAGTAAAATAAGTGTTTGATAGCATATGTTTTTTTTTGTTAGACAATGGCTATGGATCTAGAAGGGGGGGTTGAATAGATCCCTTGAGTTTTACACACAAATGGTTTCAAAAATTTGGTTTAAAAAAATTGTTTAACGGAAGCTACCACTGGATAGAACGTCTACAACGAACCTTCTACTAAAAGGATCGGATACGCACGAATATATAGGGAATGAGTATGGAAGAGAGAAATTCAGTTAGATTACTACATATGCTATCAAAAATCATGCGTCGAAGCATGCCCACGCAAACTTGAACCAGAAATTAAATTTTTGCAATTTACGTTCCAAAAGATAAATAAACATGCGCATATATAGAACAAAACATCCACATGAACGATTTGTGCTCAAAATACAATAAACATCAAGATTAGAGTACTTAATATGGCACAAAACATGATAAACATCTATAAATCGAAACGATATTACCTTGATCACCATGACGAAAAGAGCCCTCACATATAGCTAAATATCTCTTTGCATTGTTAGTTAAAAGAATAAACAAGCATGTATATATGTGAAGATCTCTACCTTAAGAGATTATTAAGCACGATCCGAGATATCGAGAATGCCAAGTTCCCTACGGATGTGAAAGAAAGACTCGGTAGCTAATGGTTTTGTAAAAATATCAGCAAGTTGATTTTTAGTGTCAACGTGCTCAAAAATCACATCACCTTTCTCTACGTGATCCCTAAGAAAATGATGGCGTATTTCGATATGCTTGGTGCGTGAATGCAATACGGGGTTCTTAGTTAGATTAATCGCACTAGTGTTATCGCACAAAATTGGAATACGCTCAAGTTTTAAATTAAAATCAAGCAATTGTTGTTTAAGCCATAAGACTTGAGCATAACAACTACCGGCGACAACGTATTCCGCCTCGGCTGTTGACAGAGCAACGGAAACCTGTTTCTTGCTATGCCAACTCACCAAGGAATTTGCGAAAAGGTGACACGTGCCACTAGTACTTTTCCTATCCACCTTGCACCCGGCAAAGTCGGAATCAGAGTAGCCAACTAAGGAACAAACACTACCTTTGGAATACCACAACCCATACTTTGGAGTACCGGAAAGGTATCGAAGTATGCGCTTAACAACTTTTAAGTGGGATTCCTTGGGATGTGCCCGATACCTCGCACACATGCATACACTAAACATTATATCGGGACGTGATGCGGTAAGATAAAGAAGAGATCCTATCATACCTCGATACTTATTTACCTCAACATCCTTACCCTTTTCGTCACGATCAAGATTGGCACTTGTAGGCATAGGAGTGTCTATTGCTTTGCAGTTTAGCATATCAAAACATTTAAGTAACTCAAGACAATATTTCGTTTGACTCACGAATGTGCCCTCTTCAAGTTGTTTGATTTGCAATCCGAGGTAATAGTTGAGCTCCCCCATCATGCTCATTTCAAACTCCCTCTGCATCAACTTAGAAAACTCCTTGACCAAGGTCATGTTAGTAGACCCAAATATAATATCGTCAACATAAATTTGTACCAAGATTAAGTATTTTCCTTGACATTTAATAAAGAGGGTTGTGTCAACCTTTCCTTTTGAATATCCTTGATCAAGTAGAAATTTGTTTAGACGTTCATACCAAGCCCTGGGGGCTTGTTTAAGTCCGTACAAAGCGCGTTTAAGTTTATAGACATGATCAGGATATTCGTGGGATTCAAAACCTGGAGGTTGGGCTACATAAACCTTTTCATTTATGTATCCGTTAAGGAATGCACTTTTAACATCCATTTGGAATAATTTGAAGTTCTTTGTGCAAGCATAGGCAAGTAGAAGGCGTATAGCCTCGAGTCGGGCAACCGGCGTATAAGTTTCCTCATAGTTGATTCCTTCTTCTTGGTTATAGCCTTGCGCTACAAGCCGTGCTTTATTACGCGTTATTACTCCATTTTCATCAAGTTTATTCCTCGGGTGCCGATTTCTCGATGATCTCGCGGAGGGGGAACAAGGTCCCAAACCTCATTTCTCCTGAATTGGTTTAGCTCATCTTGCATTGATAGAAACCAATGCTCATCGAGTAACGCCTCCTTAGCATTTTTAGGTTCAACTTGTGACACAAAAGTAGAGTAATAGCAAAAATTACTAAGTTTAGAGTGAGTGGTTACTCCCTTAGAGATATCACCGAGAATGTTGTCAATTGGATGGTCTTTTGAAGACTTCCAAGCTGGAGGAAGTTCATCTTTATCAGCATGATGATCATCCTCACTTTTCACTGGTTGGTGATCCTTTTCCTCCTCAATACGCACTACTTCAGGCTGATCAATTCCCTTATCAGTGTCCTTGAGTATGTCTTCAATAGGTACACATGCACCATGAAAAGAACTACCTTCTCCGACATTTCTCGGATAAGACTCATCAAAGGTAACATGAACTGACTCTTCAACTACACGTAACCTCTTATTATAAATTCTATACGCTTTACTTGACTGAGAGTTTCCAAGAAAAATACCCTCGTCGGCCTTGGCATCAAATTTACCAAGAGTCTCTTTCCCATTGTTTAACACAAAGCATTTGCAACCAAATACATGAAGGTGAGAGATATTTGGATTACGCCCTTTTAAAAGCTCATACAGTGTCTTGTTTAGAATAGGCTGGATGAGCACCCTATTTAAAACATAACAAGCCGTACTTATGGCGTCGGCCCAAAAGTATTTTGGTAATCCACCATCATTGATCATAGTCCTTCCAAGTTCCTCCAAAACTCTATTTTTACGTTCCACTACCCCATTTTGTTGAGGGGTGCGTGGTGCGGAAAAATTATGATCAATTCCGTTGGAATAACAAAATGCTTCAAACAAATGATTTTCAAACTCACCCCCATGGTCACTTCTAATTGACCCAATGTTTGTGTTTAACTATTTTTGAGATAACTTAGCAAATCGTTCAAAGGCCGAAAAGGTATCACTCTTATTTGCCAATAAAATGGTCCAGTAAAACCTAGAAAAATCATCGACTATAACAAACCCATAATAGTTACCACCTAGACTTTTAACCCTAGATGGTCCAAAGAGGTCCATATGGAGGAGCTCAAGGGGTCTCATAATTGAAACTATGTTTTTAGATTTGAATGAGATCCTTGTTTGCTTCCCCATTTGACACGCATCACAAAGGTGATCCTTTGTGAATTTAATTTTGGGCAAACCGATGACTAGGTCTTTAAAGACTATTTTGATAAGCAAATCAAAGTTGATGTGAGCCAACCATCTATGCCACAACCATGAATCTTCATTCATAGCGACTAGACACTTGTCTCCATTCAACGATACCTCATTTAAGTCTAGCATATAGACGTTGTTCACCCTCAAGCCCTTAAACACATTCTTTTTGTCGCTATCTTCAACTATGCAACAATCCTTTGAAAAAGATACTTTATAATTCTTGTCACATAGTTGACTAATGCTTAAAAGGTTGTGTCTAAGGCCTTCCACAAGCAGCACATCAGAGATAGTAGTAGATGAGGGGTTACCTACACTACCTTTGCCGAGAATCTGTCCCTTATTGTTATCTCCGTAGGTGACAAACCCCTTTTTCTTCGCCACAAAGTCGATGAAAAGAGATATGTCACCGGTCATATGTCTCGAGCAGCCACTATCCAGAACCCATCTTCTTTCGGTGGTCTCAAGACTTTGTACCTACAAAAACAATCAAGGGAGAGTAGGTACCCAATTCTCATTGGGTCCTTCAAGGTGAGTGAAACCAAGACCGCACTTGGGTAACCATTGATAAATTCCTTTTGGAACAAGAAATCTTCTAAAACGACATTTAGCAATAGTATGACCAGGCTTGCAACAATATAAGCAATCACGGTTCATTTGTAACTTACCTTTGCTATCACAATCTCGAATCACATACGTATACTTTTGATACGGATTATTCATACTTTCTCGATAATGTGATCGATCAATAGCAAATGTAATTTTAGGCTTAAGAGCCTTGTCTAACTTGGCTTTGAGGGTTCTCACATCTTCTTGCCAAATACGACAAGTATCACAACCCCAAAACTTGAACCATGGAGACTTATTCTCATCAATCTTAGTTTTTGATACATCCACCATGGAGTTTTTAAGATCCTCCAATTTCCTTTCGGAATCGGCAACCTTTTTCTCCAAGTGTCTAAAAATCTTTTTGTTTGAGGCTAAGCGTTGAAAAGCTTCCTTAGCCTCACGGTGCAATGTATCAAAAGCTCTTATTAATTCAGCATGAGACATATTATGAGAATTTTCATATTTAGAGTGCTTTACCTCCTTTTTCTTGCTTCGTTGAGCCATAAGACATAGATTTACGGACTCGCTTTCGTCACTTAAGTTGTACCCTTTTTCCAACTCACCATATCTTTCCCAAGCGATGTAAGCTCGTCTTGACTTATTTGACTTCTTATTTTGACGACCCTTGTCCTTGTCTTTGTCCTTCTTAAGAAATGGACAGTCCGACTTGTAGTGTCCAGATTTCCTACAATTGAAGCAAGATCCTTTGGCTTTGCTACTCTTGTTTCCTTTGTTTCTAGATTGCTTTCTAAACTTGACTAGATTCTT
Organism: Lathyrus tuberosus; assembly: GCA_022829125.1. Taxonomy (NCBI): domain Eukaryota; kingdom Viridiplantae; phylum Streptophyta; class Magnoliopsida; order Fabales; family Fabaceae; genus Lathyrus; species Lathyrus tuberosus. Next base: position 6,710,722 of record JALAZF010000120.1, read on the forward strand.
ATCCGAGTGTTGGATCTCATTTTTCCGTACATACCTATTGTATCTCTTCACAAATAGGCCCATGTCTTCACCGGATTCATCATCTTCGTCGTTGTTGGTTTCACTATCACTAAGCTCTTGGTGTGTGAACTTAGAACAAGAGGTCTTAAGAGCAATCGACTTCTTCTCCGTATCTTTAGTCTTCTCCTTCTTTATGCTCTTTTCATGTTTATCTAAGCCAACGAGCACTTGCTCATGCTCATCGAGTTTACCAAAGAGTGTTGTGAGGTCTAGTGTAGCAAGATCGTTGGCCTCCTTGATAGCGGTGACCTTCGGTTGCCATTCCCTGTTAAGACACCTCAGAATTTTGCTAGTAGAAACCTCATTTGGAATTGGTTTACCAAGAACATGCAATTTGTTGATAATATGAGTAAATCGTTTTTGCATATCCGCAATGGTTTCCCTTTGCTTCGTGTAAAACAAATCAAACTCTTGCGTTAGTGTATTAATACGAGCCATCTTAACATCATTAGTGCCTTCGTGGGCTACTTGTAAAGCATTCCACATGGCTTTGGCCGTTTCACAATGGGAGACTCAATAATACTCATCAACTCCTAAGGAGGAGATGATCATATTACGATCCTTCCAATCATAGCTGTACTTTTTCTCGTCCTCCTCGGTCCATTGAGCTTCGGGTTTAGGAACGACAACGCCTTCCGCGTTAGTCATAGTAATTTCCATTGGACCGTTTAAAATAATGTTCCAAACCTTCTGATCTATGGAATTATTATGAACGAGCATACAATCCTTCCAGTAGCTGTAGTTTTCAACTGTAAAAACTGGAGCTCTATTATAAGCCCCTTTAGGTTCGTTCGCCATGATCCAAGAAGTTTTACCAAAGCACCATAATTAACCGGAGCTCGTGATACCACTTATTAGACGATGGCTATGGATCTAGAAGGGGGGTTGAATAGTTCCCTTGAGTTTTACACGCAAATGGTTTCAAAAATTTGGTTTAAAAAAATTGTTTAACGGAAGCTACCACTGGATAGAACGTCTACAACGAACCTTCTACTAAAAGGATCGGATATGCACGAATATATCGGGAATGAGTATGGAAGAGAAAAATTCAGTTAGATTACTACACTTAAAAAACGCAGTCAACAAAATATCACTTGCTTGATGTTTAATCCAATCCAATAAGGTAAAGTGATAAGTAGTTAAAGGCAACGTGTTCGAATTTTGCTTTGAAACAAATTATCAAACACCTAGTGTGCGTAAACACACTAAGTGCAGAATTTCTATGGAGGGTAATGTAAAGCTGCTCCAAGATACAATTCAAGGAATTGTATCAATTTAACAAAACAGTTTATCAACTTACAATTACTCTACGACAGAAATTTCAATAACTTGCGACTTCACAAATCCGAACAAACTGAAATGTAAAAGAGTTAAGGAGAGAGAGAACAAACGAGATTTGATTAGGCAGTTCCCCAATCGTCCTCGCTTTGGGTACATCTGCCCCCAACTCCACAAATGGAATTGAGATATATATATATATATATATATATATATATATATATATATATATATATATATATATATATATATATATATATATATATATATATATGTAGTTGTTGCAAATTGTTTAATACAAGAGAAAACTATGAACATCCAAACCCTCGAACGTCTTTGATCGTTGATGCAGAATTTTCTCTTCCCTTGATTCAAGATGAATCAAGTCCTTCGAATATGGTTGATCCAATTACCGTCTCACGCTACTAAACCGAAAGAACCCACCGTTCTTCGGTTACCTTCACTCGATCAATTGCGATCTACCAAAAATTCGATCCCAAACTTCTCTTCTACGATCCTCTGATTACAGCTACTAAACCGAACAATTATGCCAATTTCCGGTTACCTTCGCCCAGCCGAATCCCTGTAGAAAGAAACAGTTTGTGCAAAAACCCCCCAAAATCTATCCGATTCTTGGAGGACAAAACCAACTGGTTTGATTCAAGAAACACCTGCCAAACTCTCAACCCAGAAGATGAAGATCACACTTCCTAAATTTTGAACGTTATCACTTCGAACAATGGGCGACACAAACAAAGATGATTATGTGTGATTGTTTGTTTACTCAATGAAGAAGATGAAGATGAAGAGAGAAATGACATATATTTTCACGTTTCTTGTTATTGAATAAAGAGATGACCAAACTATTTATAGGAAAATAAAATGACCCACACAAAATAATAACAGAAATAATAGGAAAAAAAATTAAGTGAAAAACACTGATTCAAGAAATCATGCGTCGACCTACAACCCTCATGCGTCGACACATAGATGCAAATTTTTGTGTCATTTAAAGTTATGCGCTTTCCCGCAGGGTTTTCTAGATTAGCGCATGAACTGGGAGGTTAGCGCATGAACTGGGAGGGTTAGCGCATGAACTGCATTTTTTCAGGAAATTCAATTTTCTGCGCATTTTCACCTGACCAAGTTCAGAAACACATACTAGACACTACTAAAATGACAATGGACATTTATTTATGGGAAAGACAAGGTCCTATGCATCTAGACACATAAACGATAATGATTAGACGCAATATGCCCGACACATGAAGTGATACCGCTCAAATTACAATCTAATTTCTCACATATTTGATGACATCATTAAAACAAAGTAGACAGAAGAATAACCCTCACATTTTTTATTAATGTAATAGTGAAATTAATTAATGATAGAACTTGATATTTGTATTATAAAATAAATTTAAAAAGTAATTTTTTTAAACAATATAAATATTTTTAAAAAACACTATTTACAATATAAATACGATGAACATTATAAAATGGATGTCAATATAATATATCTAAACAAAATACTCTAATGTTTAAATTTATTTCAATATAATGTAATGAAAAAAAAGAAAAAAATAGAATAGAGATGTTTTAATTAGGACAACCATGTCATTTATAGAATATATGAAGGAAATAAAGTTCTTCTTATGTTTTATTTCATTTGGTCAGTAAATTAATATGATCAATATTCATTTTAATCGGTACAATTATAATAACTCAGTTTCTTTATTGAGTTCTCCTTATTTATATTTATATATTTAGTTATCTCTGGGATAGTATAAGCTCATTCTTATAGATTATTCAACCCTCCTTCTCACAATAGATTTTTTTTTCTTTCTATTTTTATTTACCTCAAATTATTTGTTTTTTGTGATATTTATTATTTATTTTCTTTAATTTACCCTTATTTATTATATTTTAAATTATATAACTATTCCACTATCTATTATTACTAAGGTTATTTTAGTAAATGATATTTATTTTATCATTGAAATTAATATAATTAATTATTATTTTAAAATATATGAAATTAAAAAAAACACCTATTATGAAACGGAAGGAATAATAAATTTGACTTTTTTAAATCTCAAGATTCGATTTTGTGACTACTAATCTAACATGATCAATTCAATTATTCGCTTGCACAATACCAACAATTCTGATGTTTTTTCAATGGTGGCGCGACTTACTGACGGTTGGGCTTGACAATACCAACAATTCTGATGTTTTTTCTAATGCTGTTAGAGGTTCTTTAGGTGATGGAAAATGTCTACGTTCTAGCATTGTCGCTGGCTGGGAGCTTTTGCCTTTAAGGACGTTTTCCCAAACTTATTCAATTCCTTTCCGGTTCAGAACGATTGTGTGGCTGATTTGGATTTTACTGTTTATTCTGACTGGCGGTGGCTTTCTACAGTTTCGTCTTTCATTGCTGGTTCGGTTGAGAGCTTGGAGTTGTTGGAGTTTGAGAAGCGGCTGTCTCATTTACACTTAGATCCAGATAAGGATGACAGGTTGTCTTGGACCAGCGGGGATGTGGGCGTATTTTCGGTCAGATCCTGCTATGATTTGTTTCTGCAGAGTAGTATGCTTCACCCCTTGGATAGTGACATGACTGAAGCCTTGAAGGCGTTATGGAATTTCAAAATTCCATCGAGACTGCAGATTTTCGTATGGAGTGTCTTCTGGGACAGAATCGCAACTAAACAACAACTGTTCAAGAGGGGAGTAAACTTTGAAAGTTTAGGTATGTTATGCGGCGGTTGTGGCATTTCTGTCGAAACTTCTTCTCACCTATATTCTTCGAGTGTGACTTTGCTGCTAAAGTTTGGAGTGGAGTTGAATTGTGGTCGGGCATAAAAGTGGCTACGAGTTCTAATAGCATTGTTTTCTTTAATTGCTTTGTGAATTCTTTGAGGAAGGTGTTTCGGAAAAATATCGGTTTTATTATTTGTGCTTAAGTTGTTTGGAGTATATGGAGAAGTCGTAACAACTATGTTGTTAGTAACATTCCTCTTAGTGTGTTAGAGGTCTTGAATAATGTTAAGTTTGTGTCTTGGAGGTGGTTGAGTCCTAACCCTTTTTTATATCACTCTTATTCGTATTATGAGTGGTTTGTATCCCCGATTAATTGTGTCGTTCGGCAATGAATCTTCCTTGTAGTTCTTTGAAAGGGTTTAGCACCCCTTGTGCTCTTTTGAGTTATATCATTGCTTATTATAAAAAAACAAATAATTGAATTTTCACACAAATTACTAGCAAGAATGTGATTAAGGAAAGTAGGACACACATAAAAAATGCGCATAGAGGTCGACTGCAAGCTTCTATCTCTAACTAAATCATTAACATACATGTTGGCTTCCCGGTAGATATGTTGAATCCTAACATCAATATCTTGATGTAATAACGCTCTGATTTTAGTGATCAAGTATCTTCCCATGCTACTGCTCTGATTGATAGGATTAATATCATTAACCACTTGTTGAGAATCCACTTCCATAATAATCTTTCGAAAATTCATTGCCACGACTAGCTTTAGACCTTCCAAGACACCCCAAAGTTCAGCTATGTAAACACTACTTATACCAATATATTTGGAGAAGCCTCGAAGCCACTCTCCATAATCCCTCTAATCCATTTGTGTTTAATTTAATCCAGTCCATCGGAGAAGCTTCCCACTTTACGGAACTCAAAACTCTACAAGATTTCAAGCCGATGATTGCTCGAGTTTTCACATTCGTAATCTTAAACCAAATTGTTAATGTGACTTATCATACACGACAATCTATTGAAGCTTATCTCTCTTAAAATGTAAATTTGTAAAAACAGCATTAACTATAAACAAATTTAATACTACTATATTTAAGAAGGAAGATATTATTGACATCATAATTATAAAGATCCCTTGAAGAATTAAATAAGGAACTTTTTAAATAACAATATTAAATGTAAATATGTTAGTTTTTTTTATAAGCCAAAATCGAATAAAAAGATACAAGGGATGCACAACCCGAATACAAACACGACTTCAAAGAGAAAGCAATCAAAGAAAAAAAAAAACAATCCCCTAAATCAGAACTAATCCAAGTCCAGCGCTGGAGTAACACACCACTTCGACCAAGAAAACAAACAACTCAAAGATTAATCCACCAGAAAGTAATCCCACAATACTCGTTTAATTAAACGTAATCCGTCAAAATTAACCAACGAACCTCCAACAAAGAGAATGTAATTTTTAGTTCAACAACAAATATTGAATATATAAATCATAATAATAAAATAAAAAAGGACATGATTTGAAATGATGGGATATTGGCTAAAATGTCAAACAAAACTGTACACTTTCTATAAACGTTTATCATTATTAGTATTTACGCTAGATGAATTGGATGAAATCAGCATGACATGCATTGTTAGAAGTTTTATAAAGTTTCAAACAATTTTAGCAGTAAGATTTTTCTAATTATTTGACATTAGTTGTTAAATGTTTTTTTTTTCTTTAAAATAATTTAGTGGTGATAATCACACAATTCAAATAACCCAGCATGTAAATTTAATGCGAATAATTGAAGATGTGAAATATCTTACCATATTCGCAATGAATAAAAATAAAGAATATAATTTATATATTTAAAATATAAATTTATTTATTTATGCATATATCTAATCTAGTTATTTAATAATGTATTTTTTAAATGATATTTATTATAATTTGATTGTATACACGTTTAAAGAAGTTTCACTCCGTAGTTGTATAAAATTAATCTAAAAAATATAAGCATAACTTAGCATCTTTTTAGTAGACGGAATTTAACCTTTTAAAATTAAATAAATGATATAATGTTTAAATCCACACTCTTTAAATATGATATACTTGTGTTACCAAATAACCCTAAATTTAACTGAAAATAAAAAGTTAACACAAAATTTAATAAAAATTACGTTTTTATTAATTTTGGATCTCTTAATTTAATTTTAAAGTTTTACTTTAATTTTTTATTTAATTAATGTTATTTTATAATTACCCAAAAATTATTCCATTAAATAACTTAATTATTTAACTATAAATTTTGTCAAAAAAAAAAATTAACTTAAGCTTATGTTTAATTCTTCCCCTTCAAAGCGTATGACCAGTTAGCTTTGTCATGGACACTTGTCTGGATGTGGTTTGACAAACCAAAGTAGTGAACGACTTCGTCATCTATCAGGAGCTTATAGTTATCAGCACTGAAAAATGCTCTCCTGATAAGGCCACGGTTAAGGCAATGATTAATGTCAATTACGGTGCAGCCACAATGGGGGGTAAGATGAGTTAGCTTATTGGCTAGACCTAGGGCATAAGCTATATGTGTAACAGTGCCACCTACACGGATGGGTCCTTCGAATGATTCAACAGTTAAGTATAGGTTATACATCAGAAAATTACCACTAGCTAAAGGACGTGACTCAGCAGTACAAAAGAGCATCAAAATCTCTTCTGCAGTGACCTGGTTCTCGGTTTCACTTCTACCAAAGAAAGTCTCGGCTAGGATCATTTGGAAGTAACGGAAGACTGGGTTGTGGATTTTGTTTGCTAATTGGGTGGAAGGATCAGGTCCTCCTCCACCGGTGATATTGCTCCAGAATTCTTCAAGCTCATCCTGCATAACATTGACCTCATGCATAAAATGGATGGCATCCATGCCACACTGAAAACCAAGTAATCTAGCAAAATCCATGTGGTTAAGGGTGTACTTGTTTCCAATTAGTCTGAATTTTATGCTTCCACTCTTGTAACCTCTTCCATGGTAGGGATCATACATGAGCGAACTGAGGAACTCTAAGGTTAGATGCTTATAGGTTACATTCATTGCATCAGAATACTCATCCCACTGGAACTGGTGACAAAGGTACCTCACAATGACCTCAATACCTAAGACTTCTAAACAGCTGGGGTCAGGGTACCTAGTGGGTAGCATCGGTCTCTCAGAAAGGACTACATATCTTTTCCTCTGTGCGTCATCTCTGAACACGATGTGCATGTCATCATAAGCTATATGTCGAACATATTCGATGATGTGGCAAAGGCCTGAACACGTTCCACGACTTCTGTGAACCTATTAGGCGGTGCTCGATGGTACAAAATATGTCGGCCTCGTTCAGGTCGACAAACTCGGAGATCATGTTCACTGCCTCTTCGCAGGCCCACTCGTCGGGAAGCCGCTCCCCGGCGCTGGTTGTCTCCGCCATAGGTGAATCGGGCCCGTCGTAAATATCCAAAGATCCCTCGGCCACGGGTAATACGTCCATTTACCTGAAAAGCAGAAGGAAATGGTGAATTCGATGACCCATATCAAATCCACCCCTTCCACCGCTGATCAAGTGAAAGGGCGATGAGGTAACGTCGGGAAACGCAAACCCGCGACCATCCTCAGGTCCGCGGGGAGCGAAATTGGGCGGGACCCCGGGGTATTCGACCCATATCCCCGAGATAAACGTCAGCTCCCCGGGTATTCCGTCCTTGATCCCCGGATTGGTCAACAAAAGAATGGAGAAACTTTCATCTCATGACCCCGAGATATTCTTCGTGTCCCCGGGGATTTCATCGTTTCTCCCCGCGAGATTCAACAACTAAACTATGAAATTCCGCCGTTTTCGCCGGATATTTCGTGATTTCCATGAGAACTTCATCGGTTCACCATGAAACCACCCTAAAAAGGCAAATGAAAGGAGAAAAAAGAAAGAAACTTACTTGAAATAACTTCCGGTAGGGTTCCGGCACGGCAGTTGGCGGCGGAGTACGGTGGCAAGATAAGAGAAGGAAGAAAGACCGAATTTGAGCAAAGGGGGAGCCAAAAGTGCAAATGGGACGAGATGACCCTTATTTATAAGGCTCTCACAAGTTTCGAGGGCTCCTAGGCAATCAGTTACGCTACCCTAGCGTAGCCGCCCTAGACAATGATGAGTTGCGACACGTGGCGCACACTTTCCCAAACGTGTCGTTTCATTCCCCAACACGGGTCTTTTCATTCACCTCATTTCAGACTTCCCGTATCCCTGCGATGTCGCCCATCCACGACCAGTCTAGCACGAGCAGGCCAACTCGCTTTTTCCCGGCTACCAACTGTTCCTCGTTTAGAGTCCCTTCCCCGACTAGATAAGTCCTTGACATAGCTGGCCCTTAAGTCATTACTCCGACACCTCAGAGCAACGACTTGGGGGGCTCCTGTTCTGGACTGGGGCGGGGTCTGCCCCCTCAATCGAGCAGGCCCAACCCACACGTCCCGGGATGGCCCAACAAGGGCCTCTTAGCACGACCCATGTCGAGCATATGCCTCCTCAACATTGTCAGGCATATGCACGGTATAGAGTGTCGGGCAGGACGCTAAGCCTCCCCAGCCTCGCTGTTCCCCGACACTCAGGTTCTCCTCCCCCGCGAGGAGCCATCTCCGTCTGCACATAAGAGTCCTCCCCGCGAGGACACGTCTCTCCCTGACACGCAAGACTCCTCCCCGCGAGGACACATTCTCATGTAACCGCCCACTCCCGATAGAACCGGTCTGCCCTAATTCCAGAGATCTAGGAGTGGTTACCCCAGGGCGAAGACCACGTGCTGGTCTTCACTACGCCACGTAAGCCCTGGCAGTTACTTGGATTGGGCCTGGCAATCCAGCCCAGTGCTAGTGACCGTTGGCCCCGTGCTGGGGGCTCTCTATAAATACCCTCTCACTTGAGAGGGTCAGGGTACACACTCTTTTACTCTCTAACCTTGTACTTGCTTTTACTTGTGACCCTTGCCTTACTTGAGCGTCGGAAGGTACACCCCCCGGGGCCGTCTTTCGACCGCACCGGAGCTGAAGTCCACAAGACGTTGCTGGCCATAAAATACTGTCTGATCCAGGTACGATAAAAAATTGTCAATGAAGAACATGGTAAAATTTGCAAATGATAATACTCTAGCAGCTGAAGGTATTAGTGATGTTTTGATTATGAAGAAAGATGGAAAAGGGTCAGTAATTTCCAATGTATTGTACATACCAGACATGAAAAGTAATTTGCTCAGCATAGGGCAGCTGGTCGAAAAGAACTACAAAGTGTTGATCGAAGACAAGGTGATGCGAGTTCTCGACTCAAGAGGAAGGTTAATCTAGAAGGGTCCCATGTCTCAAAATAGAACCTTAAGGATTGAACTTAATGTGATGGAGCACAAGTGCCTTGCAACTGCAGCTAGCAGGGATGAATGAATATGGTACTACAGACTTGGCCATCTCAACTTTAAAGACATCATAGATTTGAAGAGAAGAAATATGGTTTCAGAGTTACCAGAAATCGACATTCCAACTTAAGTGTGTGAATAATGTGTAAAGGCGAAGCAACATAAGAACAACTTCAACAAGGATGCAGAAACTAAGTTGAAGGCAATTCTTGAAATCATATACTCTGATGTATGTGGTCCTATCCAGGTGGATTCGATTGGAAGTAACATATACTTTATCATATTCATAGATGATTTCAATCAAAAACTGTGAACTTACCTGATCAAGAAGAAAAGTGAAGTGATTGAGGTATTTTCCAAATTTAAATCTATGGTTAAAAGACAAAGTGGCCGAAAGCTCAAGATTCTAAGAACTGATGGTGGTGGAGAATATGTTCCGAAAGACTTCAACACATTATGTGAGAAAGAATGGATTATGCATGAGGTGGTGCCACCTTACATTCCACAACAAAATGGAACTGGAGAAAGGAAAAATAAAACCATCATGAATATGGTGAAAAGTATTTCGAAATGCAAACATCTACCCAAAGGATTATGGAGAGAATCTGTGTGGACTGCAACGTATATATTGAAAAAATGTCTAGCGAAATGGCTAGAAGGAATCACGCCTGAATAATTTTGGTATGGTGTCAAGCCTAGCTTGAGTCATTTGAAGGTATTTGGATATATAACACATAGACATGTGTCAGATCTGTTGAGGAGAAAACTTGATGACAAGTCGAGTCAAATGATCCTAATAGGATATCATTCAACTGGTGGATACAAGTTGCTCGACCCAGTGAACAACCGAGTAGTGATCAACAGGGATGTGATCATATATGAGCTTAAGGAATGGGATTGGCTGAGAATGTCAACAAAGATTTAGTGAGAATCTTATGTGAAGAACCATCAAGTGAAGTCGAAAGAGAAGTTCGACAAGAAGAAATCAGAGGTCAAAAAAGCACAAGTAGACCTCAAAGTAATGAATGTGGTCGATGATGAAGGCGAGCTAGTACACTATGCTTCTATGAAGATGTCGAACTAGTCAATACAGCTGAGGCATTGAAGGATTTGAAGTGGATGAAAGTAATGAATGAGGAACTGAAGACCATTGAAGTCAACAACACTTGGTCACTTGTCGAACTACCTCAAGTTAAGAAGGAAATCATTGTGAAGTGGTTATACAAGGTGAAGTTGAATCCCAAAGGAGAAGTAATTCGACACAAGGAAAGACTTATGGAGGAAGGACTTCTTCAAAAAGAAGGAATCGACTTCGAAAAAGTCTTTGCACCTGTTGATAAAATCGAAACAATCAGGATGGTTGTTGGTCTAGCAAACATAAACAACTGGAAAATTTATCAGATGGATGTGAAATGTGCATTCTTGAATGGATCCTTAAATGAAGTAGTTTATGTTGCACAACCACTTGGGTTTGTGAAACGAGTTAAAGAAAGTAAGGTATACAGGTTGCAAAAAGTCCTGTTTGGACTTAAGCAAGCTCCAAGTGCTTGGAATAAGAAGATATACAACTTTCTAAGGGAGAAGGAATTTGTGAAGTGCACAACTGAGCATGGAGTACATGTAAGAAGAAGCAATAATGAATTACTTATATTGTGCTTCTATGTCGATGACGTGCTGATAACAGGAAATTGCAAGAAGAAGATCGAAGAATTCAAACATGACTTGAGTAAGGAGTTTGAAATGTCATACTTGGGAAATCTCTCATACTTCCTTGGCATAGAATTCTACAAGAGTAGTATAGGCTTGATGATGCACCAAAGAAGATATGCAGGTGAAATACTCAAGAGATTTGAGATGCAAGATTGCAACCCAACTTCGTCTCCAGCTGAGCCCAGATTACAACTGTCGAAAGACACAGATGAAGATGATGTCGATCCAACACAGTACAAAAAACTCATTGGATCACTTTGATACCTTTGTCACACAAGGCCTCATCTAGCATACAATGTAGGTAAGGTGAGTAGATTCATGCAGAAGCCAAAGGTATCACACCTAACAGCAACGAAGAGGATACTAAGTTATCTGAAATGAACTCTCAATTGTGGCTTTTTGTTTCCTGCAACTATTGAAGGAAAAGAATGCAATCTAGTGGGTTACACCGACTCAAGTTAGTGTAGTGATGTGATAACGTGAAAATACACAGTATATTTCGGCTCGATTCGCATGCATATTAGTGTCAATTTTATATGTTTTCGTAGTATTATGTTGATATTGTTGGATTGTTTCAGGTATTTATCAAAGGAGAACATTCGTGTGAGAACCCAAAGAAAGAGCAAGAAATGAAGAAAAAGAAGCAAAAATAACCATTTTCTGGTGCATGGCGTTCGCCATGGACCTCACTAGCCACATCTTCTACTTTTTAAGGCCATGACATTCGCCATGGACCTTCAGCGCAGAAAAATAAGGAAACAGACTTGGCTCACTCTTCACCCACCTTCCCTATTTCTTCTCCACGAATTCCACACAACTTGGGACACTTTCCAGCACCAGTATTCACTATATATTTGTAGTTTTCATCAATTTTTGGGATCCAAGTTTGCACGCATAAGTCTTGTACTTAGTTTTAAGAAAAAATTACATTGAAAAGTGATAAAGCTTCCACATTGGAGGACTATCACACCATAGTTCTTAGGAATATTTTGTAAGCTTGGATCATATTAAGCGTGCCGACATTTGAAGTTATTTTCCTTTTCCGTTCGTTGTACTCGCAAATTATTTTCAGAATTACTTCCCGTTTAATTTCAGGTTCTTTAATTTTTTTTTAAATCGTTTTTACTTATTTGCATTAATTTAATTCGATTGCTATGTTGCTGTTAATTGCGAATATCATGAATTGTTTGTTTATGTTTAAAACCATGTCTGACTAAAATGTTTTGAGCCCGGTATGTGAGGATCGTCATTCCGACGGGACTCAGTAATGAATTGGCGTAACCTTTTTATAAACTATTTTTCTAGTTTCAGTTTTTAATTTTAAATCCAAAAGGTTTTGCACGACAGTGAGAACATTAAGGTTTTGAGTCAATAGCACGACAATGTGAGGCTCGATCCAGATGGTAAAAACTGGACATTAATCTTAAACACAGCGACAACGCTTTAGGATTAATTAGTACTTATTGGTTTTCAAAAAGTATTTCTTGAATCAAATGAGTGAGCGACGACAAAACATTATGGTCTAGAAGTATAGTTAGAGTCAATAACACAACAGTGTGAGATAAAAGTTTTAAACTGATATTTTCTACTGAAAAGTGATTTAATACATAACATGCTCCAATGAATTATTGAGTCCGTAGGGTACACTGGGATCCACATTCCGATATCTCCTTTCTGATAAATTTCTCAATTTTTTTAATTTTAGTTTTAATTTAAAATTCCCCTAATTGATAAATTCATATCCTTAGATTTACATAGCACCAATAGATAGCGATAGATTGATTATTGGTCTCTGTGGGTTCGATATTTTTTAAAACTAGGCGATACACTCTGCACTTATAGTTAATCCGATAGACTCACAGAGTCGCGATCATGATGCTAAGGATAGAAATCCATAACTGGCTATGAGTTTATGATAAGTGGTGCACCAGTTGCTTGGAGTTAAAGAAAAGAAATAGTAGTAGCATTATCGTCATATGAAGCAGAATATATAACTGCTTCCCTTTATGCATGTTGTAACACCCCAAATTTCGTAAGAATATTTATTTAATTCATTTAAATATTATATTCGTGAATTTCTGTGATTTTTGGTGGATTGTGTCGATGTCGGTGTTTTTGTGAAGTTTTGGTTATTTTAATTAAATAATAGTATATAATATGAATATATTAGTATTATTATTAATTTAAAATAATATTAGAGGAATTGAGGGTAAAATGGGAATTTTAGGAGTATTAGTGAGGGCATTATGGAGAAAACCCATATTTGAGGCCCAAGAGTTAAGTTAACCAAAAAGGAGGAATTGAGGAAAATTAGGATTCATTTGTGGAGATCGTGAAAATAAGGAGAAAGTGCAGAGCTCTGAGGAAAAAGGGAGAAGGCGAAGATTTTCGTGAAGGTTTCCAAAGGCTCAAGAGAGAACTCATCGGATCGACAATCTAAGGTATGGGGAGTAATTACCTTTCATTGTTTTCATTATAGGATTCGATTGATTGAAGTGGATTGTGGGGTTTTTGAGGGTTTATAGGTTTGGAGGTAAACTGATGACTTTGAGGGCGTGTTGTGAGATCGATTAGTAAGAGTTGAATTTAATCGGTAAAATAGACCTTTGGGGCAGATTTCCTCGTTGTTGTAGTTTTAACCTTGTGGTGAAGGATCTATAGAGTTTATATGAAGCTTGAGAGTTTTGTAGGTTTATGGAAATTAAGGTTTCCCGTAGTGTCCTGAATCGATCTAACAGACGTAGATTTTAGGCCTTTAAATTCTGTGATATGTTAGGACTGATGTAGGGATGATTTTGGGTCAATTGAGACTGTAATCGCAGGTGCTTTGATGGTTGTGGAGCTACTGATGCGTAGCAGCGATTTGTTGTAATCGCAGGTTCGCTAGCCGAACCATTGCTTCGCTAGGCGAATGTTTGCCAACGTTCACTAAGCGAACAACGCAGCGAATGCGCGATAACATGAGTGTGGATGCAGAGGTGATTCTGGAGGGGCTTTAGAGATTCGCTAGAAGTCTCGCCCAGTGAACTTCTCAGGGAATGGCTTCGCTAGGCGAATGTGGAGGCGAGTATGACAGATGATGTTTCTGGTGTTTTGGACAGGAATGGTGGGACTCGCTGATAGCTTCTCTAAGCAAAGGTCCTAGTGAATGGGTTCGCCTAGCGAACCCTGGAGCGAACGTATGTCGTTTGTGAATTTCGGTTTATGCTGCTGGGCTGTTGTGATGTTTCAATGCTGTGATTTTATGATGATTTTTCTTGATGTTGTTGCTGTATTTTATGATGATGTTTTGATGATTATTTGACGAATATGTGACGACATGATGTATATGAGAATTGATGAATGATGATGCACATTTTGATGTTTAATTGATGATGATGATTAATGATGTTGTGTATCATACATTCATATGCATACTCTGTGACGACGCTTCATTCCCATTGTGCGGATATGAGGTAATTATGACGTGCTCTGGTTCCAAATGCGGGATCAATCCTATTGACGGGGATCTTTGGAGGGTTGATGGCGTAGTGTCCATCTATTATGACGATTGGTACCACATGCATGAGTCTTGTTATGCATTGCATCTTATGTGGCATTGATGAATTTGTGATATGGTGTTTCCTGATGTTTTCCTTGATGATGACCTTGATGATGTCGTTTATGAAGATAATGTCATTTTATGTATATCTTGTTTTATAATGATTATTATGAATTGTGATTACTCCCCCTGCCTGTTTGAATGTTGCCTCCACGTGGGTAACGTGCAGGTGATCAGGTTTAGCTGTGGATGCTTTCGAGGGCTTGAAGTTTATTTGCTTTTGGTCGATTTATAGGGTCTTGCTCTGATAGTGTAACATCGGGTTGGGGTCCTTTGAGTCGAACTATGTTGTTTCCTTATTTTCGTTGTCATTTGACGATATGGTTTTATTTTGATTATTATGATGTTTGTTGAAAACCTTTTATTTGAAAATTTTGAGTTCCGCTACCATGTGAAGGCTTTCTAATTTATTTTGAGGAAAACCCTTTGTTTACAGGGTAATTGTGTTATTTTGATTTAATGAGGAATGTGCACCCTTTGAGGGAATTTTTATGCCTTACTCTGATTTTTAAGTTGTTTCTACTGCAACATTATTGGGGGTAGAAAAGGGTGTTACACATGTCAAGCAACATGGATGGTGAATTAGGTCGAAGAGATTATAGGGAAGAATCATGAAGCAATTACCATGAAGATTGATAGCATGTCTATTATCAATCTGGCGAAGAATCTGATAGCACATGGACAAAGCAAACACATCGAAATGAGGTTCCATTATCTTTTAAAGCAATTAGTAGAAGAGAATCTGAACTTAGAACACTGCAGAACTGAGAATCAGATTGTAGATATTATGACGAAAGGAGTGTAGGTCAAAGTGTTCAAGAAATTAAGGTCTATGATGAATGTAGAAAGCTTAGACACAATGAGTTAGGTGGTTTGTTGAGAATGTAATTCCTTGTGTCGAAGCATGTTGCTCGACAGAGGCAAGAAAGTTGTTGAAATGTGTGTCTTCGATGGGTTCGTTAGACTTAGTTTTATTTGGTTATTTTAGTTAAGTTTGTTTAGGACAGTTGGAGATTTCTTGGTGTGCAAGCAATCTCAACCTATAAATAGGGAGGTACCCTATTATTGATTGTAAAAACACAATAAAAGTGCAGTTGCACAGTTGAATAAAATTCACAGATTGAGAGTAGAGAAAAACTCTCTAGATTTCACAATTTTTCGTCTTCCTTCTCTCGTTAAACCCAAAACTTTTTTTCACCAATTCAATTTTTTCCTTTCATTATAATTGTGCAGTGCTATAATCTTGCAACTAAGGTTGGTTGATTCATTCGAGTAAAGAATGAAGAACGAGAGAGATAATTAATCAAAAAGATTGATTCTTGTTCATTAAGATTTGATTCGGAATTCATCAAGTTTTGGTAAAATTCTTGAACGAAAATTGGTTTAGTTCCAACAAAATTTTGTCAAGAAAAAGTTAACTTAAGTTTATGTTAAATTCTCCTCCTCTATCTTTATTTTCACCCGCTTTACAATCATAACAAACATTTAAGCTATGTTAAGTAACTCATTTGTGAGAAATCTATGAGTATTATTGGTATATTCTAGAGTTCAAATATAAAGGCACAATATCAAATTTAAAAGAAAATGATGTAATATCAGTTTTTATATTTTTCTAATGTAAGGACATCCAAAGCAAATATAAAAAAGCACGGGATGTTTCAAAGTAGAAAGAGTGAGTTTAGAGATAATCATAAATGAAGACAAAGATTGATTTGTAGGGTTAAGTTATGAAAATAATGGAAGTGAAGATAGAGTGGAAGAAGATGAAGGTTTATTGTAGCTCAAATATTTGTTGGGTTGTGAAGAAGATCGAAGTGAAGATGAAGGGAAAGAAGATGAAGCTGAAAAAATAACTATTTTTTTAATTATTTTATTTCTATTAAATGAGGTTTGATAAATTTTGTCACGGCGTGCCATATAAGCTGAAGTTATATTTTTTGGATAAGATTTAATGTAAATGTTCAAGTTAGATAGCAGAATTATTTAAAATGATTAAAAATTACTCTCTATTTCCCAAAATAAATATTACATTCGTTAAAAAGGTGTTTCAAAATAAATGTCATGTTTAGTTTTCAATACAATTTTAATTTTGATTTTCTAATTATATCCTCTAAATAATATTTTTAATTTAGTATTTATAACATTTTTTACAAATGATAATTAAAATACACAATATACATTAGTTAATAATGGATTTAGTTTTGGTTGATCTTTGGATATCTGGTGTACATTGCTTCGATCATCGACTATGGAATGGAAAACGGTGACAGGAAGGAGACATGGAGGAAATGCATTGAAGGTTTCAATCTGGAAGGAGAGGAACGGAAAACGGATTGACAACCGAAAACAAGAAGACACAACGTCGTTTTTTTTCACAGAATTCCCTGACCATTACAATGCGAATGATTTAGCAAAGGTTTTCATGGAATATGGAACTTTGTCTGAGATTTTCATGCCTGCTAAGAGAGACAAAAGGGGGAATAGATATGGTTTCGTGAGGTTTAGAGGTGTTGAGGATTCAAGGATCTTGGCAGCAGAATTGGATAACATCCAGATTTTGGGCAGAAAAATTTTTGTTAACACACCAAGATTCAGCAGAGGCTCGATAAATTTAGGAAGACAAGCTAGAAGGAATCATTTTGAGGACCTCCAAGTAAGGAAAGCAGACACTAATCAGAACTGGGTGAAGAGTGGAAAAGATAAAACCTATGCAGATATTGTATCAGGGAGAGAGGGACACAGACCAAATCACAAGGCAACAAACTATTGGAGGAAGAAGGAAACAAAATCTCCTTGGGTCGGTCTATCATTCAACACGGAGGAAGAGAACCTTAAACGTTTTGAAGAAGCTTACGTGGGAGACGTTAAGACATCAGGAAACTCCTACATCATCCAGGAAATCTTCAACAGAGAGGGATTTTTTCACATAAAAGTTACACCGATGGGTGCAAATCTTTGTTTATTGGAAGATTTAGAGGAAAACGCGGTTAGAAGCCTGATCAAGGATGAAGAAGATTGGCTGAGGAAATGGTTTGATGACATTCGACCGTGGTCTCCTGCGGAAGTGGATAAAGAAAGATTGACATGGGTTAAGTGCTATGGAATCCCATGCCATGCATGGAGGAAAGAGTTCTTCAGATTTATCTCAAGTAGAATTGGTGAATATATACGCAGCGATGTGGAAACGGAATCACACTCAACTTTTGATGTAGCTAGAATCTTAATCAAAACAAAATACCCTAGCAACTTGAATGAAGTTTTTAGTGTTGAGATTAATGATGTTCTTTTTAGCATAAAACTGGTGGAAGATTTACATGGCCCAAAAAGAATTATCTTCAAGGAGAATGTGGAGGCTCGTGAAGATTCAGAGGAAACTTTTGTTGAAGATACGGAGGATGAATTAGACGACCAAGAGGAAGATATGGAAGACGGAAAAGATGGTGACTCACCGGAGGAAGACATGGAAGACGGTGAAAATGGTGGCTTACCGGAGGTAGACGATGAGCCAAACACAAGAGAGAGAGAGAGAGCCACTGGACGGAAGGGGAGCTAGGCACGTGGCAGACCTTGGGAAGACAAATATTAAGGAGCAGGTGGCTCAGCAGGATGCAACTCACACTTTTTCTGAGGACACGTTAAACAAACAAAAGCCACACAAAAAGTTATCTTTTGGAGGTAGTCGTGGAAAGGGTAAGCACATTGAAAAGACAAATCTATTGGAGTCTACTAAAGGTAATGAATGCATAGGATGGGAAAAATGTTTGTGGGGCAAAGAATTCCGAGGAGATATTTACAAAAGCAACTCCAAATGATAATAGTTTGGGTTTGGGCCTAGAGTTGGGCCTAAGCAACGTAAAAGGTTTGAAGTCCAACCAAAACGGGCATTTGCTGGGGAAGAACAACTGTTTGACAGTGGAAAATTTATCTGGGCCCAATATTATTTCATCTACCAGAAGAAAAAAGAAGCCACTAACAGAAATTTATGAGGATGTACAAATCCCCTATGCTCCATCCTATTATGCTGCTTTGATTCATTCGACTCTTCCACCGACACAATCTAATGCTTTAATTGCGAATAAAGCAACACACAATCACAATGGTACTCAACAAGAAGACAGTGGTTCTAGATACTCGGGGGGCTCGGTCCTGTGTTGTGACTCATTATCAGACATGGATGTGGAAAAGGGTAATGAAAGGTTGAAAAGAAAGCTTGAGGATGTTCCTGTCAAGGTTTGGGAAATTCTGAAGAGCTTAGGAATAGAAGGAGACGAAGATGATGAAGTTCTTGAAGGAATAATCAGAAAAATGGAAAAAAGAGATAGAGTCAGATTTGAAAATCTGAAGGAGGCAACAACAAGAGAGTCATGAATCTTACAACTTATAATGTACGTGGGTGTAACTCTTCTGTCAAGATTAGAAGAGTTCAAAATTTGATCAGGAAGGAGAAAATTGAGTTCATGTTGCTTCAAGAAACAAAGAGAAAGGCAGCAGATGAAAGCTTTGCAAGAAGCATTTGGGGTGGAGAAGAATTTGACTGGCTGCTACAGCAGCAAGAGGACAATCTGGAGGTATGCTACTTATTTGGAACAAGAATTCCTTTAATTCTGTGTTCAGTTTTTCTGGTCCTGGGTTTCTAGGGGTCTTTGGCAATTGCAGGAAGAGGGATATGTACATTGTTAATGTATATTCATCTTGTATTTTGAATGAAAAACGTAAACTGAGGGAAGAATTGTTAAAACTAAAATCTAAATTCCCAAAAGCTGACTGGCTCTTGGGGGGGGGGGATTTTAATGCTGTCAAGTCTAGGGATGAGAGGAAATGAAGAGGATCATTTAATTTCGTTGAAATGGAGGAGTTTGGTTCGTTCATTGAGGATATGGAGTTGGTGGATTTACCGGTCATAGGAAATAGGTATACTTGGTTCAACTCTAATGGTTCATGCAAGAGTAGATTGGATCGTTTCCTAATATCTGAGGATTTATGTAGTTCATGGAAGATAATTAATCAAAAGGTGGGGAGTTGGGAAATATCAGACCACATACCAATCTCTCTTGTGATCAACAATTGGAATTGGGGACCCAAACCATTTAAAACGATTAATGCATGGTTTGAACATCCAGAATTTCTGAAGTTTGTAAAAGAGGTGTGGGAGGGTTGCATTGTAACGAGCTGTCCAAACAGTATAGTATTTCAAAAACTCAAAATTCTCAAATCAAAGTTGAAGTGGTGGAACAGGAATGTATTTGGATACATTGACTTGAGGGTGGAAGATGCATGGTATCGAGAAGATCAATAACTTAGAAGAGGAGATGGCTGACATGGATACTGAAGTACCTGAGGAGATCTTCCTTGAAAGAAGGGCAGCCATAGAATGGGTTTGGAACAATTTATATCTTAAAGAAAGTATTCTTCACCAGAAATCTAGATCCAAATGGCTTATGGAGGGTGATTTAAACTCAAGATACTTTCATTCGTTGATTAATGCTAGAAGAAGGTCTAATTCGATTTCTGCTATGAATATTGGTCTTTCTTTGGAAAACAAGCCTGAAGCAGTCAAACAAGCTATTCATGATCAGTTCTCAAAGAAGTTTAAATGCAGAACAGAAGGCAATGTGAGAATGGATTTGAGTGAATTGAACAAAATTACATTAGAGGAAAACTCAAGGTTGGTTGAACCTTTTACCAATGAGGATATACTTGAGGCAATTAAGTCTTGTGACGGCAACAAGAGCCCTGGACCAGACGGGCTGAATCTGAAGTTCATCAAGGAAGCGTGGGATATCATTGGTGGAGACATTTCAAAGTATATTTTTGAATTCTATGAGAAGGGATGTTTATCAAAACCTTTTTGCTCATCTTTTTTTGCATTGATTCCTAAGGTAGATAATCCACAATCTCTGAGTGAGTTTAGGCCAATCGCCCTTATTGGTTATATCCACAAAATTATCTCGAAAATCCTTGCTTCAAGACTGAACAGAGTGTTGGGAAAACTAATTTCTCCCAATCAAACAGCTTTCATTAAAGGTAGACAATTACTCGACGGAGTTCTTGTGGCAAATGAGGTTTATGATCACGTAGTGAAGAGAAAGAAAAAAGGTTTCATGTTCAAAGTGGATTTTTCCCAAGCTTACGATTGTGTCAGGTGGGATTTCCTATTTAAGGTCCTTGAGGCTATGCATTTTGATTCAAAGTGGCAAATGTGGATAAAAGGACTCATATGCCAAAGCTATGGTTCAGTCTTGGTGAATGGCAGCTCTTCTAAGGATTTTAAGATAGGCAGGGGACTTTTACAAGGCGATCCACTTTCTCCTCTTCTTTTTGTTATGGTAACCGAATGCTTGGCTGTGTTAGTGAGGACAGCAGAATGAAACAACTTGTTGAAAGGTTTAAAGGTTGGAGAAGAAACAACTATCAACCTACTTCAATTTGCGGATGACACACTATTCTTTTGTGATGATTCGTGGTCTAACATTTGGGCTCTAAAAGCTATATTGAGAGGATTTGAAATGCTATCAGGTCTAATGGTTAACTTCAGCAAAAGCAACTTAATTGGGATGGAGTTAGACAAGCAGCGTGTCGAGGCAGCATCAACATTTCTGGCTTGTAAAGTTGGAGCAGTCCCTTTCAAATTTTTGGGCCTGGCGGTTGGTGGAAGATAAAACTCAATTGCTTTTTGGAAACCATTAGTTACAGTGATAAAATCTCGGTTAGCGGCTTGGAGAGGACGACTGTTGTCGATTGGTGGCCGGGTGCCATTGATTAATTCAGTTATTGCTAACATACCAATTCATTATCTCTCTTTCTATACTGCCCCAACAAAAATTCTGCAGGAAATTAAATCTATACAGAGGAAGTTTTTATGGGCTGGTGATTGTGAAAAGGACTGCATCTCTTGGGTTAAATGGGCTCAGGTTTGCAAAGACAAGAACTTTGGTGGTCTAGGCATAAAAGACATCTCTATGTTCAACAGGGCTTTAATGTCGAAATAGGTGTGGAGAGTTACAACAGATTCTGAAGCTCTTTGGAGTGGAATTCTAAAGGCAAAGTATGGTGAAAATTTTCAAGATCACTTCCTCAAATTTTCAGTCCAGAAATCTAGATTTTGGTCTAGGTGGTGGTATGATTTAATCCGATTAGCAGCCCCATCAAACAGCCAAGGAATAAATAAGTTGATAACTTGGAAGATAGGAAAGGGTGATAAGATTCTATTTTGGCACTCAAGGTGGCTAGGTGGCACTCCTTTAAAAAATTTATTCCCTGTTTTGTTTGATTCGTCTCTAAAGCAAGAGGCTGTGGTTAAGGAATGTGGAGTTTGGACTAGTAACGGTTGGGTGTGGGATTTGTACAGACAACAAATCATAATGGTGGATGAAAGACATGAGGTAGCTATAGAATTATCTCAGTTGTTATTGGAGGTAGTTTTATTCGGTAACGTGGAGGATTCGAAAGTCTGGCCCAAGGATAGTGAGAATAATTATAGTGTGAAACAAGGATACACAATTCTGTCCAAGAACCTGGATGATATAGAACTTGGGAGTGGAACGTTGGAGGCCTTGGAGAGGTTATGGAAAGTTAGAATTCCTTTAAAGGTCAAGATTTTTGGCTGGAGATTAATCTTGAACAGGTTACCGACACGCGACAACCTTATTAAAAGAGGTATCATTACGGATCAACATCAAATGTCTTGTGTGTTTTGTTTTCAGGTCCTTGAAGATACAACTCATATCTTCCTTAATTGTCCAAAAACGAAACAAGTTTGGAGGGAGATCGAAAATTGGTTAGGAATTCATTATAATGGCGGAATAAATTGTTCAGAATCTTTTCTGCAGTGGGCAAATTATCCGGGTCTGGGAAAGCCTTCGAGTTTCTTTTGGCTCGTTTCTTGTTGGAGCTTTTGGAGGTATAGAAATCAAGTGATTTTCAACGATTATGTCGCGGTGCCTAAGGAAATGTTTATGGGGATCGTTCAAACATCTTGGAGATGGAGGTCCTTAAACGATGACAAAAAACCTCTCGGTAACTTCTACGACTGGTTTAAGATGCCACTTGACTTTTATAGCTGAAATTTCCTTAAATCCCTATTGTATTTTGGTTTTTTGGCTCATGGTTATTGATACCATTAGGCTGTTCTTAGAGGTGTTTGTTTGTTTGAAATCAGATGGTGGGGGGTTTTCTTTCTCTTTTGTAACAGAGTTGAAATTTGGCTAACTTGCAGCCTGCATAACGCAGGTTTTGCACTCTTTGTATCTTGGCATTGGCCAATTTGGCTATATATTTATAATATTCATATTATTAAAAAAAAAACATTAGTTAATAATGATAATTTGATAAAAATATATATATTTTTTTATTTATTACATGTTCTTAATTTATAAAAAAAAAGTCAAATATAAATATTATTTTGTGAGAAAGGAAGCAACTTTTATTAAATAATCCCCAATCTCACAAAAGTATCTCAATTACATTTTTTTTCTTTTTTATTTTTCAAAATAATTATTTCTTTACGATATCAATACAATATTTATTATTTTTTTTCTATTATAATTTTATCTATTAGTATTATAATTTTATCTGTTAGTATTATAATTTTATGTATTAACTTTTTAAGCTTTTCATTATTGTATTAATTGTAACATTTTTGCAAATAATATTAAATTTATTATTAAAATTAATACATATAATAATTTTTTTGAATAACCACGCATAGTTCAAGTCAAACATTTATGTCTAAGTCTAATTACACTTTAAATATTATAAAGCTGTTTATATATATATATATAGTGATAGGATTGAGCATTGTTTTCAGCAATTTTATAATTAATCACCTCTAAATTTTCACAAGAAGAACTTAATGAGTTTGACCACAAACACGTTTATATTACTGCCTCCACAATTTAATTATAATTACTGAGCTAGGCGGCACGAGCTTTCATAACTTGCGTATAAATTTTGTACATGATAATTGTGGCTTTATCATCATCTTTTTCTTATTGTCAATGTCTGTCATTATTTAAAGCTTTTAGATCAATTGTTTCCGAAGAAGCCATACATGATATATAAGCTCCATCTACTTAGCTTAAACACTTCAAGTTATTTAATTAATTGATCATTATGTACTGTCCCTCTTGCTTTTATGATATGGTTATGCCTATACGCACAGCTGTTCTAATTCAAGTAGTCATGACTTTCATACTCTCTTTTTTGGTATAATAGAAAAAACTTGCAAATCTGGGCAGGCCCTTTTTAGTCATATGCGTTTGGGTCTCACTTACCACACTCTTTTCAATGCTAGTTAAGTCAATTTTGTACACTAGGTGTCGCCTTAATAGTAAAAGATGGAAATATTTTATAAAAGGTGAATTCTTATCTACCCACCTTAAAAAGTTGGGTAGAATTACTCATAAAGTAAATTAGACTACATTGCATTAGAAATCTATCAAATTTAAATAATTAAATAAATAATTAAGTATGATAAAATGATATGGCATTACTGGATTGGTTAAAGGTACATTACTCAATTTTTTGTGATGGGTAATGAAGTTGTTCCCTTTATAAAAATATTGAAAAATGATTATTTACTATTATTAAGTCTCATGTAAAATGAAGGGTTAGTATTCCATTAATCCGCAAGGGAATTTTTGATAGAGGTGTTTATGGTTCAGGATCAACCCACAAATTTGTTGATTTTAAATAAATAAATTTATAAATTATTCGAATTCATTCAATTACGGATATATTCAATCCAATTCTTAACAATATGTATAATTTTGATTCGGATATCGAGTTTGAGTTTTTCAACCTGCATATCTGTTGACTCAATCTATTGATATAGTTTTAGTAGTTTCTTATTATTTTAAATAAAAATATAAAATTAATTTCTCATTAATAACTATAATTTAAAAAAAAAAATTATTCCTCACCAATAATAGTACTATTAGACCAATGAATTTACGTAACTCTAAAATTAAATGATATTTTTTATTTTCTTTTGTATCATTTTCAATTTATGTATTTTATGGAAATAAAGTGTTGTTGAATTTTATACTAGTGTAAAGTTTTATGTCGTGTTGATGAATTTTATTAAATATTATATGATATGTTTTATCGAATTTGAGTATTATAAATGAATATCATTGTATTGAGTTGTGTTATATTTTTTTAAACCGACAAAAAGAACCATAAAAAATATATATTTTGTTTGAAACACAACCTACGAACTCAACCCAACTCATAAATGAACGAGTCGATTTTCACAACGAAATTATGGGTTGATTAACGAACCTCACCCGTTAAAATTGAAACGGACTGGATAACATGTTAATGCAAATCTAGTCCAATCCAACTCGTCTACATCCCTAATTCTTGAAGTAGATTAGAGGAAAATCCTATCACATTGAGAGTATGAATGTTGTTTTTCCTTCTTCTCTTATGGTTTTTGATTCAATTCTCTTATGGTTTTTCCTTCTTCTCTTCTCTTGTAATTGTTGTTTGTTTTTTAGCCTTTAGTTTTTTTTTCTTCTTTTTATTTGTATTTGTTTGGTTTCTTTTGTTATACTTTAAAATACATTTTAATATATATTAAAATGTACTTTGAACTTTTTATCCTATATTATTTATATATATTATTATTATTTTTTAAAAACTCTAAATTTTATTGAGATTTTATCTTTATTTTATATGTAGAATTTGATTTTTTCTATACATTATCTGTCACTTACCATAATTGGTGGATAGCTCGATCAAGATCAAATAGACTCTAATATACTATATTAGAATTTTGGTTGAGTTAACTCAAATTTATAAAATCATGTTTTATAAGAATGAATTAAGATCTATATAATAATGTGCCTATAAATGTGTACTTTTGCGTTTACAGTAGATTGTTCAGAATCAGATCCCACCAATGGCTGAATCACTAATGGATGTTTCACTCCCTAGTCCTTAATGAATAAAGCACCAACTTGTGTGGGTTCTGTTCTCTCTCATTTGCTTTAATAGGTCACCTTTTCAAAAAGTAAATAGAAATAACATGCATTATATAAGCAGCAGAAGAAACAGATAAGCTGCAATAATATGTACTGTCAATGTCCTCTATGTTTAAGCTTTGACACCATCATCATTTCCAGAAAACCTTCAGAACCTCATAAGACCTAAGATATATCATATCTTATAAAATATATAATAACCACCATGCAAGTTTTGGCCATAACCACGAAATCTTTAAGCTATATAGTGTAACCGAAAATTAAAATTTATTTTGAAGCATGTTATACAGAAAGAGAAGACAATTTTTGTGCTGGATCAGTCCATACAAAGCTCTGACTTTAATGTGGTCCTCGCAGGTAGCTTGTGGGATTGATCCGCTTGAAGTAGTCTGTTTCGGATACCAAGTTTTAAAAAAACACCGAAAGAGAAGATAACACTCAGACTTTAATCATTTATGTTACATAATACATATGATACATCTCTCTCTATCTCTCTTCAATAATGCAGATATTTGTGCAGCCAATTCTAGCCTTTTGGAAGGATTCACCTGCTGAATCATATGCCAGCAAAAACAGCATCCCTTATTTTATGATATGACACAGGATAATATAATCTTCATAGAATAAAAAAATCTACCAGACATATATACATGAATGTGTACTCAGAAATACACGAGCGTGTATGATATGATAAAATATAATAAAAACATCATATTATTGTATAAGCGAAGCATCGAAGAAAATGAAATTAAATTTGTAAGTGTATGATAAATATTATGGGTTTAATTTTGTCTTTTTCATCATTTTGAGTCTTTGACCAGCGTCACTAAAGGACAGAAAAAGGTATCTCCATAAGAGGATCATAATTAAATAAACTTTTAATTATAAAAAAGAGAAAAAAAACGATAAATATGTAATAATAATTCAGTAGTTGAACAAGCCACAAAACAAAATTATCTTCAATCATTAATCTTAAAGAATATACTGTTATTCAAACTTTAAACTTATGAAAACAGATACATCAATTGGGAAAACAAGAAAGAAAAAAATCTCAATCTCAAATCTTAATCTACAAATCTTCTGTACTATCAACACCTTTCTATATTTTCTACTTTGAACAATAGAAATATATATATATATATAGTTCAAAAAATATGTAAAAAAAAATAAAAATAAAAATAGAGAAATAATTTACAGTTCATATATGATGGAATACATCAAAATTTGCTTCGGATAAATCTTCTGAAAGTGATGTTAAAGGATAGCTATTGAAATCTATTGAATTGTGAGTTTGGATTTGTCCTTCTTCCCATGAACTAGTTCCAAAATCTTCTGATTTTATAGCATTCAATTGAAACTGAAACAAAGGGTCCAATTTGTTATCTCCATCCCAGGAAAATGCTGCATTATTATTATTTTCAATCATAGTGTTTCGCATCTGAGAAGGATAAATATTGCTTATGTTTGAGCTATTGCTTGAATTACTTTCTTTCACTTGATCGTTCATGAAGAATGAACTGATTTTCGAAGGTGAGTTGTTGTCTGAAAACTCCGTTACCGACACAACCGCGTGATCCGAGTTCGTTAGACTCGGCATTGAAGAAAAACCATAGCTTGAATTAATACCAAATTGGCTTTGACTCTGGTAATTATTCATCGGTAAGGTATAACCAGATTGGAAATTATAGCAGAACAAAGGATCCAATGCTGATTTGCTACTGAAAATATCTCTTGAAGCTTCTGTTAAGCCATTATTATCATAGTAATTTGAATCGCTTATTAGAAACGATGAACCTTGAGATGTAACCGATGGAATTTGCATCGGCGTTGTTGCTGTTGTTTCTGTTGTTTTGTTCTCTTCCTTAATATAGGGTTCTGTTAGAGGCTTATGTGTTGTTGGATCAATCCCTTGCTTTAGAAGCTTCTTCTTTAAACACGAATTCCAGAAATTCTTAATTTCATTATCGGTTCTCCCCGGTAATTGTGCTGCAATTTGAGCCCACCTGATGAACAACAACAAAAATTTCATTTCCATAATTTGAATTGGATAAACACCTTAATTTTCGGCATATAGTTACATAAGTATTTATTCTCATAATATTGTTACCTATTTCCGAGAAGCTCATGAAGACTAATTATAACATCTTCTTCTTGTTGCGAGAACATTCCTCTCTTTAAATCCGGCCTCAAATAGTTTATCCATCTCAATCTACAACTTTTTCCGCATCTCTGCAGCCCTGAAAGCGATTCATCGAACTCGTTACACTCTTTATTTTGAATAGTAAAATATAATATTGTAAGATGATGTTATAACTTATAATAACGACTTACCTGCTTGTTTAGGAACAGAACTCCAGCAACCAACACCGAATCGAGTTATGTGATTGAAAAGTTTCTCATCTTCTTCGGGCGACCATAAACCTTTTCTTAATTTTTGCTTTAAGCAACACGAATGGCGACCCATTTTGGTTCGAAATTGGTTCGAAATTATGCAAGAAGAATGTTTAGTCTTTTATTTTTTATTTTGGAAGAAGAAGGAGAAGAATAGTGTGAAGTATGAAGTGGTCACTGTCTCTATATAGCGTGAAATATTACCTGAGAGATAGTTTGTGTCATTTAAACGTTTTCAAAGAGATGTAAAATATTATTAAGTTTGTGTGTGGGGTGAAGAGAGAGTAAATTAAACTAATCATGTTCATTTAAAGAGAGAAGAGAGAGAAAGCTAAATGATTAATCATACTTAGGATTGAAGTTAAGAGAGAGAGAGAGTGAGGAAGGTGCAGCAATCAAGTGGGTTTTACGCAAATCCTGTGCTACTTTTGCATTGAAATAGATTGGTTTTTAAGATACCACTATTTCTAGAAAATTAACTAATTCAATAAAATAAAAATAAACTAGTGATCCGTATAGAGATAATAGGATAAGAGTAGAGTGGATTGCTTTCTATTTTTTATTACTTGTTAATTAAGTATTGAGTTCTAACTATGTTAATAATTTAGCTGAATCTGAAATGTAGCTTAATGTAGTAAATTGTAATCAGAATGGTATACATCTTAATGCAGGATAAATTTAGACCTATTTGGGTTTTGGCGCTTTATTGTACTAAAGAATAAATGGTTCAATCATGACCTCATCACATAATTGGTTTTTTATTAACATGATATCATCCCAATATCTTTAAAGAAATTATTATTATTATTATTATTATTATTATTATTATTATTGTGCATGAATATGAAGGTGTTTGTCTATTCATCTTTTTTGTTGATTTCTTGTTTTTAGTTAAAAAAAATAGTCTTATTATGCATCTCTATAAATCCTTCCTTGTTACTCTAGCTATGCACAAATGGTCTCAAATACCCATAAAAAGAGAAATGGTTTTGTTATGCAATTGATAGCTAAAATAAAATACCCATAAAAGGAAATGGTTTTTGTTATGCAATTG